>CM049321.1:9032978-9632978 GCA_026874595.1 Sipunculus nudus | reverse complement strand
TGAAATACATAGAAGATCATTCATATTTTTTTCTAATTGAAAATATATTAATTGCTTGAAAAATCTACTAGTAGGGGCACTTTTCTCGGTTGACCGTTTATGACGTATTATAAACTGACATTCGCACCTAAAATAAAGGGAAGGAGAATTAACAGGTTATTCACATATATTTTGGGTGTGAGAAAAAAAAAAGGTTCCAACACAAGAATTGTATTAGGTGATCAGCTTGGAGGATCTTTTTCATTCTATGAAATAGTACTCTTGATTGGTCACTTCATTACATGGGTTACCCAATGAAAGTTCAAAATAAAAAAAAATATGAGAAATCAGAAAAAAAAGAGACCACATTAAGCAGATGTCGTGCATCAAGTGATCCCCGGCCACAAGCGCCACCGGCAGTCTCAATCAACAGACTTTAAACAGGACTCGAGGGTTGATCTCAACGATTTTGCAGTTGTTTTGATAGCAGGGACTTGTAAAATTTCTGATCTTAACGGTAATTGTTTTTCTATATGTGACTCAATATTCTTTTTTCCTTCATGGCAAATCAAGCTGGGTACTTAGAAGAATGGAATAAACATCATGAAATTCAATGCTTTTATATGATATTGTAAGATAAAAGTAAATATAAAGGAACAATATATTCTTTTTTATGAACATCTGGTTTAAAATTGATTGATGAAATCCTCGTCGGCTTGCGACTTAAAGGGAATCTGAAATGGTGATGAATGTCAGACAAATCTTCAATCAGTGAATCATTATAATTCTAATAGACATGAAGAACCTTTCTCCTTTTCTCTTACTTACAGAGAATAAAAGAAAATAAACTGAAGGATATTGGCAGAGGTGGTTCGGCTTTCAAAAAGTGTTGTCTTTGGAATTCACTTATTGCTCTGGTGCCGTGGAAATGCTCAACGAAATAAGAATATGAAGCCATACATTCTTATCCCCTCATGTGTTATAACACATACGTCAGGTCATTAGTAACGGACCCAGTACACAAACAAACAGAAGTGTAGGATTATCGATATCGTTTCACCAGGACCTAGCCATCCGCTTGAGCCAGTTATATATCTGAATAATGGCATTTTAAAAAAATGCGCACGATATTAAACCGCATTTCACCTATCACTTTCATCTGTATACGTGTTGTTCTGGCTTATTGTTAACGCTTTGTCTTTTGGACCCGTGCTTCCCTTGCCACGTATAAAAATAACATCGTACCTGTTAGCCGAAAGGTGTATTGTTGTAGTACACATACTTTTTCGGCTATTCAATTTACCATCTAAATATTTTAAAATATGTCGGGAGCCCTAATCATGGAATAATATGTAAATATTTATCATTTTCTCCTCTATTTCTGTTTTCTAAACCTCATATCTCATCACTGATACCGTTTAAAGAGGAATAAATGTATTCACACATATACACATACAACGAGTGACATTTCTGCACACCATTCGTTTTTTTTTTTCAACCCTTTGGAGTATTTATATAGAAAATAGTGATATTTCAGCAGTTGTATTTTTATAAAGGTATATCTTTATGCATAAAGGTTTCTTTTGACCAGACAGGGCCTAAATAACACCTATATTGTCATGGTACGTGTCATTATACATAGATACAGATATTGCAGTTTCTTTCTCTCTATGTGTGTCTCTGCTACGCTACCCTCCCCCCCCCCCCCCCCAAACTCTCTTTACCTCTCTGTCTCTATGTCTCTCTGTCTCTCTCTCTCCGCCACCTTGTTGGTTCCATTTCCGTTTTCTTTGTTTGTTTTTCTTGGTTACTCTCGATGTCTTTCTGCACGAATGTCTTACTGTCAGTGTGTGGCTCCGTTTTCCCCTTCATCTTTTATATTTCTAAGATCATTTTGGCTTATGAAGGAAATAACTATGAGTCTAGTCTCTTTGGCACTATTTTCGGAGTGTCTTATTACCTTGATAATCTCTGAATAGTCTATTCAACGGAAAGCTGTGTAAAGCGTTCTTTTGTATACAGACCAAAACCCGCTTTTCCTATTTCTATTTTTAATTTAAGGTGTATATACATGTGTGAATCCGAGGTCATTGAGAAATGAACATTTTATAACAGAATAATTTATCTCTTTGTACTAGATGATTAAATAGAATTTTTCGTCCGTGTAAGTTTGATGGGCAAATTTAACCGGCAAAATAAACGAGCCAATCGTAGGAATCTGCATTAAACCTGTTTCAAACTGTCTCACATCAAAATGTTTTCAAATGGATATTGATTATACCATATACAGTACGTCTTTACATACTTAAAAATTCTTACTAGTTCACACAAAGCCTGAAACACAAAGCCCGAGAGAACAGCACATTTCATAAATCAAGATAAAATTGTGATACAAATAAATATATCAATTTGTAGAATTATTTGGTTTCGTAGAACGATAAAGACCAAGCATAGTTAAAGCAGACAGAGCAAAGTTAACTGTAAAAAAAGCCTAATTTGTCTCAAAACATATTGTCAGAAAATTGGCAAGATTATATACTAGTTATTCTGAGCCTAGCTATCGATGTGGACTTTTTTAATTGCGTTACTAATTATATTAATTTTAAGGTATGGGTTTTCTGGACATTTCTATTGCTAACCTTTGAGGTTCAGTTTTCTTTCAAGTGTTTTTTTACATAGAGTAAGGCCAAACAATTATTGATACGTACTTTATTATTTTTAATTGTTTAACAAATAATCACAACTTAAAAGTCAGTGACAAACACAATAGCTTATCATAATGAAGTGGTCTTTTCCTGTGAACACATTGAAACTTCGTCAAATTTAGCGTTAATTATAAGTATATATATATATCTTCTTCGGCCCATGTTGTCATATTAGAAAGGGTCTGTTTTTGGTATTATTCTTATAAGAATTTCATGGGCTACAGTTTAATGTATGAATAATTTCATGTTTTTTATATTCAAGGACTCGAGTGGAGGAAATTGCATTGCGCAAACAACAGAGACTGATCAGTTTTATGTTATGAAAGCTTCATAATTAATTCGTATGGAAAACAATATAATAACTATAATGCACGACCTTAACACTTCTTGTTGTTATTGAAGTATGAATTCACAACATTTTCAAATGTTTTTACAAAATCAACAACAGCAAACTTTATTATTCCAGGATTGTTGGAACCTACGTATGAAAGCCCCTGGATACAGAATTTTGTAAGGAAATACTCTTAGAGAGCATACCACCGCCAATGTTTCAGTGATTCTAAGCCAGATCAATAAACCACTTAACGAAGTCCTGTCGAAGGAGGTACTATGTGCCTCTGACAAATTGAGTGAATTTTGTACCGGAGTCAGTTGAAAAATATGTAAGGAGAAACAAAAAGGACAGCAAAACATAACGGGCGCTCTTTGTTTTAACCAATTCTGAAAATAAAAGCAACATTGTGATATTCTCAAACTTTCGTAGACTGTTTCTAAACATTTGTTGCCAGCCACCTGTAGCAACTCAATCCAATCACACAGGGTCGGCCATGTCAGCCATGGTTTGTCCAAGCCAGCCACTGTTCAATGGCTAAAACGGTCCTACCTCTATGTATAACAGTCAGTGGCAGGACTTTAAAGGAAACGAGTCAAGAATGTGTTGAAGGAAAAACAATTATAGGAAGGAGCTCTTAAATCATTAATGAGAATACCAAAACATCAAATTATACACGATACCTGCAGCTGATAATTCCTGTAATGTTGCCTCCCCGCCGATAAATATCTCAACCAGGCACGTCCAATGTTTGTTAACTGATGATTGCATTTGATGGGTCCCTCAGAAGCGTGTGGGCAAATGCCCATTGAATTCCGTATAGACCTTCAGTCCGGGATAGATAAAAAAGCTTGTTGATTATCAGTGGTTAATAAAGCTTATTTGTTGATAAAGTAATTCCCTATAAATTTAAGGGTAGGTTGTTTTTTTACTCGTTTAATGGCCGACTTAATTGGTTCAGCTCACGGAACGACTCGAAACGCATAGTTTCTTTGGTACATTGGACAAATTTGCTTGCTTTACAGGCTTCAGTATTTGGTCCAAATATGTTTTAAACACCTTGAATGGAATGTGCGCGTCATGATGTGTATATAAGTATTAAGTAAAGTGGATTCTGTATTCCAGGAGTATATTACAGGACTCGAAGCTGGGAGCAATTCGAGATTGATCACGATGAGCCCAAACATCCATGACTCACGTAAGAAAGTGTGCTTCTCTGGGGGCTCCTGGGCGTTCTAATCTAGCAAAGGAGATGGTTAACACTCGGACATTGCAGTTGACACCAGGCATGGGTGAAACTAGAATATAAACTCACAGCTTGGTTGTAAATAGGTTCCCCTCCTACACTTTTTGTAAGTGCCATGATATGTCCTCCAAACTTTTGCTTACTAAATTAATGAAATTTTGTTATTTAATTTGTAATTTAATTAGTAAAAATAAGTATTTAGCAAAGTGTCACAGTGAAACTGTTAATACCAAGTAATAAACCAATGAAGCAGAATTTCGCTTTTTTATCAACACGTGTGATACGCTTGCATTGTCTATCAATAAACATGATTGCATTCGTATGCGTTTAGTTTGTGTATGTGTTTTGTGTGTGTGTGTTCTTTAGAATGCAACTTGCGTATTGTATCTGTAATTTGTACACACCTATGCTGTCGTTTTAAGAGATGTCTGGCGTTATATTTGTTCTCTGATAACATGAATGTAATGGTTTTAAGGGTTATATGTAAAATGCGGACGGTCGTTGTATTTATTACATAATATCGTCGTTTAAATAAGCAAAGTAATGCATGATTCCCCACGTCGAAAGTCTTAATTGATTCAAGAATTCCGATATTTCCTATGTTTACGGTAAATCTTAACAAAAAAGACAATCGGAAAAAATCGTTTCATAATTTGTCGCCGGATATAAATAACATGCAATTTAGAGGCTCTCAAATCTTACCAAATGGGCCAGTTTAAGATTACCCTAAAACATGTAAGCTCTGATTGTATTGCGATCTGTACACAGTTATGTTGTCGTTTTGCCACATTTTTTTTTGGTAAATGCATGTTATCGCTCTCTTGATTTTCTGTGAACATGTATTAGATTGTTGAACGGTCTTCCTGAAACGGTTCTCACAGTTACAGAAATTTGAGGGCGATGGGCCACGTGTGCCACCGAATTTAAAAATGGCGTTACTCATCAAAGATTTCATCGATTTATAACTGGCAAACAGTCATTAGGAGTAAATTACGAGTAAAAGAGTTGTACGAGTTTCGCCATAACGGGATTGAGTTAAAATAGAGTTTTACAGAGATGTGTCAGATTGTTAATGTGTCATGTACAAGTCTGGCCGATTCTTTACGAGTTGTCCCGAGTTCAATTTTGTTTCCATTTTTTGTTTCTTACGAGTTTCCAAGAGTGCCGTACAAGCTTTCCCTGACCTAGCTTCAAGAGCTTAGATATTCGTTGCTTAAGCTACCCGTTCCTACATCTCTGATAAATTGATTGTATTACATATATATAGCTATTTTTTAGATTTTCAGAAAATTTCTCATTTGATTTTCGACTTGTAATAATGTTTTAAATCCATTTTTTTCTGCCAAAATATATGTCATTACCTGGATCATCATTTTATCTAATTGATTCATGCGCTCTTTTTATGTACTCCTTGACTTCCTGTGGTTGTACGCGAAATTGAAAAGAACCCACAGTATAATAACTCGGCCTTTCCTCGTTAAAAATTTTGAAATTAATAAAAAAATATTACTTAACCATTATTTTATAAAAGAGTATTGAAAACGGATATAGGTTTAAGCCACTTAATTGCAAGATTTCAAACTTTAATGACAAAATAAATAAACACAACAAAATTATGAAACTATAAACGTCATTTTCAGCATCATTAATTAACAGTGGAAATCACATCAAACTAAGTTTAAACAAGGTGAACTAGGTCATAGGTATATATATAAGACATTATAAAAACACGTGATATAAAACGAAGTTTTTTTTTATAAAAAAATATACATGGAAGTGATTAAATTTTTTTCCTAAAGGCAAGAGCAATTTCTCATTCGATGCCGTAAAAGGACCTAATGCTGCGGAATGTCGTAAATATACAATTTTAGTAAACCTCATAAAAGATGCATGATGGTACGAAAAGGAAGAAGAGGAAAATATAGTTTCTTTTGCTTTGGTAATTGATACAGATGGAGTTTTTTATTCTGCACTGGTACACCGTTACACGGAAAGCGAAGAGCCAGCATTAATCTGAAAGCCACAGGGAAATAAGCGAGGCCAAGGGAAGACATAAAAAATATCGTCTCATTTCCCTCCATCAGTAAAAATATATTATGCCACTAAGGTTAGCTGAAGACTAACATAGCTTTAAATTGCAAAGAGAAGCTACCACGTTAACAGGTGAGTCTGTCCAAAAATATTATTTTACTGCATGCAGTTCATGGACGAAAGTTAGTGCGGGGTCAGGGGACGCTTGTGTCAATTCCCCCCCCCCCCCCCCCCCCTTTTTCAAGCAGGAGGAAGCGGAGACGGGATGGGGTTGTCATAATATATCCTTCGCATTCATGCGAATAAATGAAAGTAATTTCCGTTAAAAAAAACACTCATTAATATCCTAAAAATATGAGTTTAAATAATAGCTTAAATGAATTTTAGATATATGTTGCATAAATATATGACAAAGAATGATGATTTAATTTTATGTAGGTTTGAAAAGGTCAGCCTAAAAGTGTCACTCATTATTTTTCACCTAATATTAAAGCAACAAAAAAAATTCAGTTTAAAATTTCAACTTTGTATTGGGTTGCCACAACCCTGTACAGTCTAGGGGTAAAGTGGTAGGTTACCCACTGCCGACCAGGGTTTGATCCTCGGCGTGGATTTTTGAGTGTGTTGTTGTGGCCCGTCAAAGGCCGATGGATTCTCCGGGTTCTCCAGTTTCCTCCATGATTAGACACTACCTAACGCCACCACCCGAGATATGGAGAATGACTTGAAATAATATTTACCTATTTTTACAATCAATGCAAAATAAATAAAGTTTGGATTTAATTTAAAATTTATATTCTACAGAAACCGATCATATGGTTTCAGTTTCTAGATATCTTGAGTATGCAGAGTTTACAGTAAAAATTGCCACATCTATGATAACTCGTAATGACAATAGGCCCTGAGTTTCTGATTTAATTCCATTGATCAATTTCGTTCTGATGTTTATGTTTTATTGCTGGTTGTATAACCTTGTCTCGCCTGGATGTTTTAATTTTTCATTATATATCGTAAATTTTAGCTGTATTATTTTAAGAGAAACGGAACTAAAGTGTGATATTGAGACGAACGTGACAATCAGGGTAACCTACTAAAAGGGAATCTTTTCAAGTGTTTCGAAAGAAAATTAACCGTTCAATATATGAAACTTTTCTATACAGATAAACTTGTTCAATTACACATAAAGCTGTAGTAGGGGGAAATGTGTTACATATCAATATAACAATGATTTTTTTTATTATACTTTTTTTTGCACCATACCCTATGCGGGACATTCCTAGAAGTAAGCGTGTTATATTTAAAATATCCATTTTTTTATATTGAATGCACAAGATACTAGGAAGGTAGAAAATTATATTTAGTTTCTGAGATATTACATCTAGGGATGTCTAAACAAGTCAGCTCCAATTGGTATGTCTTGATAAAATCTGATAAAGTTTAATTAATACGCTGCAGTTTGTTCAGGATATATTTATTGAAGTTTAAAGAATATCATCAGTAAGGTCTGGTATTCTTTTTATTTTAAATGTCTGTCATAAATACTGTAATTAGGAGCACAAAATAAAACACAATCGACCTTTTTCACAGTGTTTGTGTTCTTTATTTTGTATTGAAGGAGAAAGGGCACATATAACTGAAATTACATATGACGCAGGCTTATACTGTGTATAGTGTTTAGTTAATTGTGCTGTTTATGTGGATATAAAAAAATAAACATCCTGTGTATCGCGGGATCGGTGTTTCCAAGATTCAAGAGATTATCTTTCATTAATAGTCATCAGATATCCGAATATGTTCCTCTACAAAGACTTAACCTTTGTTAGAAAAAAAAAGTTTGCTTGGCTTCCAGCGCGGTGAACGCAACGCGCCATGGAAAGTCTGCCTAATATATGGGATTCAGAGCCTCCATCAGATGCAAGCTCTTGTGGGGCTCAGATATATGAATATAAAAATGTATCCCTCCAATAGTATGAAGTTTTTTTTTTGGAATTTTCCAATTCAAGAACTTTATCTTATTAACGTAAAACCACATTCAACCAGAGTGCGCCCATTGATCACATATCCGGTGTAAAAATCATGCGGTTACTCCGATTTCAGGCTATCCCCCCCCCCTGTTATATCAGTTCCAGATAAATCCGGGGTGGTCTGAACCGAACTGCAGGTTATCCCTTACTGTTAAGATTACCAACTCAATTATTAAATTATATATTCTTACCCTTTAAACAAGTCGAATAAAATTTGCCCAAAATGTTAATAACGCAAAGCACATGACATGCAAGCATAACGCATTCACAGATTCAAACTATTAAGGTTAATAAAAAAAATGAAATTATAGGAAATCGAAGTAAATACACGGAGAAATAATTGTTTTGAAGGATAACCCTGATCCGTAATTTAACCCGAGGAGCACCATGAAAACATCATATTTTGGTGACCTGAATGATTAATGGATTTTTTGCGTGTGATTACCTAACTGTTGTCAGTTTAATCAAAATCCGTCCTAAACCTTTACCAAAAATTTACAGAACAAAATAACCTAAGGTAACAAAAACAAAATGCTTCCTACATCAGGGTCAACAAACCAAAAAGACTACTGGAACAAACGGATAAATCATATTATATATCCCGACAGATCTTTTTGAATAACGAAACCAAGCCAACAATAAAGCCGCTCACTCAATATATCTTCGACCGATGCTTGTCTCGCAGAAATGTTATTTTACCGAAACCCTGGTGGTTTACACAACAAAATGTACTTACAATCAGGATTATTGTTTTCCCTAGCTATACAATATAACTGTCAAACTTTTTTTTCACAAAAATAAGAAAGTATACAGCAAGTCACGTTTTATTAAAATGCCATAGCCCTAAAAGCCTTTCTTCAATTATCCTCGTTCTGTTGAAGAATGATCAGTGCGTGACTTATCTATATGAATAACTGTCATAACCAGTTAAAAGAGAATACCTGGACGTGTATATTTCAGCTCGACTTGAAGGTATGGAGTGGACTAAAGACCATTTTATGTTTTATAGTGATTCTATAAACATTAAAGCATGTGGAGATAAAAAAAGATAATAAATATTGATTTTTTATTGAATGAAAAGATTCATCGCTCGGAAAAGCTACTCCCACGAGGCCTAATCACATTTAGGTTGTGAGGAGAAATAAGGGCCATTCTCTTCATGTTATTGGCTCTAAGTAAAAAACAGGCTTCAACACAAGTATTTACTCAGTTGATCAGTTGTGAAGTTCCGTTCAATTTCTGAAATATTGCTCCTAATTGCTGTCTTCATCAGATAAATCAGGCCGATTTATGCATATGAATAAGTTTTCTCTAATTGTATTTTTTTACAAGAAAGGTAAAAACCAATTTAGTAGTACGTCCATTACAAAACGGGGAAAATACGTATGAGGGAATTCAAGTAGTGCAATCTTTGGAAAACACTTATTGCTCAGGTGTTATGGATACATACAAAAATCGGATACACTCACAATTTAATATGTGGTCATACACTTTACGTTTATCAATTGTTTTCAGAAAGTAAAGGGGAAATATATTTTCAGGCGATTTCAAATAGTGCTATTTTTTTAAACATTTATTGCTCAGATGTCTTGGGTAACCACATAAATCGAAAACGCTAACAATCTTATACAATATGTTGTAATACACTTTAACCCTCTTATAGACGTCATGGTACGAGTCATTACATAATGGTTCTGATTTGCCGTTTTTTTGTCAGTTTTTGTGTGTCGAGGCCCAATTGTTTTCATTCCTCTCCCTTTCTCAATTCTCACCGTGTCTCTTTATTTATGTCTCCGGTTTTTTATCTTCCTGTCTGTCTCTGTACCTTCTTGCTAGTAATTCAGCCTGTATGTACCTCTTTGCTTTTAACGTTTTTATTATCTTTAATAACCATTCAGCTTATAACGCAATCTAATTAAATATTTTATTGGATATGAGTGCTGTGTACTATAACATCCTACTATTATGGAAAAAGTAGCCGGACCCTTCCGTTTTTCCGGCCGCTTCGGGGTCGCTAAGTGTCCAATCGCGGCCAAATTATATCCGCAAATAGATCGGCATATTTGCACAGTTTTGTAGTGATTTGATGCCTAAACAAGCCCTGAAGGGTAAAATACTCTGAAACATTGCAGAAGCGTTCTTTTGTACAGAATTAATATCGATTTTGCTGGTCGCAGTTTTCAATTGAATATATAAATACATATATGAAACCAAGGTTATATGGAAATGAATACTTAAGGTCAGGATAATTCATCTCATTATGTTAGATGCATATATAAAGATTGCTCACCCGTGTAAGTTTGAATGACATTCCAAATTGCCAAAACCATATTAGCGATTTGTAACAATCTGCATGACTCCTATATCAAGATTTCGCACAACATAATTACATCAAATGGATCACATTTGTACTATGTACAGTCCGTCTCTATATACTCAAAGACCAACAAATTCCAACCAGTTAGGCATCAGTATGAAATATAATCTTATGTGTGTTCAATGTGCGTTCAACGGACTAGAGGGCAGGGAATTTTAAAGATAAAACCACAGACGGATGAGTTCAATGTGATGCAAGCTTCGTGATTTGGATACAAAGTTTTTATTGTTTCTAGACAGGTATGAATTTCTTTTTGCATAACTTGCTAAAAATCCGTGTAGCAAATAAGTTTACAACTTACATATACCTACGACAAACAATGTACGTCCTCTATATTTTTTTTCCGGGAGTGTGCATTCTGAACGTTTTCAGGTGTGTTCACTGGGGACAGCAGCAGTAAAATATATAAATTCAGGGTTGTTTGAACAGATAATAAAGCTAGAAAACACTTATAGAACGCATGTACCCGCCAATCTTGAGTTGATTTTAATTAAGCTAGATACTTCAACAGTTTAATTAAGTTCTACCGGAACAGGGAATATATGTCATGAAAGAATTTATTGAATGTTTTCGCGGATTGAGTAATTTATGGAGATTGTGTAAGGAGACACACATAACCAACAAAACGGGCACCGATAGGTAAAAATACATACATTCCAGTATAATAATAAACATCATACAGAAAGATATCTTGGCAAATCACGCAAGGTGAACACACAGATACACCATGCGGCTCACATATTATTCACTACCTTCATGGTTAAAGTCTGATAAGATAAGTTTGTCACTTACTTATGTTTGGTAAACCAGACCAGGGAAAAGAGAAAATAATGTCAAAAATACAACACGCAGAGAGCAAATCCCGTATTTGATGCTATCGCTTCAAAAATATTTTAGCCCGGAGAGAGTAAACATTGGTTTTAGTTTACAAAATCGCTGGTCCATCAATATTTAGTTCTCCTCCAAGTTAATATTTTGTCGCTAATCCGTCCAGAATCATTTTCATGTTTCGATCTTCCAATGAGAATTATTAATAATTTAACATTTTTATTCATTAATTAAACAAAATGGATTTGGCGACAGGAATATATTAGCACTGTTGCGTCAATGTCTTCGGTAAATCTTCTAAATACTCCTTTATGGAATGTTGACTGATTACGAAAATAACTGTATTTCAATTTAATGTCAATGTGGTTTGAGTCATCCACTCTCATTGGTTAACACGGTCATGTATGATCATGTATAAAACTCAGTGTCACTAATTTTAAAGAAATGTGTTACAAATGAGTTGAAGAAAAATCATTGTAAAAGGAAGAAGCTCTTAAGTCACAAATGAGAAAACCAAAACATCACATTTTACGGGAGGCATGCAGCTGATAATTCCTGTTATTTCCCTCCCCGGCGATAAATATCTCACCAGGACAAGTCCAGTATTTGTTAAGTGATCTTTATACTTTATGGGTCCTTCACAATTGTGTGGGCCAAATCACCTGGGAAGTCGGGAAAAGATATAAAGCTTATATATCATCAATAGATAATGAGGTGTGCTAAAACATACTGTTCCTAATGTGTAGGTTGTTTTTCCTACTCGTTGCTTAGTGGAATGTATTCTGAATGCAAAATGGAAACCTATAAAAATATCTTGAAAACGGATCCAGGGCGAATTTTTTCGGATTTTTTCCGGATTATTTCTGGATTCGGGATTCGGAACTTTTCCTGCTATACACGATTGACTTAAGCAATAGGTCAAAATATTCAGTCAACGCCTTCTATTTTAAGTATAGAGTGTATGATATATGAGTATATGAGACTGGCTTCTGTAGTCTAAGGGAGGAGCACAGGAGCAAAGCCGGAAGCTCGGTGAGATTTGTCACTATCGGTTCCCACATGGAATGCGCTAGTGCTTTACTTTAAGTAGTTTATAGAATTAATAGATCAGCTACACCTACTTTCCTTTCAATTCCGTCCAGAATCAAATAAATACGTCTACCTTCATTATATCTCGTTTTCTTTTTAGATTTAGCATTTACAAAAAATGGATTAAACTAAAATTGATTTGCCGCCAGCAAGATATTAGCCTTGTCACTGCCAATGCCAAGTAAATCCTGAAAATATAACGCAGATCATCGTATTTCCGTTTAATGTCAACATGGTTTGATGTAGTCCATTCGGCTCATAAGATTTTGTGTTATTTATTATGCCATATCTTTTTCTTCTCTAACAACTCTCCATGTAACCGCTAGGGCTGGGTTTCGGTCCGCCTCTTCCGGTACAATACCTATTGCGATACAGTCAATTCGATACCGATACGTATTGACGATACGTTTTATTTTTCTTTGTATATCATTTCTTAATAAAAGCTTTCTTTCTTGTTTTAATATGTTTTCTTTTTAATCTAACATACAACATATTTAGTATGCTATGCACTGAAGCAGCTTAAGCTGGATATTAAATTAATAAACAGACCAGTTGATTTTAATTATCAAATCTATCTAATCTAGACTACCAACATCTCGATCTTCTTTGAGCCCTGCGCATCCCCCCCCCCATGCACAAATTTGTTTTATTGCATTTGGTTTGTAAGATCATAGGCTGTATTTTTTATGTAATTACACAGGTTTATATATTTCTGTGAATATGAATCTCATTAGTCACTCTCCTGTTTGTAAAGGATTTTTACCCAGGCTTTAACCATTTATTTCACATCTGATGTCGAACGCGGGAGTTCCGAGCAACCTATGACCGGCTGCGTAAAGAAAGAATTAAAGATAAAATGACATATCATAAAGCGAATAAGTGCCTTGCTCTGGTCACAGAATTGAAATAGATATTCATATACATATATATATATATATACAAATATATATATATATATATATATATATATATATATATATATATATATATATATATATATATATAAAGTTAGGATATATACGTGAATTTACCTTGTTCTTAGTAGCAATATGTAATGTGAATATCGATTTCATTAATAAAGAGGAACGTCAATATCATTCTCCTATTATCGCTCACATGCGCCTGCTTTGTCATGAAAGTACTGCATGCGTATATACATGTACATTTATTAACAAGTCTTAAAAGCCAAAGCAACAAATGAACAGTGCATTTAAATTGGTAAATTGTCATGGTAATATTTAGAGTTATATCTCTATTCATTAGCAATCAATCGATACGACCAATACAGCAAGAAACGCATTTCGGTTATCGTATCGACGTCGTGTATCGATTCGTATCGATATATCGATATATTGATACAGCCCTAGTAACCACAGATTTCAGACGATGTTGATCGTCAATACTTGATGATGACATAAATTCAGTCATCAAGATGAATGGGTCCCAGCTTGAGTCGCTCATTATATTAAGGGGCTCAGGTTATCATTAATTTCATGAATATTATGCCATCGTAATGCAAAGTAAATACAGATCAAGGATCATAATTCATCATAGTAAAGAAAAACTTAAATTTTTGAAAGGCCTAAGCTCAAATCCGGGACATTTCTACTAAAAACAATTTTTAGATGATGTCAAAATTAAGGGCCGGTGGGGCTAAAAAGTCAACTTAGAAGAACTTTTTATTATTTAAAGGGAAATGTATAATTGTTATTTTCTAGAAAAAAAAAATATTTGAGCGGCTAGAGTTCAAAGTTGGTCATTTCTACGGAAATAAATTTTGCCTGGAGGGGGAGTATGTTTTAATTGATGCTAGTGGACCCTGGGAAAGTCTTGAATATATTTACTTAAACTTTTGTCTCCTTTTTAGAGTAGATTTCCCGTTTTGTTAAAATAATCTTTCGCTTTGATTGACGATTGTCATAACGGTTGGTGCATTAAAAATACGTCGTTTAAATAAATAAAATCAAAATGTATCGATAAAATAAATTTGCTTTTAAATTTGAAATAAAACTGTACTAGCTGCTCCCGTGGAAAATCCAATGTTCTCTAAGATAATCAGTTTATTGGATGCATATTTTTGTAATGAGCTGATAGGAACTAATCGACGCATATTTTAATCCTAAGGTTTTTGCAGGAACTTTTGTCCTGTGTTTCACTTATATGATATAAAGATTAGTTCTGCTATAATTATCGAGGAACACCCTCCCCACAAAATATAAATATAGAAAAATTATTCTTTTCCAGAAATCACACAAAAAAATAAATTTTTGAAAGAGACATGAGGCATATAAAGGGTGTACGCATTTTTAAGTGAGAAGTTTTATTTCCGATAAACAACATAGGTCCAACAGCTTCATTGCTTGGGAACTATCCTGGAAATAACGATTGTATAAATAAGCACTCTACCGTGAAATGATAAGAAAGATGATTTGTATTAGTTGAAGGTCAGGCGACATCGTGAAACACGATGTTTATTCACTGTAGTCAGTTGAGGGTATAGTCTACGGCATGTTAACCAACACAAGCGTTATTTGTAAACACATGCATATGTCGTTGAAGTCTCTTGTACGCGAAACGTATAGCTGCCAATTTAAAAAAGATGGACCCAGAAAAATATATTCCAACAGTGTTAAATTTTTGGTTTAAGTACTGTAAATTGTCATGGAATAAGCAAGACTGATATAAAATTGACAACTCGCCCAGATAAAAGGAAAGCAGGTTGATATATTTCGATGAAAACATTTAGGAATGAAACCAAATGGAGCCTTGCTTCGTTGTATAGTCTTTCAGCAAATTAACGCAAAATGTAATATTCAGACTTTGCTGAAAATTTGTAGAGGGGTAGAGTAAAACTGCATCCGAAATCCATTACATATTTTGAGGTAATCAGAATCACCAGAATATGTTTTTTTCTTAAGTGCCATAATCACAATTCCACAAAGGAATAATTATAAGGGGCTATTCCTTTGTCCCAGAGTAGAAGCCGCTCATTCGTATGCAGTTGGTGAATTACTGAACGGCTGATTATTAGATTCTGGCGGGGGTTTCAAAGTCCATAAGAGATTGAGAACCCTTAGAAATGTGTGCAATCCCCCCCAGGGCTTCCTTTATGAAAAAAAAAACTTTCTTTCAAACAACCCATATGTCGGCCGAACTATTAAAATCATGGTTATTGGAAAGATACTTCTGAATGTATAGAATTCAACATACTTGTAAACCTATAAAACGGTTCTCGTGTAAAGGGTATCAGCTCTTTGTGTCCATTCAAGGGAAAAGGGCTCCTTATAAACGGATTCATGTGGACATGTTTTCAGCGCTTGAATTTAAAATCTTTATTTCCTTTTGACTGAGTAAAGTTCCTTAACAGGCGATATAATGGAAATGGGGTTCAGTGGGGATCATAGGTCGCCTCCCGAAAAAGCGTGACAGGCGAAAAATGTTTTGTTGACCATTTGTATAGGGTTGGGGTAAAGACATATCAATTAGTCCATTTCATTTTGGAGGTAATAAGAATCACGACAATATGTATTTTCTTTTAACCATCATGACAAAGGACCATTCCTTTGTCCCCGTGTGGAAGCCACCCATTTGTATTTATTTGTTCTGCCACTCGAAAGGTGAACTCGTGTTACTGAAGCATAACAGTGTTCATACATAAAACGCATACACGTGAACACATGACTTATACTAAAGGAGATTTTGGTGGAGGTCTGTACGCCCAGACTACAGATTCTATTTTGTTATCAATTTAAGGATGTTGTGGTGATATTTTTTCCTGTTTCACCGTCCCTACAGACAACGTATCTTAACCATGAACCCCTCCACCCACCCCAACCCACCTCGGATGATAATTAGGTTGTGGGTCTTCTTTGTGAAAAAAAAAAACATAAAAACACATGACTCGGCCGAACTTTTGAATCCATGGTTATCATGGAAAAATATTTTTGAATGTATAAAAAATCAACACACCTGTAACCCATAAAACAATTTGTCAAATCGGGGTCACAACACTGAGTCAGTGCCAAGTGTTGACCAAACTGCAATGTCCTCGCATTGAAAGTGGAGTCATGGGGCCTTTGATTTAAAAAGCTTTACTTCTGAGAGAGAAAATTCATGTAGAGGCGCGTTACAATGGATATGGGGAATCAATGAGGATTATAGTGGACCCGCGTGACCGCGTATTGCACGGAAATGCCATATGGGCAGGACATGCGCTTTGGCCATGGTCTTAACAGGACAGTGAAAATCCCCGAGGCGCCTCCTGAAAAAGCGTCACAGGCGGTGGGGACCTTTTAGCACAAAAGAAATTTAGGGGCACCTAATGGGGAAGTATTAAAATTATTAATTATTATGCTTAATAGGGTAAATCCCGCAAAATAAAACAAACTTGTCCTTGGAGAGCACACCTCAGATACGTCTGCCGAATTGGGAGAGTCAAATTAGAACGGAAGGAGGTAAACGGTGGTCTAGAAAAAAAAACTCCGTATTAATTATATTGATAGGACGCGATGGTTCCACGAAAATCACAGGGTACTTGCCTCAGTGAAAAACCTAAGGCCCGATGAAAGTTTAGAGCTCTTATCGAGATGACAAAGTCTGTCTTGTGAACACTGATGAATTTTAACAGGAATATCATTGATATACTCGTGGACTGGGAGTTATTTATCTTAAAGTCAAGTCTCGGGGAAGGGAAGTACTGGCATTGTGTCGTTGTCGAACACGCATTTGACGATACAGTGTAACGAAAAACCATTCCATATTGGCACACGCACACACAGACTTAACTGAAAATTCAAGTAGGAATGTCGTGAATAAAAATATGTTCTAGCGGATGAGCACAGAACCCAAAGCACGTAGATTGTAACGCTAACTGGTGTTTTTTTTCCCGGTCAGCCTGTATTCAGGATGAGGGCTGTGCAAGTTTAATAGCGGGATTGTGTCCCATGAGTTTCCTTGGCACACAGTGCATTATTTTAGGTTTCATTGGTGTTATGGGCCCATGATGGGAATTACATAAACCAAATCCTGGCCGTGAATACCTGACTCAGTAATCAATAATACTGGACTTGTAAGGAAAATCTGAGTCGTTACGCAAGCCATAGATAGGAATGTGCTACTAATGCATTGTTCTAGAAAACACTCCATAATCTTATAACTAAGCTAAGAGTGATGAATCAATACAAAACATACGAACTCACAAACAATCGGAGAATCCGACCCTAGGGTCACGAGTTATATCTTGTATCGCCTACAAGTTGGCTTTTGTCCAGTGACTAATAACTATAATCTTAATGTCAGAATTCAACAAACACAACTGAGAATAAATAACACAATCCCAGTTTAAACTTAAGTGAACCGATACTGCTACGGCTGACGATTATAAAAGCAGATTAAAACGAGATATTTCCTATATCGCGTACACGTTGTCTATTGTCCGGTAACTCGTAACTATATTTATGATGTCAGAGAGTCAACAAACATTACTGAGAGTAAATAACAAAAAAACAAGTTTTAACTTAAGTGACCCTGCTACGGCTGACGATATTAACAACAGATTAAAGCAGATAAATGTACGTTTTTAAGGAAGGTTTTTTCCCCCTGAAATCAGTGGTGGATGGTGATATGTTTACCTATTTAATAAAAGTTTATGATAGAAAAAATCATCTGATCAGAAAACAACTTGATAATAATGAAACTTCTATCAAAAATATTATTTTAAAGGAGGGGATTGAGTTGATGCGCACGATACCTAGTAATTAAACCACATTATTTGGCTTAACGGCGTAAAAACTCAGTTAACCGATATGGTTTGCATGCATATTCCATTGTTTTTTTTTTCTATCGATAATTGCTGCCTTCAGTAATGACACTCTTTTAAAGTCATCATTCACCTACCTGTTATGTATTATTTGTTGTTGTTGTTTTTCTGGCATACTCTGTGACCATATTATAGGTAATTTCTGGTCGTATAATGCCGTTGTGACAGATGTACGACCATGTATATTTACAAATGGATATTAAACACCGTAAACGCACCCATGTTGACAAACAAAAACATGTAACTGAAGATGGTTGTTAACACATGAGCAGATATAGTTGCAAAACGTGAAATGCAAAATTCTTTTTCTTGTCAGAATGTTGCCCCATTTTGTGATAAACAAAGCTAACAACAAGTGTATCTTAAGTTCTGCTTTGTTACGAAACGGACCCCCTCCATTGTTTCAGCCTCCGTAACCGTTTCTTAAGGATTTCAAACTAATTAGTGCGGCCTGGCCCCCTCCTTTTTCCTGTCCTCTTGACCTTTCTTTACGTTTTTTATTAGTTTCCCTTGGTTGGGCCACTACTTTTCCTAAATCCGGGATCCGCCCCTGTTTGTTCGCCTATTTTTATTTATTGCTTAGTGGCTACTGTTAAGTTAACATGTGTCAGATATTGGAAAAGGCAACTTTAATTGTCTTTGGTAATTTTCTGTGTGAAAATAAAGGAGATGCGCTTTTTTCCCATCTCAAACGTTACTCAAACTATGTTCATGCTCACACATGCCCTTAAATTGCTTCTCAAATAAAAAGACATCTAGATGTCAATGCTCGACAGAGCAATTATTTTTTACAACATAATTTTCTTTTACTTCAAATTTATTATTCATATCAGTCAACCATTTTCACACTTAGGTAGTAATCTGATGAATAGCATTAGTTTGAGAAATTTATTCACAATATTAACTACTTATATGCAAACCATCTGTAAACAGATGGCATATCTATTTCAATAACTGTGGTATTATCGATGCTTCTTTTCTAATATAACCGGCGGATATAGGATTTTATACACAGGGCCGAGCAACCGGACACAGGTAAACTAGGCAAGCGGGAGCATTGTGGACTTTATACATACAATCTCGAAAACTGAAAACTAGTAAAGAAAAGTGTGCGATACGTAAATTCTGGTGCTGGTTTTCGGTTCTAGCTACATATTATTCGATTCTCCATATTTATCGCGCACCCCGTTACGTCCCCTCTAAATCCGCCCCTGTTCATTGACTAGGAAGTTTTAAAAATTCGTTAGACAGCTGCAGATATATCATTTTCTTAATCAGACAGGGTACAATGTCACTGTACCTTTAAGCCAATAAATCAGTTGTGCCCTTAATATATTTACTGCCGTATATTACTATAATAATATACGTGACTGATAAAATTTAACATGCTGCGTCATCAATATTTTAAGCTTTGCACCAGCCAGGAGACCAGACCCCGTCCCAGTACTTTGGGTCAGCGTGGGGATCATCAGGTGGGTTGAAGGCCGGATGTAGAGTCTTCATGTACTCTGACAAACGTTCCTGCATCCTGTTCGTCACTTCCGGTTTTTGCTTTGAAATGTCATGGTGCTCAGTCGGATCGTCTACAGGAAAATTATACCAGAACACGTTACGTAGTGCATCTGGCTTACGGAAAATCACATTGACAACGGATTTACACTACCTTCACACTACATATATATGTGTGTGTGTGTGTGTGTTTTTAGGCATGCCATGCTTTAAATATGTTTGCATTTATATAATAAAATATTTAATTTAATTGACAAAAAAAACATTAAAAATCTAGATATGATTATGTACAGCTATCTTATTTTTTTATTAATTAGCTACAACTATATTTTATTATACAATATATTTTTAAAGATATAATTATATCATATATGAATATTATCACAAACATGAACATTTAAATGAAACATACATAATTGAAATGTTTAATCTTGTATATTATTTTACACATACAGAACCAGAAACATATACAGTGATATATATTGTGAGTTAATAGATGTATAATGTACCTTTTACATTGAACAACTGGACAGGGAGTGAATCTGAATAAGACAGGTCCTCAGAAGCCTCTTCAGGGGCGTCTCCTTCAAAGTGAGGAGGGGGATACCAGCCGTTATAGTGACCGGCACTACCAACGATCAACTTGTAGTCTCCCATTCTATTAAGACAGGGCATGATTTATTAAAATCATCAATTCGATTAGTATGTTCATTAGTTATATATGAATTACATTGTTCTCTCTGGGAAAATGTAATAGAATCTGCCAAATTTTTTGTTCCAGAAAAATAATTTCTTATGCCTATACACATAAGAAATAAACTTCCACCTGGCGCAATTATTCGCGCGAAAGAAAATATAAACATAACAAAAAAGGGTATCTGATTCAATTTTGAATGACACTTCTTTCTTTGCTTGTAAGTTTTCGCTCATGCGCAACATCTTAGATCGCCCCGTCTTGTTCTAAGTAGTTTCTGCCATGTGTATTAATAAATCGAAACATTACCTGATCCCATAGCTATTGTTGATCTCGTCGATATTGTAGACAAACTCCTCTCTGGGTGAAGGCTGGTCCTCACTGATCGTCTCCCATTGGTTCATACCGTCGATTCCCTCTTCTAGATAACAACAAAGTGAAGTAGGTAAATGAATTAAATGACAAGGAAAAAGTTGATCCATGGAATACATTAAGTATGTCCCCCGCCTGATGTGGAAATATTTAGAAAAAAAAGTTCGAACACATGTATGACATTTGAGTTGGGTTAATGTCACACACGAAGATTACCTCAGTAACCTTGAAAACTGCATGAAGGTCATCAATTTTCAAACCTGACCTAGCTCTTCACGAGGTACGTCAATGCTGCAAGTTTGGTAATTGTGCTTGAATTCTTTTTGTGTTATTGCGTAAACATCATTTTAGCAATATCACTGCTGTGATCTTGAAAATATGTCCAGGTCATCCATGTACGGACTTGACCTAGCCCTTGATAAGGTACATCAATGTAACAAGTTTAGTGACTGTACCTGGAAATCTTTTATCGAGTTATAGCGATAACATCATTTTAGCATTATCGCCGCTACGACCTTGAACAAAGCGTCAAGTCCATGTTCAAACTTGTTTTAGCCTTCGATAAGGTACATCAATGCTGGAAGTCTGATGACTGTAACTGAATTTTTTTGCGGGTTATTGCGTTAACATCATTTTAGGATTATTGCCGTAGTGACCTTGAAGAATGCGTCAAGTTCATCCTTGTTCAAACTTGTCTTAGCCTTTGATAAGATACATCAATGCTGCTAGTCTGGTGACTGTAACCGGAATTATTTTACGGGCTACTGCGTAAACATCATTTAAGCATTATCGCCACTGTGACCTTGTAAAAACGCGTTTATCGATGTTCGAACTTGATACGGTGCACCAACGCTGCAAGTTTGGTGACTGTATCTCAGATTTATTTTGAGTTATTGTGTTAACAAATGTGTGAGGTACGGACGGACAGACGGATGGAAAGGCGGACGGAAAGACGGACGGACACTCACCATTTCTGTGTCCCCTGCCGACGGCGCCTCAGTCATGGCAATTACTCTGTTGATATTTTTGGCCTGATAATTTGTCTTCAATAAATAAACATTTATATATTACACATGGTCCAATTGACCTCACCACCACAGCCTATATGCGCCGCCTTTTCACCTAATTATGATAATAAGATCCCGAAATGGTCCTACACAGAAGGCTTTCATGCCCATGGCAGCGAGATCTCTTTAAAACACAATAGTAACATCATAAAGGTCGATGACGTATGACGTCGCATTGATGAAGTCATTAACTGGAATCGCTATATCTTTGTTCTCAAGTGTAGAGTATATTGCAATCATTGTGAACTGTTTTGCTATATTTTGGATTGTTTGTTTCATACGATTAAGCGCCAGGAAAAACATTATCATTCACTCAGTAGGCGAAGGAATGGCTCCTGCAGCCTTTGCCCTAGATCTTTTTATAATTTCCCCTTTGCATAAAACAAATATCTCGGAAAACATGCCGACTAGAGTACTGGTACAGACGTGTTCTGTTTGGGAGAGGTCTCACAGATTATGAAAATTTGGTTATTGTAAAGCGACTGACGGTGTACAGTAATCTCGGCGACCTGATTGGCTGCACGGAGCAGTTGTGCTTATAATTATTCAATAATTGAATATGCTATGAAGGTCACATAAAGTTCATGGTGAGGTCAATTATACATTTAACATCCATCTTGAAATTTCCATACACCCCTTCCATAGGGCTCTGGCAGCAATATATTTCAGATAGTGACCTGTACTGCATGACGCCAAATTTATCACATTTTAGATCTGTATTAATACTCGTTCTAAATGCAATAAACCAACACACCTGGTTTCAGTCCTGCGACGTGGAGGATTGTGGGATACCAGTCAACTGAATGGATCATTCTGTAAAGCATTTAACATTTGAACTAAATATGTAACAGCACCATTAGTTTAGCAATATGTTAAGTGCAACCAAATATTTTTCAAAATACAAAACACTGTTAAATGTTATGTGATCTACAGAGACATGTTTTTAGACCTTATAGAATGTATATATTCTAAATGTATCCGTTTGATGATTTCTCTTTTGATTGAACATATTTAAAGTGATCTTAACCGAACTAAACTTATAAAACATGACATAACCTCGAAGTTATGTTTTACATTAGCAAGAAATGTTTGCACAGAGTCGTTGAAAAAGGGTAGACAAAATCTTTTTGAAATTATAAAATAAAACAGATAGGTGCCAAAATTGGGAAATCTTGTGAAATTCATATCGAAAATTCTTTCAGCTAAACTTTAGATGCATCTGTGGCTACCAGCCTGTACTTTAGTTGATTCACTTTGTTTGTAGGATTTGATGAAATGAGTAAAACTCATTCTAAATGTACATGGTTTAAAAATAAAGTATTTACTGTACCTAATAAAAATTATTATGATCATATATTATTAAACTTCAGGTCTAAACACACGTTAAGACATTAGATACGGTTCAATAAATGTTGTACCCGTCGTTGACGTATCCTTGTTTCTTGAGGTGAGCTCTGCTCCACACAAAGGCTGACCCTCGGGTTCCTCCCTCCCATATTGTCGTCTTACAGCCCCTCAGGGGCCAGTTGTTGGCACCGCTGTAAGAAGGACCCCCATTCTGTGAGGAAGAACCCAATGCAGTTAGATTTCATTCTAGATTGTATCGTTATTATAACTTTAGAATTTTCCAACAACTTACTAAATACAGTTGTTGTCTCTCACGTTTAATCCAATTTTGTTTTCCAATTAATTAATGTATCCATGGATAATGTAAACTATGGAAGCCTATGAGATTTGTACGTACATCAGTAGTGAAGATGATTACGAGGTCGTCCATCAGTTTCTTCTTCTCCAGAGCGGCGGTGACGTTACCTATAGCCTCGTCTAGGGCTGACACCATACCTGCATTAAGGCGGCAATGATGCGTTACCTATACATCCTCCCATTATTGTCTTAATAGTGAACGCTATTGTGTTTTAACTATCTTACCTGAAATAGGTGCCTTAAAAATGATGCCTTATTAAATGATAATACGTCCATTCTTTCCTTAACAAGGAAAAGGCTAAAGCAACTTCATGTAAAAGCTATTGTAATTTAAATTTTCTCTTTAAAGTGTACACGTATCCATTGCTTATACCTAGTAAGACGGAGCACACAAAACAAATTAATCCACGGACTGTGAGAACAGAAAAAGATCATGCTTCGGGCTAGCCATTGTTTTTAAAAAGTGTAAACACAATACGTGGGATTTCACAAACTTTAAAGAATGCGCATGTAATTCAAACTAAAATTTATCTATGTTCAATCTCTTTAAGATTATTTAGTGAATCGATACAGTTGCCCAGGTTAGCAAGATTAGAGTGGATCTGGTCCTCATTTGCTCCCAGAAAAAGATGTACAAAAATCTAGATCAGCGTTTCCTTAGAGCAAAAAAGTTCATTGTGTGGCTTAAAGAATTAATATCACCATCCTTTTTTGAAAAGAAATGTTTATTATTTGTTTAACTTACCACAGTACATGCGACGATTGTGGTCATGTATGTTGGAATACATGTTGGAAAACCGGACCGGCACCTATAAAGTTTCAGCTAATCTACTAAAGTGACGCAGAAATTCATGTTTCATCTGTTTTTGTCCGCATATATAAGAAATAAATTCAACGTTATTACAAATATTACATATAATAATATAATAATGTTAATATCATATTGATAATTCTAAAATAATGGTGTTGTCGCTATATGAAACATATTAACATTGAGAGTAATCTAAAAGCTGTATTAAGAAATCGGGAAAATATGATAAACGGCTGAAGGTTGGCAAATATATCTTCCAATTCAACACTTTATAAACGAAATACACCGTTTAGTGATTTTTAAGATAAGTGTACTAAATATTGTACTTTCTTACTTCAAGAGGAGCGTGAACTGACTGGAAAGGAAGGTACAAGAAAAGAGGATCAGACGGGTCGTGGTTCTCCATAATCTCAGCCGCGCGCTTGGTGAACATTTCCTGCAGAGTGTGAAAGAGATAGATCCTTTAAGTTTCATATGGTTTCTGAAACACTAGTATTGAATAGCAAAGGCTCCGACGTTTCCCTTTATGAAAAGTTTCCATTTATTATTTACACTGACCTACAGTCCAGTAAAACGAATCCGCCCACACTATTGCTCATTTCTTTTGATATACATTCCTTTTTTCAATGCCAATATGCATTTTTTCAACAATTTTTCACGGTGGTCTTTATGTATCTAGCGATTTTACTTGTTCAGATACCCACCGCCGAGTATGTTCCGTTTGCCTTTCTGTAAGGCTCAATATTATCTCTGAGGTCCAGACCGGCTTCTGGAAATTAAAAACAAAACATTAATTGATTTAATAATAATTAAACAACATTTAGCAGGAAAGCAACCCATTCTTTGGGAGAACACTGGAGAGGATGTATGTCAATATACAGAAAAGGACAGTCGTGCAAACTTATGCATACACTGACCGGTGAGATATTATGCAACTCACAAAAAAACTAAGGACGACGAATTTTTTTTTATATCTCATCATAACCCTACATGATTATTTCGATGAGTGGAAAACTGCCCTTGAAGGCTTTTGTTTTCGTGTTCAATTTTTTTCTGTTCTCTATCGTTCTAAACCTGCCTGGCTGATAATAACTACATGATACGAGGGAACAATATGTGAAATTAACTTTAGTCAAAGCCTTGATAAACGTGTCAGTCAGGAACATCTGTACTTGCCCGTACAACGACCTGTCTTTGAGTGGAGGTGAATCCCCGATACATGTACTATAAAACACCCTATATTCAGCTTTTCGCCTTATGAGTATTTAAACATATCGAATAATCAAGCCTTATTCCTCCATCCATTTGGACAATTAACGCTCTAGAACAAAAATTGTTCTCATCCTTTGTGTACATGTAAAATGTATTTAGAAACATGGGAGTTCCAGTTCAGTTGAATTATAACATAATTTGATCATATTATATTTTCTTGAAACTGTAACACTGACAATTTTTTTTTGGTGGAGTTAACCGCCTCCATTGTTTTAATGCTAACGTTACTACGTATATGTATATTTGCAGAATTCCATTCCGATTTTGGACTACGTGACAGGGCATTGAAAACGCGTCCTCTCATTATATATCCTGGAGTCAACCAGGCCCGGTGACAACTACACCTGCGGGCCTGGGTGCGTTATAATTACCGGAAGATACCACCTGCAGAGCGCTCACACTAGGTGGGGGCGGCCGTGAAAAATCTATTCGCCTCGGCTGAGATTCGAACTCATGATCTCCCGGCTTTGAGTCCTTTGCTCTACCCCTAAGCTAAAGAAGCCATTGACATAATATTGGGATGATTTTTGAAAGGTTTAAATGTACCATAATTTTTTCTGTAAGATGTGGACCTACATCCCGTATAGATATGTAATGTTATCAGACCATGCCTAAAAAGTGAGTATAGTAATCCTCAGCGCCGTTGTAGTAGCCAAAGAAGGAGTCGAATCCGCGGTAGGTAGGAGTGTGAGCCCAATTACAGTAGCCCAGGTGCCACCTGAAATAAATGTCAGAATGATCAAGCAATTGACAACATTTAAAACAATATTTGTAAAACAGTTTCGGTGCCTAAAATACAAATATTGTGATCAAATAAACATATCATAAAGAAAACGTCTATATGATAATTTATGGTGTTGACTTCAAACCGTTGTCACGCAACTACTTTGTGGACACGCCTTGAAAAATACCTGTTTTTAGGACTTGACATTTCAGGGATGATGCCAAATTCATCCTAACGGCTTCATTTCCCATAATTTTAATAAATCTTGATGAGTTTGTCATTTCTTTGCAGAAAGTAATCACGTATCGTCAATCAGAAAATACGAAAATTAAGCGGACGTGCAACGACGCAAGGACGGGTAAAATACAAAATTTATTATAACATAGTTTATTATGATGCAAAAAGTTTTAAATATACCAGTAAGAGAAAGCCGTTAGGACTTACTTTCCCACAATGTGAGTATGGTAACCAACTTTCTTGAGCAGTTGCGGCAACAGTGTGAAGTTCAACGGCAGACCGTAGGGTTGATTAGTCCCAATAATGTTATGCTGAAAAACGGAGAATTTTCTCAGTGCTTAAGTAATGATGGTCTCTAACCTACCTGAATCGGATATTGTATGGTCATATTCACATTTTCATTTATATCAATTGCTTTGGTATTTTTTGGCAAAGGCTATAAGAACCTGATATTTTACCAGTAAACAATGAATTTCAACGGGCCATAAAGCTGGAACTGCAAAAAAAAAAAAGGATGCGGTCAGTAAAGGTCAGCTTATCTAGGGCACTGCCGATTTTGATTCGGATAGTGGCAGTTCGACTTTACAAAATCGGCAAGTATAATACCAATTCAATGTGTATTTGTAAAGAGACATTTAAGTTGTCAGGAAATTTTGTTTATATCTCTCTGAATTCCGATGTCTTGAAAGGTGATACGTTTTAGCTCAACTGGTTGTATATCGACTGTGCTATTTGGTAGGAGTACTTCGTTTGTCTGTTCCTAAATTACCAATGTCGAGTAACGTTTTGACCTAGAACAAATCAACTGGGCAGGCAGGTCATATTTAAATATCTGTATTAGGCTGCCTTTGCAATTATTTAATTTCTGTGAGATATAGAGCAAATTAAAGGTTTGAATAATTGACTCTTGTTATATAGCTTATACAATAGTTCAGGTCTTTCAGGGAGCCTCTGTTAAGTTAATGATAGCCGGTTTAGCAGTAAAATCATATTGAACCACCTCTGCCGTCAACTATTTAATGAAAGGCATTGATGGATCATGTATCTTTTCAAGCTGAATACATGATGCTGATAATACTGATATTGATAATATATGATATGGAGATAACTTCATCACTTTGAAATCAATGCGAGGGACACTTGGAGAAGATTATTTGATAAGGTTAATATATAAGTCTATAATTAATATATATATATATATATATATATATATATATATATATTTATAAGGAGTGTGACACACTCCACATTACAGATTCAATAATTCTCATAAAGAAAAATTGGTATTCGATGATATGTCCTGTTCTTATCGATCTTCTCAATTAATATTTTTCATGTTCTGTCATGATCATGTGACCCTGATCGTTTACTCTTTCACTATGATAATTATTTATAATTAATTATGAAGTAGTAAGGGAAAGTAGTTATCCTTGCTATGAAGTTGCAGAGAGATGGTAATAATCGTACTTGTAGGCCTGTATGGAACGGGAAATAGCCGGACATGAAGGCATTCCGAGATCTGCAAGCAATGATAGCACAATGGTAGTAAAAAACCTCAATTGTATGGATTCATATATTTTTTTTATATATGCTTTAAATTAATGCATGCAGTAATATAGTTTGTTTGTTGGAAGCTGTATACTACGTTTGTATACAGTTATCTACTTTGATTGCATAGCTTGATTGTAGGCAGTTGTATAGTTTGGCTGTATGCAAGCGCATCTTTCTTCATTTACAGGAGACTATATATGAACCTTTCCATACATTAGCGTCACCTGTTCGCTACAACTCACATTAATATAACAACAATATCTAGTTATATCAACAATGAATTTCATATTGGTACATTCTCAAATGAGAAGTTAAAAAATAAGTTTTCTTTCTAAGTATGTAAATCAAAGATAGCTGCACTTACGGTGAGCAGACAGGTTGTACGTAGGTGTGGTTAAGAATGACTCCCTCATGAGCCAGACGATCTATGTGTGGTGTTATCATATCCTTGTTTCTCCAACCAACATCGTTCCAACCTATACAGTCAAAGGAAAAATATGTCAAGCCATACCTGAAAATTGCAGTGATGTAGTCCGGACTTAAATCATCTTTTTAGGGACTAGGACTTGGTCATGAGGGTCCTGGACTCGGACTTGTACTCGAGCGTCCTGGACTCGGACTTGTACTCGAGGGTCCTGGACTCGGACTTGTACTCGAGCGTCCTGGACTCGGACTTGTAAACGAGCGTCCTGAACTCGGACTTGTACTCGAGCGTCCTGGACTCGGACTTGTACTCGGGGGTCCTGGACTTGGAATTGTACTCGAGGGTCCTAGACTCGGATTTGTACTCGACCGTCCTGGACTCGGACTTGTACTCCAGGGTCCTGGACTCGGACTTGTACTCGACCGTCCTGGACTCGGACTTGTACTCGAGCGTCCTGGACTCGGACTTGTACTCGAGCGTCCTGGACTTGGAATTGTACTCGAGGGTCCTGGACTCGGATTTGTACTCGACCGTCCTGGACTCGGACTTGTACTCGAGGGTCCTGGACTCGGACTTGTACTCGACCGTCCTGGACTCGGACTTGTACTCGAGGGTCCTGGACTCGGACTTGTACTCAAGGCCCCTGGACTCGGACTTGTACTCGAGGGTCCTTGGCCTCGGACTTGTATTCGAGCGTCCTGGACTCGGACTTGAAGGTATGAACTCCGCTTGCACTCTGACTCGGATGATGTGAACTCCACTGCATCACTACTCAATGCACCTGTATTCTATGTTACTCTCATTTCATTCAATAGTAAAGAGGTATATATGTCAAGCCATACCTGAAAATTGCAGTGATGTAGTCCGGACTTAAATCATCTTTTTAGGGACTAGGACTTGGTCATGAGGGTCCTGGACTCGGACTTGTACTCGAGCGTCCTGGACTCGGACTTGTACTCGGGGGTCCTGGACTTGGAATTGTACTCGAGGGTCCAGGACTCGGATTTGTACTCGACCGTCCTGGACTCGGACTTGTACTCGAGCGTCCTGGACTCGGACTCGTACTCGAGCGTCCTGGACTTGGAATTGTACTCGAGGGTCCTGGACTCGGATTTGTACTCGACCGTCCTGGACTCGGACTTGTACTCGAGCGTCCTGGACTCGGACTTGTACTCGACCGTCCTGGACTCGGACTTGTACTCGAGGGTCCTGGACTCGGACTTGTACTCAAGGGCCATGGACTCGGACTTGTACTCGAGGGTCCTTGGCCTCGGACTTGTACTCGAGCGTCCTGGACTCGGACTTGAAGGTCTGGACTCCGCTTGCACTCTGACTCGGATGATGTGAACTCCACTGCATCACTACTCAATGCACCTGTATTCTATGTTACTCTCATTTCATTCAATAGTAAAGAGGTAAATATATATATATATATATATATATATATATATATATATATATATATATATATATATATATATATGCATCGTCCGGGAGCCGAAGCTTGATGTTATGTTAACCCCTTGGATTAATGTTAGATTGCTTTTTAGTAGATTTATGCAAAATGTACAGACTCTTATTCTTGACAGTTTGCAAAGAAAAGATGGAAAAGGTCTATTATGTATAGAAGAATCAAAGATTTATTTAAGCGGCTCTCTCCATCTCTTACCATAGTATTATTAGATAGTCTGAAACGTGGAAAATAACATAAGCTTTCCAAGGACAAATGTCCCACTCAACTCTTTTTAGGAGTGGCGACAAAGTAGTATTTTGTTTCAGTCAGTTTTCATGACATATTAAAATATTTAATCATAAATGTTACCCTATAATATATACATTGTTAAATGATGGAGATGTTAATCAAATTTGAATCATGAAAAAAAAATTCTGAAGATAAACAAAAGTATTTGATAAAAATACATATTCTGTAATATGTGATGGTAATGTTAGGAAAATTAAGATATTCGGTGAGGGGAACAGCTCGCCTTGTTGTTATAGGGGAGCTGGTTGTCAGGAGAAGATTTTAAGTTGTAGCCCATAGTTTATAGAAGGAGGGTGAGTACTTGAAGGAGGGGGTCCCAACTCACATTTTATCTCTAAACAAGACACATGGTAAATAGATTTCAATCGTCGCATGCTTCTGAGGAAACCTTGAATCTTAAGTATAAATCTTATCACTACATATTGTACGCTAAATCAACTACTCCTCTCTAGGACAAAAGATCCCTCGTCAAGTAGATACACCAGTAGATCCCTCGTCACGATCAGTTTAATAGGAATTGTTTTAATCCTTGGAGACATGAATGCCCTGAGAACTCAGTATAGATAAACATCTCACCCAAGTCATCGGCCACAATGAACAAAATGTGTGGAGGCTTAGCTTCTGCCCGCGTCCATAAGAGGGCGCCCCAGGTAGTTATAGCCACCAGGAAGGCCGCAGAGGAAACGCCCATTGTGTCTTATCTGTTGCTGTTGGAGTAACAGATAATGTAGAAAATAAAAAAAAGTAAATGTTATAATTACCACACATGACTTAGAGGTATATATATATATATATATATATATATATATATATATATATATATATATATATATATATATATGAAACCATTTATTTCCACCTATACACAGTACGAATAAACTTGCACCAGACTCGTCCAGTGGCGTAAAATGAGTTTTGAAATGCACAGTATTCTCACTTTCGGACACGCGTTCGTCTTATCGTAAATAAACACACTTTGGTTGTATTTATCAACGCACAGAACCAAAACAAAATGTAAATCGGGGCAAGGATCTAGCTGGTTTCGCAAAGAAACTTTTGTTTTCAGCGAATAGCGGAAGGTATTGAACATTGTATAAAGTTACCTCAAGAGGCCAAATCACCTATAAAGCATATTGATTTAACACGAAATATAGCTTCTTCTCTTTAAAATAAATTTGTACCTGGTAAAACTTGCCCTGAAACCGTTTGCTTACTCCTGCAAACGAGAGTCTACAAACAGAAGACCGGGCGCAATGACTGGCGTCAATATAAAAACAGTGCGTTTGTCTGAGTGCATGGCCCAGCCACAAAATCTGTCAATCAGAAGATGGGTTGCCTGCCTTAGCCAAAACAATCAAATACATGTTCCCACTGGCTGAAAGAACCTGTGTTAGGGCCCACAATCGGGCCTCCGGCCACGGACTGATCATGTACTAAAGCATGTACTCTAAAGTGATTATGTACATAAAAATAATACTCACCATCAACTCTGATCTCCAACTATGACATGTATGTAGACTGATCTGATCATATAATTAAACATGTACTCGCAGTCAACTCTCCTCTACGGAAATATCATGTATATAGACTAACCATGTACTATGTATATATACTATGTATATAGACTGACTCTGTTCTTAAACATGCACTCACAAAAAGTAACAGATGTACCGTCAAGTTGCACTCCCTGCCAGATCAGTATAAAAGCCTGACAAAAAACGCGACCTACTATTATTACACAGCCTTTGATGGTCTTGTGACAGAGCCGCGTGATCAGAGGTCACCATAGGTTATCACTATAATCTATATAAGCGAATACGGCCGTATATCACCGCAGTGTTAAAAAACCAGCACTCGTTTCTGGCTTGCATTTTATATATACATAATTAATATATATATATATATATATATATATATATATATATATATATATATATATATATCCCTCTGTCCCCTTTATTCCGGACCCCGGAAACCTTTTAATGTTTTCCCATTAGTCTTCCTGGGTTGGGCCCCACCAGGCACTGAAAATCAGAAGAACACTAACTATATACCACACGGATTTGAGTACAGATGTTATGGAAGACTCATGTTCTCCTCTGTCAAACCACTTCAACAATATTAGCGGCATACAAATTATTTCAACATACGGCCTATGATATCCCGGTTTTTATGTGAAAGTAAATAGTCTTGAGAAATTAGGGGAAAACAGGGTTCGATAAGGGCTCCGGAATGCGGCACCCAAGTACCCCGACGGCACTGTCCGGGCAAGAATATGAAAGAGTTTGGTGACAGGGGGACGTGTATCGACCGAGCTGAATAATTTACTTTTTATTGACCACGCCCAAAACCTCAAATTATAGTTGAATACGTTCGAAAGGTTAATGTGGCTGACGATGTTTACACTTGCGGACACGCATAATGCTGCTTTTTTAAAGGTGTATTATTATTCTCTCTTTTTCTCTGTCTCTCTCTCTGTATGTGTGTAGTACATAAAATAATTCAGATACACTTCATTAACAACCCATTTGTGGGAAAGAGATATTTTTAATTGGTTTTAAACCAGTAAAGATGTAAGATCCATAGTAGCTATTAAGAAAAGGAGCACATTCCTTCCCGTTTTCGAAATCCGCTCTCTGGACTAAAATCACGCATTCATTGTTTTCATTATCATTCCTAACTCGAAGCCATAAAAAAACGACCCAGCAGACATTCTGATTATATATGACTGGATTGATTCATGATAGAGCTGATAGAACGATAACAGTATGGGTCCTTGTCAAAGGCAATCGATAACACGGATCCTTTTTAAAACCATCGATAAGAGTATAGATCCTTGTATACGGTAAGAAAAACATAATGTTATCCACGTGAGGTTTAACAAACCAAGGAGACAGCTTCATTGATTGGAATCTATAGTTTATTAGCTTCTTCAACAAAAGGATAAAGCATATATTACATCCCCACAGATCTAAGCCGACAGAACTAAGCCGACAATAAAGCCGCTTACCCAATAAATCTTCGACCCATGCATGTCTCGCAGAAATGCTATTTTGCCCAGACACTGGTGGTTCACACACCAAAAAAGTACTTACAATCATGAATATATATTGTTTTCCGTAGCTGGACAATATAACTGTTTAACACTGGAGACTGTATTCCGGGTTTATTTTTATTCACGAAAACATGAAAAATATATACAGCAAGTCACGTTTTATTATGGGTCGGAGGAAAAGCCATTGTCCTTAAAGCTTTTTCTTCAATGATCCTCGTTCTGCTGAATTATTATCACTGTGTGACTTATTTATAATTGTCATAGCCAGTCAAAAGTAAATACCTGGACGTGTGAATTTCGGCTCGAGTTGAAGGTATGGAGTGGACTAAAGAACATTTTATGTTTTATAGTGATTCTTTAAACATTAAAGCATGTAGAGATACATAAAAGGTCATAATATTAATTTTAATTAAATAAAAAAAATTGCTCGAAAAACTTACTCCCAGCCGCCCTAATCACATTTGACCGTATATGGTTTAATGGAGAAATAGCTTCCTGGAGATCTCGGACCTTTTACATCTCGGCCCAAAGGAAGTCAGGCAACTTAGTACAATATCGGACCACCGAGTCGACGATCTCGAACCACATTCCATGCCTTCTCGGACCACTTACCGAACCCGTTCAGACCTCGATCGGACTCATGATGTCGTTGTCAAATGTATATGTTCCGTCTTCAAATCATGTTAAAGCTAGTTTTTAAAACATTATTACTCCACGCATAACTGTTGCCTCTCTCTCGTTATCATTATCTCCATCATTAATCATTCGCTACATATCGTCTTAATCAAAATTTATTAAAAAAATGTAATTCTAAAGTTTGTGCATTTGATCGTGTATTAAAGTATACGAGTTTGTGTGATAAAGAATGAAAAAAAAGACTGAATGAATGAAAGTTGAATAAATGAAAGAATGGATGAATGAAAGAAAGACTGAATGATAGACAAATTGAATGAAAGAAAGATTGAATGATAGTCAGACAGAATGAATGAAATATTGAAAGATTCAACTAGTTACAATAACTAATACGGGGCAATCTCCATGGCACGGATGTTGGCGCTCTGTAGTCGGTAAGGATGGAGGAAACCGGAGGACCCGGAGAAATCTACCGGCCTTGGACGGGCCACTACAACCCACTCTCATAGCCACACCGGGCATCGAACCCGGGTCGCCAGCGGAAAAAGCCGAGCGTTTTACCACTCAGCTATCCAGGCATGGTTAGTTTATATATATATATATATATATATATATATATATATATATATATATATATATATATATATATATATATATATAGTATTGATTAGTGTTGCCTTTCCGACGGAAACAATTGCCCTTGAAGATATATTCTTCTCACATATCGCAGGGAATTGTTAGGCCTATGTAATTTGTTTGGTAAATAATAAAAAAATAATTTCTGGATAAGAATAGTATGAATAGTAATAGTAGTTCTGAATAAGATTAGTAGAGGCTTTGAAAATTTTGTGTGAGTAAAATCTGATATAAGTTTTTTGTAACTCTTTATTTGGTAAATTACTTTTTTGTTTCATGTATATATATATATATATATATATATATATATATATATATATATATATATATATATATATATATATATATATGGCAGAGCCATCGACGATATGTGGTACTTGGTAGCGTATGGCAGCTTATTGTCAGCTTATTGTCGGTACTTGATTCTATGTAAGCAGCGGAACTTGGCTGAGAATAGCGATTGTGATTGGACAGGGTTAGTCACGTGTGATGAAAGCCACATTTGTCTGAGGGCCGGTCGAGTGGCCATCAGAGAGCTATTTTGGCCAGATGTTGAGTGTTTTCAGGAGTTTCGTGTTTGAATTACCTGGGGAAACGCATGTCTTTAGCTTGTATTAGCTCTAGGAAAGTCTGGAATAAAGCGTACTCGCATATATTGCCGGTAACTTGGTTTTATAGGAGGTGATTTTGCCGCGAATTTCTCGAGCAAGGTGAATTCCTAGTTTTGATAGAAGTCGGGTTTAAAGAGATAATTTGGTCTTAATGTATTCTAAACGGCCCCATTGTTGGATATTAATCATTTATTCATGAATTATTCTCTTGACGGGCCCAGTTGTGATAGGAATGGTGGTATGAGAACCCCCAGATATCTCCCAGAAATACTCTTGTATGAAATATTTATAACCTGTGTATATTGCGTATTTAATGCATATTCATTTCGTAGTTCCTAGGATGTGGTTTAAAGCTGTATTTTCATGAACATGGTTTAAACTGAGATCTGGTGAAATGTGTGTGAAGGATGACAAAACTATTTGCAGGGGGTTCATAATCCTTTTAACTGAAAGTAAAGTATATCGTTATGGGTTTTAAGCATCAGGTGTAGGTTGCTGAGGGTTATTCCTAAGATATTACCATTTGAAGTACTTTCTTAAATAGTTTAGAGCTGGATATTGTGCCATAGATCTACATTCATTTAGTTTTGAATGTGATGATGGAAACTGTTTTAAGTTTATGGAGATAACCGAGCTGACGACAGATGGAGTATTTATGTGTCAATGTGTATTATCTGGATAGAGTCTGAAGCCGAGACACACATTTATGTCAGTATTACTGCATTTCCTTTAGTACTAGCCGCACCTCTAATTGTAGTCTAGGGTAGTAAGGATTATTTTGTTTGTCTTTTCAGATGATGTGACCAGAGTCAGTTCTTGCTAGCCACCGCTTACAACACGCTAATTTCATATGTGTTACGTTCTTGTAACGCATGATACAACTGCTTATGTTACCACCTATTTTACTGTTTAGAACTATGGCTCAGTAATACGGCTTAGTACTATAGCTTAGCTGAGTTTATGGGTGGAGCACCATTACTATGTTTGTATGTGAGCTGGCTACGTGTGCACAAAGTGGAAAACTTTATTAATGACTGTTGATCTTGTTTCCATAACCACTCACTATGAGATGCGGACCTGCCCAGGATATATATATATATATATATATATATATATATATATATATATATATATATATATATATATATATATATAACTATAACTGTTTTCACTCCGTAAAATACGATGAGTGTGATTTTTATTTTTAGTTCGTTTGATGATTTTTTGGTTTTTGTATCTCGTTTTATATTGTATATATAGTAAATTCTAATAAACTTTGTCAGTCTTTGAGTTTATATATGGTGACATTTTCCACTTTTGAATTACTGTTTTATGTAGGCCTATAAATCGAAACTACAACTGTTTTCACTCATTAATATTATCTAATTCAGTAATTGAATTGTAGATATGTAATAGCAATACACCAATTCTGATTCTTTGATTCACGCATGCTCATTTGTGCCGTTTTGGTTTACGTAGATATTTCATATTTCATAGTTCGGTTTTCATACCTCTTTTATATTGTATATATCAAATTCTAATACACGTTGTCATTTCTCTTTGAGTTAGAACATAGTGTCATGCATTTCACACAAGCTATTATAAATTAAGTGTAAGTGCGTGTGCGTGTGTGTGTGAAATTTATTTTCTGAGGGGATAGGATACATAGTGGAGTATGTCATAGGCCTAATTAACTTGTCAAAATGAATTTTTTAATAGGCCTATCAATATCGCCTTCAAACGAAATAATATTGTGTATTATTAACAAAACATCGGTTATTTCATAACAGTTTAAGGAGGCAGAACATGTATGTTACTTTGGTCCGAGATCGTAGTTACCCGATCATAAAGTGGTCCGAGATCGTAGTGGCCAGATACAAAGTGGGCCGGGATCGTAGTTGCCCAATCATAAAGTGGTCCGATATCGTAGTGGCCAGATACAAAGTGGGCCGAGATCGTAGTTGCCCGATCTTAAAGCGGTCCGATATCGTAGTGGCCAGATACAAAGTGGGCCGAGATCGTAGTGGCCAGATACAAAGTGGGCCGAGATCGTAGTTGCCCGATCATAAAGTGGTCCGAGATCGTAGTGGCCAGATACAAATTGGTCCGAGATCGTAGTTGCCCGATCATGAAGTGGTCCGAGATTGTAGTGGCCTGATACAAAGTGGGCCGAGATCGTAGTTGCCCGATCATAAAGTGGTCCGAGATCGTAGTGGCCAGATACAAAGTGGGCCGAGATCGTAGTGGCCAGATACAAAGTGGGCCGAGATCGTAGTTGCCCGATCATAAAGTGGTCCGAGATCGTAGTGGCCAGATACAAAGTGGGCCGAGATCGTAGTTGCCCGATCATAAAGTGGTCTGAGATCGTAGTGGCCAGATACAAAGTGGGCCGAGATCGTAGTTGCCCGATCATAAAATGGTCCGAGATCGTAGTGGCCAGATACAAAGTGGGCCGAGAGCGTTGGCCCAGTGGTCCTAGATCGTAATGGCCCGATCTGAAATGGGCCGACTTCGTGTGGGCCGAGATGTAAAAGGTCCGAGATGTAAAAGGTACCAGAGAAATAAGGGTCATTCTCTTCATCTTATTGGCTCTCAGAAAAAAAACACAAAGATTTCAACACAAGTATTTACTTGGTTGATCAGCTGTGAAGTTTTGTTCATTTTGTGAAACATGGCTTCTAATGGCAGGCTTCATCTGATAAATTAAGCCTACGGAAGTTAAACAAAATCTAAGAACTCAGAAAGAAGATCACGTTAATAAGATGTGGTTACTAAGACGGTTACTAGAAACACGGGCACGCTGGACCCGAGGCTTGATCGGGGAGATATTGTCATCTAATTGATGCATATGCAGACGTTTTCTCTTCTTATATTGTTTTCAAGAAAGTTAAAGCTAAAACAAATTTAGTAGTATGTAAAAAAGGGGGGTACAATAAGTATGAGAAAGTTCAAATAGTGCTTTCTTTGAAAACACTTATTGCTCAGATGCCAATGATAGTCACATAGATCGAAAACGCTAACAGTATTATAAAATATTTAGTTATAAATTTTAACCCTCTAACAGACGTCATTGCACATATAGGTTCTGATATTGACGTTTCTGTCACTTTATTGTGTCTGGGCTAAATTGCTTCCACCCCCCAACCCCCCCGCCCCATACTTCTCTCTCTCTCTCTCTCTCTCTCTCTCTCTCTCTCTCTCTCTCTCTCTCTCTCTCTTACTTCTCGCGGTGTCTTTTTATTTCTGTCTCCGTTTTTTTGTCTGTCTTTGTCGCTTTCTCTCCCCAGGATTTTTTTTTATTTTCCTGTCTCTCTGTTTCCCAGTCTGTCTGTTCCTCTTTGTCTTTCAGCTTTTATAATCTGTAGCAACCTTTCAGCTTATAACGCAACCTAATAGAATTATGTTTATTGAAAATTAGTCTTGTGTTCTACCATAATGATAAAAGAGGCTGGTACCACACGTTTTTCCGGCCTCGCCGCCAAATTATATATTCTAATAGGTTCGCATATTGGCACTGTATTTTTGTGTCACCATGCCTAAACAAGCCGCGAATGGTTAATTACTCGGAATCATTGCAAAGGCGTTCCTTTTTACAGAATAAACATCGATTTCACTGGGTGCTGTTTTCAATTAAATGAATATATAAACATGTATGAAACCAAGGTTATGGGAAATGAACATTTTATGTTAGGCCGATTCATCTCATAATGATAGATACATATATAGAGATGGCTCAATCGTGTAAGTTTGAAGGACATTCTAACTTGGTCAACCACATTAGCAATGTGTAACAATCTGCATGACACCTGTATCATGATTTCGCACAACATAATTACATCAAATGGATAATATATATACAATGTATAGTCCGTCTTTACATACTTAAAGACGAACAAATTCCAACCAGTTCGAACAAAACCTGAAAGAGGAGACACCAGCACGATTCATAAATCAACTGTAAAGGTAAAATAGTGATAATAAAAAAGACATCAATTCATACAATGATATTTTATAATGATAAAGATCTCGTTAAAATAAAGCAAAAATAAATGCAGTTAAAGCATAATTTGTATCAAACGTATGGTGACAAAAACATTGGCAAAAATGTACATTATTTATTTTCAGCATAGTTAACAATTTTGATTTTTTAAACAACGGGACTGATCAGGTTATTTATAAGGTATGTGTCGTATGAAAATTTCCATTAGTTTGCCTTTGAGACAATAATTTCTTTCAGTGGATATTTTACACACATTTAATTGTTCATACGTGCTTAATCACTCTTTCTGGTTTAACAAATGCTTACGGGATATGGGTTTCCCTGTGTGATTCATATTCCAGTGGAAGAACGACATAATAAGACATTTGCTTTGAACACATAGACACTTCATCACAGCTAGCGTTTTATAAATGTATCACTTTTTCTTGGCCACTTTGTCAGATTAGAAAGAGTCCGGGTTGTTTTTTTTTTTATAAATATGAAAAATAGATAATACTGTTATATACAGTATGAAACATAATCTCATGTGTGTTCATTATGTGTTCAATGGACGCGAAGGCAGGGAATTTTATAGAACAAACCACACAATCATGAGTGTAATATGATACAGGCTCCATAATTTCAAAGTTTCTTTTTTATTTCGAGAAAAATATGATTTTCTTATTGCAAAGCTTGCTAAAACCCCATATGGCAATAAGTTGACAACTAATATTTACCTAAGTAAAACAATGTACGTCCTCAACATTTTTTTTTTTTATTTTTGCTTGAGTGTGAATTCTGAACGCTTTCAGGTGTGTTCACTGGGGACAACAACAGTAAACTTGAATACGGGTAGTCGACAAGCGACTACGTGTATCCGCCTAAATCAGAGTGGAACGGGTGAAGTGAGGCATGGATTGAAGTGTTGCATATTAGCATGGATGTCTGCAGCCAAATTGTGTATGTAGGTTGCCCCCCCTCCCCCCACCACAAAATCCAGAAAGCCGTCCAAGTTGTATACATATGCAAAATTTAAGGCAGATAAGTCAAACCACTACATGTATATGAGTGATTTTAGCCCGTGGCAGACAAACAGATAGATGGACGCTGAGCAAAAATGGTTGCAGGTTACGCCACCAGTTTTGCTTATGATAAAGAGCTATGTGAGAACTATACACATGCAAAACTTTGGCCCAATCGGTCAAACGATTCCCGAGATATGAGCTTGGATGTCTGCAGCGAAAACGTGAATGTAGGTGGCGCCACCTGTCATAAAATCAGAAAAGCTATCCAGGATGTATACGCATGCCGAATTTCAGGTGAATTAGTCAAGTCACTGCACAGATATGAGTGATTTTAACCCAAGGCAGACAAACAGATGGACACTGTGCAAACATGGTTGCAGGTGGCGCCAACATTTTTTTGTGTATGTTATAAAGCTCTCCAAGGGCTACATTTGTGCAAAAACATTTTCCTGATCGGTCAAATGGTTCCCGAGATATGAGCTTGGATGTCTGCATCGTAAACGTGAATGTAGGTGGCGCCACCTGTCATAAAATCAGAAAAGCTATCCAGGATGTATACGCAAGCCGAATTTCAGGTGAATTAGTCAAGTCACTGCAGAGATATGAGTAATTTTAACCCAAGGCAGACGAACAGATGGACACTGTGCAAACATGATTGCAGGTGGCGCCACCATTTTTTTGTGTATGTTATAAAGCTCTCCAAGGGTTACATTTGTGCAAAAAAAAAAATTTCCTGATCGGTCAAACGGTTCCCGAAATATGTGGGTTTATGTGTGGAAACAGACGCACAAACGGACACAGAGCGCAGAGGAAAGGTCAGAGGTCAAAACAAAATCGGGGCGCAGCAGTTCACATGTGACCCGAACATAATCCCGGGTTTCGTAAAATTCCGCCAAGCGGTTACGGAGGAGTTCTCCGGACACCTACGCGGGGGCGGCTGCGGCGGCGGCGGTGGGCTAAAAACATAGTATCCGCAAAACTCTGTTTTGGCGGATACAAATATATAAATTCAGGGTTGTTTGAACCAAAATATGAAACCCCGTGTACACAGAATTAAGCTGGAAAACACTTACTGAACGCATGCCTACGCCAATCTATCAGTTGATTTTATCCAGATACTTCAACAGTTTAATTGAGGTTCTGCCTGAACATGGAGTATATGTCACTAAAGAATTTAATTAATGTTGTGGCGGATTGAGTTATTTGTGGAGATATTGAAAGGATACACATACAGGGCAACAAAACCGGCCAACTTAGCTACCAGATTCGCATTTATATTTTACGATCGGGCAAAAAACGTATACATTCCCATATAATTAATTGATAACTTACAAAGAGATGTCTTGGCAAATCACGCAAAGTAAACACACAGACACACCATGCGGCTCACATATACTTCAATACCTTCATGGATAGAATGTTTTAAGGTAGGTTTGTTACTTACTGTTTGGAAAATGAGACCATGACAAAGAAAATAATGTCAAATATACAACACACAGTGAGCACCCCGTCTTTGATTCTATCGCTTCCAAAAGTATTTCAGTCTGGAGACCGTAGATATTGGTTGTAGTTTACAAAATCACTGGTCCATCCATACTTAGTTTCCATCCAAGTAAATATTTTGTCGCTAATCCCTCCAGAATTATTTTTATGTTTCGACCTTCAATACAAACAACGCGAATTATTTTAGGTTTAACAATTTCATTTATTCAATAAACAAAATAGATTAGGCCCAAGGAATATATCTGCCCTGTTACATCTAATGTCTTCATTAAATCTTCAAAATACTTCTTATGGAATGTTGACTGATTACGAAGATCACTGCATTTTAATTTATTGCCAATGTGGTTTGAGTGATCCAATCTGAGTGGTTGACACGGCCATATATCACCATGTATAAAACTTAGTGTCACGAATTTAAAAGGAGGCCTGTACAGCTGAGCTTTAAAACGCTTGGCTTTCTTCGCTGGCGACCCGGGTTCTATCCCCGAAGTGGCTATGAGAGTGGGTTGTAGTTTCCCGTTCAAGGTCGGTGGTTTTCTCCGGGTCCTCCGGTTTCCTCCACCCTTACCGACTACCAAGCGCCAACATCCGAGCCATGGAGAGTGCCTCGTATTAGTTATAATAACAAGTTGTACAATCCATGTAAAATAAATAAAGTATATATTTGAATTTAAAAGAAATACGTTACAAAAGAGTTCTAGAAAAACATTGCAAAAGGGAGGGGCTCTTAAGTCACAAATGAGAATGCCAAACCATCAATTAAACGGGAGGCATGCAGCTGATAATGCCTGTTATTTCCCTCCCCGTCGATTAATATCTCACCAAGACAAGTCCAATATTTGTTAAGTGATGATTATACTTGATGGGTCCCTCAGAAGTGTGTTGGCCAATTCACTTGGGAATTCCGAATAGAGCTTCAGTCGGGAACAGGAAAAAAAAATTTTTGATCATCAATGGATAATGAAGTGTGTAAAAACATACTGATATTTAAGGGAAGGTTGTTTTTACCACTCGTTGCTTAATGGAATGTATCCAGAATGCAAATGGATCCTTAAAAATGGATCAAGGTCGATTTTTTTCTGATAGACAGGTCGAATACCTTTCCTATACCAACTTCAAAAATAAGTCAAAATATTTATTAAACGCCTTCTATGGTGTCTATTTGAAGTTTCGAATATTTGATATGAAACCGGCTTCTGTAGTTAATGGGTGGAGCACAGGAGCAAAGCCGGAAGCTCGGTGAGATTTATCACTATCGGTTCCCACATGGAATGCGCTAGTGCTTTACTTGGAGTAGTTTATAGAATTAATAGATCAGTAACACCTACTTTCCTTTCAATTCCGTCCAGAATAAAATAAATATATCCACCTTAAATACGTTGTGTTTTCTCTTTAGATTTAGCATTTTGAAAATTAAATTGAACTAAATTGAACTTGCCGCCAGGAAGATATTTGCCCTGCCAATGCCAATGTCAAGTATATCTTTAAAATGTAAATTTATGAGCAACTGATTGATTACGCAGATCATCACATTTCCGTTTAATGTCAACATGGTTTGATAAAGCCCATTTGGCTTAAAGTAGGTTGAGTTATTTATTATGCCATATATTTTTCTTCTCTCCCAAAACTCCATGTCAACACAGATTTAAGAAAATGTTGATCGTAAAAACTTGAAAATACATAAATTTCATCTGTTTCCTTATCCGTACATGTAAAAAGTAAATTTAACCTTGATAAAAATATTCCAAATAATGACATAATAATACTACAATTATATTGATAATTCAAACAAAATGGAGTTGTAGCTATAAGAAACATGTCTCTGTTAATATTTAGAGTAATCTAAAAGCTGTATACAGAAATCGGGAATAATATAAAAAACGGCTGAAGAATGGCAAATATATCTTCCATTTCAACACTAGTGATTTTAAGAAAAGTGCACTAAAACTGTACTTTCTTACTTCAAGAGAAGCATGAACTGACTGGAAAAGAAGGTAAAAGAAGAGAGGATCAGATGAGTTCTCTATAATCTCAACCGCTCGCTTGGAGAACATTTCCTGCAGGGTGTGAAAGATATGGATCCTTTCAGTTTCATTTGGTATCTAAAACACTCGTATAGAATCGCAAAGGCTCCGGCGGTTCCCTGTATGAAAAGTCTCCGTTTATTATTTACACTGTCGTACAGTCCAGTAAAAAGAATCCGCCCATACCATTACACAATTCTTTTGACTTACGCTGCTTTTTCAATGCCAAGTTGTATTTTTTCAACAATTCATCAATATTTCATTGATGAATTTACGTATCTAGCAATTTTATTTTTTCAGATTCCAACCGCCGAGTATGTTTCTTTGCTTTTCTGTAAGGCTCAAGATTATCTCTGATGTCCAGACCCGCCCCTGGAAATTAAAAGAAATAATTAGAAAAAAAATTATTAAACAACATTTAGCAGGAAAGCAACCCATTCTTTGGGGGACAAAGGAGAGGATGGATATTATTTGAATCAAGCTCCATAATATCAGTTTCTTTTTATTTCTAGAAAGGTATGATTTTTGTTCTTTCGGCTGTGTGAATTCTTAACGTTTTCATCTATGTTTATTGTGGGCAACAACAGCAAAATATTTAAATTCAGGGTTTTGAACAGAGATATGAAACCCCGTGAACACATAATTAACCTAGAAAACACCCAAAAACGCATACCCCCGCAAATTTATACATAGAGAACAAAGAGTATATGTCACTGAAGAATTTTAATTTTTTCTGCCACATGAGTTATTATGAAGATTAAGTAAGGAAAAAACAATCAAGCAAGTAAAAAATAAGGGGCAAACTTATACGTTTTCCGCCCAAAATATATATTCAATGCATTACAATTAACTGACTTCTTAAAGAAATTTTTCTTAGAAAATCACGCAAAGCAAACAAAAACAATCCATGTATGGATCACATATACGTCATTACCAGCGTAAGCGAAGTGTTTTAAGATAATTTTGTCACTTTCAAATAAGAAAAGAAGATTAATTCATTTAAACAGCACGTTTTCCGTCATTCAATTATATCATTTCACTCTGCAGCCAGTAAATATAGGTGTAGTTTATAGAATCACTTGGCCATTTAAACATAGTTTCCATCCAAGTAAATAGTTTGTTGCTAATCCGTCTAGCCTAAATTTTATGTTTCGATCTTCAAAACAACCAATGGGAATTATTAAAAATTTAACATATTTTATTTATAAATTTAACAAAATGGATTTGGCGTTATGAATATTTAAGATATGACACGCTTATAGTATCTGCAAAGAATCTTCTGAGTATTTACTCTATGGAATGTTAATTGATTACGAAGATCACCGCATTTCCGTTTTGTGTTATTCAGCCATCCTTGAGTAGCTAACACGGCCCTATCACCATGTACAAAATTTAGGGCTGTACAAAATCCCACTCGCTTCTTCCTGAAAACATTAGAGCCTGAATATATACATAATGCAAAAAGGAAACCTACGCATAATTACCTATGCAAAACTTAGAAATGTGTCACGGCCGAATACTTTTCCGGCTATACAGATTTCAGCATGCATCGGGTTAAAGGATGGTTTAAACGCCTTGCATGGTGTTTATTTAAAGTATCGAGTATATGATTTTAGACGGGCTCATATAGTCCATGGGGAGACCACCAGACCCGGGAACTCGTGAGATTAATCACCATCGGTCACTACATGGGATGAGCTAGCTCTCTACCTGGAGTAAAGTTTACAGAATAACCAGATCATTCATACCTAGTTTACTTGCGAGTAAATAGTTTTTCACTCATCCGTACATAATTAATAAATGCATCCACCTGCAATCTTTTAATACGACCTGTTTTCTTATAGATTTATCATTTCCAATGATAAATCTATAAGATGTCAATGTCTACAGTAAATCTTGAAAATGGTACTTCATGAGTTATTTATTGATTACGCAGATCACAGCATTTACGTTTAGTGTCAACATGGTTTGATATAGTCCGTTCGGCTCATATGATTTTCTGTAATTTATTATGCAATATCTTTTTCTCCTCTCACAAATCAGCATGTCAAAATAGATTTAAGATAAGGTTGATTGTACATACTTGATGTTGATACAACTCAGAAATCAAGGTGAATGGGCCCTGAGTCGCTTAATATAATTTAGATGATCAGGTTAGAATTAATTTCATGATAATTATGCCATCGTTATGGAAAGTGAATAAAGGTCGGGGAAAACATGAAAATAACATTTCTAAATGCAACATAGTAAGGGATAACTTGAATGTTTAAGCGGCTGGGGCACAAATTCGGTACTTTCTACTGAAAACTATCATTTTTATTTCGAGAAAGAAATATTTGAGCGGCTGGAGTTCAACGTGGGTAATTAAATTTCTACTAAAATTAATTTTGCTGGGACCGGCCGGTGCGTTTCAACATTGATGCCCGCGGAGCCTGAGAAACAATCTTTTAAAGCCTTATGATACATTTATTCGACCTTTTTCTCCTGTTTGAGGTAGATTTCCCCATTTTGTTAAGTTAATTTTCGCTTTAAATGACATTTGACATATTGGTTATATTAATATTATATTATATTTATATTAATAAATCCAAATTTGCCAAATAAATATATTTGTTTGCTTTTCAATTTAACATAAAACTATATAAGACGGGATGATTATGGCGACACCTGGAGTCAAAATTTGGTATTAACACGTAAACCCTTCTATTAACACGTGTATATTGCTGGTGGCGACATATACAGGCAGGGTAGATGTATTAATGTATTCATAAAAACTGGTAGAGCAGGGATAAGATTGGATTAAATGCTGCATGTTCTGTTGTCTTAATATGGAGACAGGGCGCATGCGCGTAGTTCATTTCCCCAGTATTTTTGGGAATTTTAGTCAGTTGTTACTCGAGCCGGGCCGAAATAAACATCTATAAATCGTTGCTGGAGTCCATTGTCAGAATGCTGTTTGTATGAGAAAGAACACCACTATAGGACACTGGCAAATTTAACATCAATATCGCTTATATGCCTATAAACTGAATGCTATATATAAAAATATTGTGTACGTTTTAGCAATAGGGGCGTAGAAATGGATCGGAATAGCATCATAGACTAACATGCATGTTTGATGATTCAACAGAAGATTCCGTATAAATTGAAAATTAAAGTTGATTAAATGAATAAAAATCGGTTTAAACCAGACCCAAATCTTGTATTTTGTGCAATGGACCGGTGAGAAGTTTCCGCGATCGGCCACAATTCAGGATGACCGCTCTGCAGGATTAATAGGAAGATTGTGCCCCACGGTTCTATTCATGGTCATGTTCTATTCACAAAGAGTGCATTTTTCTAGGTTTCGTTGGTGTTATGACCTCATGGTGGGGTCGATGACGCACCCAGCAATAGCCGTGCATGAATACAGGACTCAGTAGGCATTTATTTTGGACTGGTAAACCCAAATTGATATAAGGGATGCAAGCCATACGGGAGACTTGACTACAAAAGGCGTCCAAATTTTTAAATTGTAGTCGTGATAAACAGCCGTTGATCTTAACAAGCATACATTTGAAATTAGGAACCGAACCGAGAATCCGTCTCTCTGTTAACAAGTCCTTTGCTGTATTGCGTACAAGTTGACTATCGTCAAGTAACCCATATGAGCCATGTTTGTATTCATAAGTCAGATATTCAACAAAAATGAGAGGGAACTGCCAATATGTGAGTTATATCGATTTTTCAATGCAAATAGTAGGTGGTGTCAGAAAGTATACTAACAAGCTCACGATTAGACCTGTGTATGTCGTAGTACTTGTAGTATCTGTAGTAAAAAGAATTAAGAAAATATTCCTCATCGAGCGTTAGAGTGCGGTCCTCGTTGTCAGATGTAAAGGCACTCTGATCCTGGTACGCAGGTCGTTGACTCTCCAATGTCAGAATGCCAAAGTAGCACGGTATAACGAGCCTGGTTGACGGGCGGTTAATCCTGTGTAACTGCCCTGCCATTTACCCCCAAAACGAAAGTGAACTCCACAGACGGAGACTTAATTAAAGGGTTAATTACATCCCTGTGTAAAAGTGGCAGTACTGGCTACGACATGCAGTATATTCCGATGTATTTCCCCCATTCGAGGAATGTATTGATAACAATTTATGTTTTTTGGTCACTCTCAACTTACATCAATAATGTTAGAAATTTTGTTCATATTGTCACTGTTTTCACAAGTATTGATCAGTGACACCATCTGGTTGAAACCTCATAAATTATAACCGCTCTAGCGACTCAACAGCCCCTTCAACGAAATGAATGACCATGGTAATTTGTTCCGCGATGAGGGATGGTACATTACGATTGACATATGTGCAGTCACATATATCGCTTGGATATTGGAATATGAGCCGAATAAGTGAATACAAACACTTGTTTTTGAACATATGCACCAATGAACATGTATGTATTGGTTATTAAATATTTCATTAATTTAATGAAAATACGGGTTTAGGAGTACCCCACTTTAAGGCTTGCCCACATTGTGGAGGCTTGCGATGGTGAGATGCATTCGTGCTTATTTCTAGTTAATCCGATGCGAACTTATCTGCATCGGATCCTTTTGGACGCGTCCAAAAGATTCGAAATATTGGTCCTTCGAATACTGGGAGTAATGAATACAAACCCAGTTTAAATTTTCCTGAAGCTTACCTGCCACAGCTGACGATTCTTAAAGAAATTTAAAGCAAAACAATGTTTCTCAGGAAATTTTCAGTATTCATTTCGGATTGTTTATGTGAGTGTGTGTATTTTTTTATTTTACCTTTTTATCAAAGGTGTCCGATGAATTATTCATATGATCAGAGGCCAACACGACAATAATGGAACTACTATTTTGTTTATCAGCTAAAGCACAACATAGAAAAGAGAAATTGAAACGAAATTTATTATTTTATTTTCTTTTTCAAATCAGAGCGGCTTGAACCCATCTTGCGGCAACTCATATAACTAATTTTCCACTATCTGGCCCTCTTATTTCATGGACTGGTAATCTCAACCGGTTAATTGCTACTAAAGAAACAATAATTTTGACGCGAAAACATCCAAATTCAATAAGTAATTAATTCCATGTAATTTTAATGACAAACAGTGAAATCACCTTTGTACAGAGGGCATATCTATTTCCATATTTTTTGTATTATCTGTGCTAATTTTTTTCATCATGGCCACATAAAGTACGTTAGAAAAAAGGACTTAGCACCCTGGCAGAGGCTAACTAGGCTGACGGGAGTATTGTATACTTTATACATACAAATCTTGCAAAAAAAAAAAAAATCAGAAGTATTTTGATGAAAACTGTGCTATACGCAAAAGCTGATCCTGCGTTTTCGGTATTAAGCACATATTTTTCGTTTTCCCAGATTTGCCCCCCCCCCCTAAAAATTTTTTTTTTTCGTAGTCATTAACCAGGAAGTTGAAGAAATGCATTTTTCATTCCCAATGAAACATTAGCAGATATGTCATTTTTTTTTATTCGTACAAAATGTCTCTGTTTCCTTAAGAAAATCAAACAGTTGTGCACCTTAATCAATTTACTGCCGTATATTTTTATAATAATATATGTGACATGGTAGAATTTAACATGCTGCTTCATCATTATTTTAAGCTTTGCACCATCCCTGTGATCTTGCACCTTAAACCTGGATAGGTCCTGGTCATATTTCACAGAAATCCACAGAATGGGGTCACCGTGACCTATATTCTGCGGACTAAATGGCAAAAACATGATAATGAGCACTTGAAAGCCAGCCGCTTTTGAGGCACGAGAGCCCTGAACAAATATTCTGTGCTGACCTATAAAAATTAAATAATGTGCCCCATTTACACCTCAATGCCAATAAGCATAGGAGATATGAACATAATTGAACCTGAATTCTACGAGTTACGAGGCAAAAACATATTAAAAACCCAAAACGTGAAGACGCTTGCTAGTAAAAATATATACATTATGACAGATTTCTCAATAATGTCACCAACTTTCATCACAAAGTTTTACGATATTTTGATCGTGGGACCAATATGCAAATATACTTTAAGTGGCGCCACCTATGTTGACCTACTTAAAGCAATTAAAAATAATTCTTTCAGATTAGCTGTATTGTCATAATTATTAAAGCCCTGGTTAACCTACAGTTATCATGTCTACCCGTTTACTCTTTGGTCCATATCACCATGCATACTGGCTGTCCATCAGTAATTATATTTTATTTTATCAGAAGACCATTGCCTATAAAATGATGTGCTATAATTTTTCAGACCCAAAAAAAAAAAACGGAAGTGGGATAGCCCGCAGGAGCCGAGATTCCTTTTCCATACAATATATCAAGAGCTCTATGATTCATTGTTTTATTATTTTATATAATGATCGGTCTCTTTGAGAATATGTGTACTATTGAACTGTCCAAAATGTTTTTTGAGCTATTGCTGTAACTGATATATGATTATTGGTCGAATCCCACCCAATCAAATACCTTATGTGGCTCCCAGAGATCCGTTATGGAAAGAAGTGTATAGGTTGAACATTAAGGGAGGATATTTGCAGTTCGTCTACATAATTTCTGGGGTTTTTTCATCTATTAAAACTTGTCTTTATAGAGCCATAGACGACAACATTCCTCTATTCGACTGGGAAATGGGAATGACCAGAAAATTATATGTCCCTAAATCAGATATTAATTATTATAATCCGTAACCATAGAGATCTACTAGAGTATCACTAATAACCATGATATTTTACCACGGTTGATGCACTTTGAATACCCTTTCCAACAAAAGCATCAATTTTCCTATAATTCTTGAATGAGTTGATCTGAATATTGAAATGTGTGTTGTTTTATCATAGATAATTTTATCAGTTGTCTAATACGGGTGGTGCCATTTTAATTCTTTTCTTTTCAGCCACTTTATTTATATTGTTTAGACTGACATCAGTATCACACAGTATTAGCTTCTTTTAGTTCACTAATCATATTTTGCCGATAGTAGTGCGATAATGTGCTTTAGCCAAACATTTATATTTCTCTCAATCTACAAAGTGTAAACAAAAGTGTGATAAAGTTTTTAAAGCCACTGGTTATGTTTTCCAGCTGAGCATGTCTCTCTTGGACAACCTACACAGATACATGTTGAAAGTCTTTGAGTTAATTCATTGGATTAAAACTTCATATGTTTTCCTTCATTACTAAATAAAATACCCTGTCGACTTGGTGTGTGTGTCTGTTACCAGGCATAAGAGGAAAACACATCGATTTTTGGGCTGAAAGGTGGTGGTAAAAAATTATTGTCAAGTTTGATCTCAGATGATGAACACTTTGGAATGATTGAATGATTTATGTGATCCTGTATTCAGATTTATGAGTCTAAATGAAAGAGATTAATTAGTTTAAAATGCATATTTGCATTTCCCTAATCCTTAAATAATCTAGTTTAAGGTAACATATCGCAAATTATTTTTCTACAATTTGAATCTGAATGTAGACTCAGTTTATTTGATAAAATATTTTCACGTCAATTATATATTCTTTATTTGAACCCTCTTAGAGCCATGAGCCTTGATACACTGCCGGGAAGAAACATGAACCACATTTAATAGTAAAGAAAGAAAAAACGACAGAGATTAGAAAAGAAAACATCTCTCTGATATGGTGCAATGAGGCTATGTTCCATTCAGTCAATAAATTGTCTCAAAGCAAAGTCATCAGAAATAAATACAAGATTTCGGCTTTTATCTGGTAAGCCCTCTGCCAAAACCTCTTTTTTTTATAAATCAAAAACAGTTTTAGATTTATAAAAGACCCCATAAAGTGTATATTATTTTGAAAAAAAAAAACGAACGATGCAGCATTCTTTCTAATTGTTTATGTATTGATGAACTTTTAATTTATTTTAATATATATTGATAAAATACAAAAATATTAAAAGTAACCTGTATGACCAACCCACTTGTTAGTACACTTATTTATACGAACTCACATGAGAGAATCAAACAACATTTTCCCCTGTCTCTACCATATATCTATCTTGTTAAAAATTGGAATTACTACTCACAAAAAAAAAATGTCATTATATAAGTAAACATAGCCTTCTAAACATTTTAACATTATAGAATTAAATTTTCTTACATTATGAGATGTACCCTCATTTTGGAAAAGTTTATGACAAGTTTGGCGAGACCTGGCAGACGATGTTCCATTATTTTCATTTTCCATATATCGCGATTTTAACCTTTTTTACCTTTTTACCTTGTGATTTTTCACTGAATCACAAAACAAGTTGAAAACCTGTTTTAGACTCACACCTTTGCAACCATTACATACTTATGAGAGAGAAGACAGATCCCATTCACAATCTGAGTATGACTGGGAGTGATCTGGTGTATTTCGAATAAATTTCGTACAAATGAATGGATTTACGAATTTTCCTAAATATGGTTTATTTATATAATTTATAACATCTACTACATATATATACTAGATAAAAATTGAAATAAATATAAAGCTTTATATGCAAATTTTCAAAGATAGGCATTATGTTCATGCATGGAACCTTTTTGCTTTTATATCATTTAACCATATACTACAAGGTTAACACAAAACACAACACCTTTGTCTGATCTTCGAGGTGCTCCAAATCATATTTTTGCTCCAAACTTCAAAGAATATAGGTCACCGTGACCTAATGTCCGGCTTCAAAAGAGGCCTGTCCAAGGTCTCTCAGGATGTTAAGTTAAAAGTCTCTAGATTCAACAGTTACGGATCTTAAATGCTACAGAGAAGTCAATATGGATAAAAAATCAGGCTTGGCGGCCATTTTGGATTTATGCAAATTATGGACTGTTCCAATAATTATATTTTATTTGACTTTTAGTATTTTTTCCAGGGATATTTCCGAGATGAATGATGATAAAATAAATTCTGTTGCAATTTGTGGTGGGTGGGGTCACTTTTTCCATAAAATGACTGGACCAATCTTAATATATATTCGAATTCCATCTTAATTATGTTTTTATTATGGAAACTTTCGTATTAATCTACATCTCAGAAAATATATAGCCAAAGTTTGTTTTCGCTCATTTGATCCAATGTTGTTGCCCCATTAAGTGATGTGTCCATGTATAATGTTAACGATGTAAACGTATGTGGTTTATACGTACATCGGTGCTAAAGATAATAACAATGTCGTCGATCAGTTTCTTCTTCTCCAGAGCAGCGGTGATGTTACTGATAGCCTCGTCTAGGTCAGATACCCTTCCTAGAATAAGATCGTAAGGACTTATTAAACATAAATACTTCAATTGCTTCTTTAATAACGACAAGGCTAAAGCGACATTTAAAATCTACTGTAACTTTAATGTTCAGGTTACATTGTACACTTGCTCTATCATACTCAGCAAGGCAGCATAGGCAAAACAAATTACTCTACGGACTCTGAAAACATAAAAAAAAAACATGCTTCGAGCAAGCGAATTTTTATATAATGGGTCGATACACATTACGTGGAATTGTGCAACCTTGTTAGGAAATACAATTTGTGTTTCTTTGAATTGTGTATGTAATCAGCAGGTTAGCAACATTGAAGAATAACTTCTCCTCATTCGACCCCAAAAATGATCCACAAAAATCTGGATCAGGAATCCGTAGATCGACTAATTTTGTGTGAAAGAAAGTATTTATTTTATCTTATTTCGAAAAAAAGTCTGTATTATTTGTATTGCTTACCACAGTAGATGCGGCGATTGTTGTCAAAGTTTGAATGTAAGCAAGCGCAGTTATTTCGTTTACAGTAGACTATATATAGCCCTTCAGTACACTAACGTCATCTGTTGGCTACGACTGACACTAATTTATCAACAAAATCCGGTTATATAACCAACAAATTTATATATTTTACATTCTCAAAAAAATTATAACAAATAAGGTTTTATGGCATGTGTGCATTATATTATTGGATGAAACCGGCAATGCAAGATCAGAAAAAATCAGTTGCAGAAGTCAGTATTAATCCAGAAGTATATACTGAACACGAACAGATTTTTAGACCAAAGGTTTAGTGATCAATCAATTAATCAGAGATTATGATCAATACAAATTGATTTTATTTCCCTCCTTTTTGTCTTCAGTGTTTGCGTTATCGCATTTATAACTGATATTTTCTGTATTATGTTAATGACCAGTTTGTTATTTGAAAATGCTTGTTTCACTGTGATTATTGTTTTGATTATTTTTTTATTGTATTGTATATGTGTTGTACTTGTTTCAATTTATGTATTTAAATGCATCTTTTTTGCAGACAGGAGAACATGTTTCATTAGCCATAATGGCAACTATATAATCCTGTTAAAATAAATAGGTTTAATCAAATTAATAGAAAATAAAATATTGCGGCACTCACGGTGAGCAGAAAGGTTGTACATAGGTGTGGTTCAGAATGACTCCCTCATGAGCCGGACGGTCTATGTTGGGTGTGATCATGTCCTTGTTTCTCCACACGACATTATTCCAACCTATACAGTCAAAGAAAATTATCAAGCAATGCATGTAACGTACCTGTATTTTAAAATTACAGTTCTTTCTTGTCACCTCTTATTGTCTTATCAGGGTAGGCACATGATCTCATACATAATTTTCAATATTATAGGAAGCGAAGGTATCGTGTTTTCCTCTAGTTTCAATGGTTGGTTGGTTTGTTCCCTTGTAGATTCCGACCATTCATAGGCATTATGTACAGTAGTTGATATGCTACTCCGTTGAATGAGAGAAGGGGCATTTTTTAACCCTTCTCTGAATCTTCCCCTCTCATTTAGCTAGCAAACAAGGCCAATGGTAAATAGTTTTTTTTATCAACTGTCACATGTCCCTTAGAAAATGTTGCATAAATGTTAAGCATAACTCTTAAGCATGAATCTTAAGCATTAAACTTGCCACTGCACCTGCATGCTGCAATGATTGCTACGCCCTAGGCAACTACTAGTATTCAAGTAGAACCCTCAAGACATTCAAATAAAGTTAGAATCCATGGTAGAGGAAAAAATACATTTAGAACTCAGCGCAAGAAGACATACCACCCAAGTCATCAGCCACAATGAACAAAATATGAGGGGGCTTTACCTCTGCTTTTGTCCACAAGAGGGAGCAACAGGTAATCACAGCCACCAGTAAGGCCGCAGAAGATATGGATGCTGCTGTTACTGTGGATAATGTTAACATATATTGCTTATAATCAAGGATATCAAATGTAGATAATCAAACTCAATAAAGTTAGTTCGAATATAAATAATATATATATATATATATATATATATAAGCAACCTTGTCACATACATATAGTAAATGTTCAAGAAAAAGTTGTCCCTTGACTGTTATCATTCGATAATAGTCTATCATTCCCATTTCAGCTTCTATAAATGTTTAGGAATATAAACATCCTCTATTACAAGGAAGGCCAATCTTTTCTTTTAAATTATTTAATCATTTTGTTTATGGTCTATACTGATGTAACATTTAATTACATTCAATTACAAAGATTTAGTAACATGGAGGTTTTGTCCGTGGTCTTTTTACGGCTCTGAATGAATCGCATTGCGCAACTGCCCTAGAAGACCTCAGCATGAGTGGGCTCATGTGATTTAGGTATTGATCTAATGTTATCTACTTATTATTAAACGCATATGGTCAGAAGGTTGACAACGATCAATTAAAAAAAAATTAAGATGTATTGAGATATTGACTAGCAGCTGATATTAGATTGTTTTAACAAACTAGTGTTAAAAAATTATCTTTCAACAGCTATCTATGTTAAACCTTTACGATGATACATGATGAGAACCATGATTACAAGTATCGTTAGCCTTGTTTCAAGAACAGGGGGCTATAATATGTCCACACCACTAGTTATTTGGTCGCTATACGCTAACAAAGATACTTTGCTTCAGCCAGAGACTCGGACATCTGTTTCAGGAACAAAGAGCAAACGTATTGGCATTCGAGCCTATGTTGCCTATATCAAATCGAACCAAAATTGCAACAAATACACTGTTCATGGGCCCTCTGCATATGCGCTAGAATCTTGATGGGCTAACAAAGTTTGCTTCATTTGCTTGATCAGAAACCCGACGCCCTGCCGGCAATGCCAGAAGTGCGAGTTGAAATTAGCAATACAACGCATTTCTGGAGTCGGGTAAAGCAAGTGTAGGCGAGTCATTTGATTGGTTAAATTTAATTGCCTCGTTTATTATTCATGAAATAGACGCAAGGGTGGTTCGCTGAAGAAAGGTATCCGGGTGGAGTGCAGCGATGAGATCCTTGCTGGTAGGGATATGCATGGGTCTGTGCCGCTCAGTCCTGTTGACACGATGGATCCGAGCGTTCAGTCGGTCAGTTTAAGAGTTTAGGTCCGAAAGCTACCTGAGGCTGCAGTTGGATAGTCTTGGTTTCCTAATACAAAGTATTCAAATTAATCACTAACACGGGTAGTCTGACACGGTTTTAACTCAGAACGAGAGGACTATTTTTAAAAAGGCCATCCGCATGTTTTCGATGTTAGAAATTCAGACAGTCATATATATTTTGATTTAAGGAATAATTTTGCATTTTATTAATGAGATAAGGAATAAATAGGGTTTCAACGATCATTGGTAAAACATGATTTTACGAAGTCACCATATAAGAAGTCACCGTGACAATGACGTCACCATGAATACATCATATTCTGAGTAGCGGGATGCACGTAAGGGGAGCACACATTACGGGAGGAAAAGAGGCAAATGGCTTCCGATACCCTCCCACCCTGAAATTTCATTGTCTGCCGGGTCAAGGTGTCATTAGTTTGTCGGTTTGTGCGTACTTTGTTTTAACATTTAATCATAGAAAAAACTGTCAACACTTGCCATGCTCTTTATTTAACATTAGGTCACCAGCAATATTTTCATTTTAACAGTTAATCATGAAAAATAGATAAAACTAACAAGACGATATAACTGTTAATATTTGTAATAATCTTTATTCAGCGTTAAGTCACCAGCATAACATACATTCTGAAGTAACATACACATGGAAAATTATCTCAGCTAATTAAAAAAGAAATTGCTTGCGAGATGCATCCGGTTTTAAATCATAGCTTCGTTCGTTTTCCTATGCAAATAATCAGGTTATAATAGAGGGACAATAAGAGTCAAATGAAATGTGCTGAACAACTCAGCACCACACTGGTTCTTATAACCACAATCTTGCGGCAATAAACAAAGTAAAACTTGGATGCTAAATTCATCTTAATGTACCGAGTGTCCTTGCAAGGTTCATGCTGCAGGGTCACACTGCGCAGTCTCGGACGTAACAAAAGTACGGCTCTACTGTTTAGGATTTATGGGCGTCACAATCTGGCCCCCACATTGCACCACGGCTTCTGCATGCACCAGTGTCGTAGGTAAAGTTGCGTTTAGGGGAAATATAGTCCGTTCAACTATGTTGTATTAGAATTGCTTCAAGGTAAATTACATAAACATGGATGTGTCTGAAAGGGCTGTGAAGAGACGACGAGGCTTAAACAGGATTTCACCACAGCTTCAACAACCACTTTTAGGCGAGAAGTGTGGAATCTAGGTATCCAATTTTTTTATTATCGTCATTGTATTTTGCATGTACATATGGAACAATATGGACCTGTGGCCTTATATTTTCTGCATATATCCTTCATTTGTCATTTCATTCAAGTTGCCAACTATATAAACATGTATTTCTGTCTCAAGAACACAGTTTGGAATTGTATGGAATGATCTAGTACTTTTTTTGTTATTCATTCTTGAGTATAAATTGGGACAATAATGGATAGTCCGCCCTCACTGATATCAACGATCTATAGTTTGCTTTTGTTTGATTCTGTTTATTCCTGACCTCTTAGCCACAAACATGGCAGTTTTGCTAAGGAAAGCAAAGAGCAGACAAATAAGAAACCCTGGCCCTTTCTCAGGCACAGAAACAACCAAATGCAATGATTCAAGCATGTAACTATTCCTTGCATTTTTGGTAAGACAAAAGTTGAGTCATAATCTTATCTTGATCGGTAAACTAAATTTAGTTCTGTTTCTTCAATTTGTTCGCCTGATAGTGGTCAGGCTTTACACCAGCAAGGAGACCAGACACCTCCCCAGTACTTGGGGTCTGAGTGGGGGTCTGGAAGAGGGTGAAAGGCCGGATGCAGAGTCTTCATGTACTCAGACAAACGTTCCTGCATTCGCTTTGTCACTTCCGGTTACTCTTTAGAGATATCGTGGTGCTCAGTCGGGTCCTCTGGAAAGAAAATGAAGCGTTATAAAGATCCAGTCTCAGCAAATCGATACCTACTTACCAAGAACTGTTAAAACACACATGCCATGAAGCACTGTCAGATAACATCAGAAATAATTGTCTTCTTTATGATGAAAATCCATAGTAGTTCTAATCCAGTAATATTACCCCCTTATATGAGGTAATAATGCCTGATGTGCCTTAGTAATGTATAACTAAACACATCTGAAAGATATAACCAAAGTATTGTTTTGAGATAGTAATGTATTCATATGGTTAACCTAGGTCTAGCAACGCTTGAACTCTTAATCCTTTTTATTGTCAGGATATTCTTTTTTGTGTCAGCTTTCTTTTGTCAATACGCAGCAAAACAATGGAAAGCAGTGGTTCAGTTGTAATAGACAAAGAACGAATGGAACGCGACCATTGCGGAATCACTACTTTTAAGTCCAGAAGGAGTGCCCTATTTTTAACATTGAACAACTGGACTTTGAGTGACTCTGGATACGGCAGGTCGTCGGGAAGCTGGTCAGGGGCGTCACCTTTAAAGTGAGGAGGGGGATACCAACCGTTATAGTGACCAACACTACCAACGATCAACTTGTAGTCTCCCATTCTATAAAAAAGAAAACAGGAAAAATTAATACAAAATGAGAAGGGTACAAACTATACAATTTAAATGGGTTATGATGAGAGGAGTCAAGATTTGCAGTGGTACATACATATAGACATTTCCTGATGCCAAAGCTATTGTTAATCTCGTCGATGTTGTAGACAAATTCCTCTCTGGGTGAGGGCTGGTCCTCACTGATCGTCTCCCACTGGTTCATACCGTCGATGGAGTCCTCTAAGAAATTATAACCTTTATCACGAATTGACACACCACAATTGTCTTACTGAAGATCTATAATCGCATATATCTGGCCGGATCTTTTACATAACTATGCAAGTTATTAGATACAACATATCAAGACTTATTACCCTAATTTGGAAAAAATAAAATAGTTTAAATCATTTTCCGTTCTTAAAAATTAATTCAAATGTAATTTTGAATCGACAGCCAAAAAATCATTCTGTGATGTGACACCAAATATTACAGAGATAAATAATGCATAGAACTTAACATTGTTTACCGGGTTTCAGTCCCGCGAGATGTAGGATTGTGGGAAACCAGTCTACTGCATGCATTGTCCTGTAATTTATTTTTATTGTCCTGTAACACATTTATTATATAAAGTAATATAATACAACATAAGATAAGGAGCTAAGTGACACATTGTGGATCACAATGGATAATCAGTGAATACAACGGCGAAAAAGAACACTACAATTGACCTAACCATGAATTCTATGTGAGCTTAATAGCATATTCATTCAATGAGTATCCCTGAGCGGAGCTGTGGCGAGCAACCAATCGAGTAATCGTTGGCAATGTAAACAGTCAATCACCTGACAAGTGCAGAATTTGCATAATTTGGGCGACTCTCCCACACAGACCACATGAGGTCTGTACCAGTATCCCTGTCCGCATGTTTTTTTCCAGGAATATTTTTACACAAAGGAGACAGTTTAAAAAAATATAGGCTTACGAATGCAGAAGCTATTTCTCCGACTGCCAAGTGAATAATCATGTCTTATCTTCCACTAAATTCGTAAAAACAAATAACCCAACATATGGCAAAACATTTCACAATGATTGCGACTTACTCATCACTGGAGAACAGAGATATATCAGTTCCAGCTGACGACGGCGGCACTCAATCTGACGTCACACGCCATCGACCTTTGCGACGTCTTTGTGAGGTCACTATAGTCTTATGAACAGCTTTTGGAACGATTGACATGGAAATCCTCCTGTGTAGGAGCATTTTAGGGGCTCATAAGCATACTCGGCGCATAAGGGATGTGGTGGTTAGGTCAATTTCAGTTGCAGTTCAACATAGGTATTTTATAGCTTACATGTACTTATCAGTCACAGAATCAATAGACGAAGCCATTCATGAGATATCTATTGACAGTCATGGCACATTGAATGCAACAACATATTATATTGGAAATATGTAATATTAATTGATAAAGATTGCATTTCCTTGTCATGTAGAACTCCTTACCATATAATATCAGTTAAAACGTTAATCTTTTCTTTTTCATCTGAGGAAAAAGGAGTAAAAATAAACTTTCCAGGTAGCGGAAATGTCAACACAGGTGGCGCTACCTGCTGCTCATAAACATAGCAGTCACGTGAGCAATATCACTGTCAAATTCGGTTCTGTCTATTACAGCCTTTCAGATATATTCCATGTAAGTCTTTATATTATGCATGCAAACATCAAACTTTCAAAATTTGAGCTCGAAAAAATATGTTTCTAATTTAAACCCTCTTCCTCAAATCGAATAATATGATGCGATAGGGCTTTTGATGTAATTGTTATGATATAAAAGCCTATGATATGGAAGCCAAAGTATCAATAATAAGAAGAAAAGACCATTTTGGTTCCAAGAAAGTAAATCACCCTACTAAAAGAGTGCGTTTGCACGTTCATCACATGATCAGTTTTCATGCAAAATGTTATAAATGCAATGACTTTTGAGATACTTAGTAAAGAAGGCGGATGGTGAACAGACATTGTGTGCTCGCAGAGTAAGCTAATTATACAGTAAAATATAATATATGTCAGGGGCGTAGCCAGGATTGAGGGAGGGAAGGGGGCCATCATCAGTGTCGGGGGGGGGGGGGGGGTAGGGGCGCTAATATGCATGTATCGGTAATATAAAAACGGTTACGGTGAAACCTCGTTGTGTCGAAGTCGAAGGGACCCTCAGAAAAGTTCGACATCCGATTTTCGACACAAGCGGGTTTTATTTGGTAATAGTTTAACTAGAGTTGTCAGGAGTATCGAGTCTATAACTTCGACATAAGCGGGGTATTCAACTTAAGCGAGTTCGACACAACGAGGTTTCACTGTATATATACAAGTATATTATTATTATTATTATTATTATTATTATTATTATTTTGATTAAAATAATTTTTACTATACTTTATATATTTCAGCGTATGAAAATATATTTTTTTTTAGTTATGAACCATTGTTTAATTGTTAGGGTTTCCCCCTCACATATTTGGACATTTTTTTTAATATACAATGTAAAGAGGACATTTTGAGGCAATGTTCACAAAAAATGAGGATTTCCTGTTCCTGAAAAAAACTGCTCCCTTATGTTGTTGCGTTATGTACTCAAACTGTAGAGAGGTTTAATTATTTATATTTAAATATCTTCAAAATTAGGATATCATATTTCAATCGTTTTCAAACGAGTCAATGGCGCAAAAGCGCATCACGTTTGTAACTATCAAAACATTATCCTTTAAATGTAATGTTTGTGGTAAAATAACTGATAAGCTGAATAATTATGTTAAACTTTGCATTTTACCGGGTTCCATGGTCTCGACAGCACACAGGACTCCTAAGAGCTCAGCACAGATCGCGAGTTAGAGTACCGGTATCACCAGAGGAGCCGTAAGATTGTTCACGGTCGACCCCAACCAGGGCCCGGTGCTCGATCGATCTGCAGTTGTTCTGCAGTTGTTCATAAATATCCTTATACTCAACTAATAAATTTGAAAGTAATTGTAACTGCAGATAACTTAAATAAAGTCTAATTCCTTATTAATAATAAGAAATATGAAAAAAAAACGAAAATGAATCATGAAAATCGGAAATTAGATAAAATGAGGGATTTTGCAACACAACGGGGGCCGCGCGCCGAAGGCGCCCCCTCTGGGTTCGCAACTAATAGCATAAATATACAGTGAACTCCCGCATGACGACCACCCCATTAACACGACCACCCCGCTAACACGACCACTTTTCTTGGTCCCAGCATTGTCTAATATAAATTATCATATAAAAAAAACTTCGGTAACACGACCACCCCGCTATCACGACCAACGACCACCTTTTTTGGTCTCGACCTTCAGATGAGCCCCCGTATCACGACCACTGGCCCGTTCGACCGGGGCCCGTTGAGCAGATGACACGCACATTGCCCAGCTTCGACTTAGATAATAGCCCGTAATGAATTAGCCGTATCACGGCCACTGGCCGGTGGTGACCGCGGCCCATTGAGCAGGTGACACGCTCATCGCCCAGCTTGGACTTAGGTTATAGCTAGTGAGTAATTAGCCGGGCACGTGGGAAAACCCCTAGCCATAGTTAGGCTTGTTTTATAATGCCGCCCAACCTGTTAGCCAACTATACGCATCAATATATATTGTGCTCTATGGTCCGTTACATTGTGTGCTGAGTACGGCTGTTAGATTAGCATTTAACATATTGATCAAAATGGAGTTTGGTTAACATAGTGGACTCCACACAAATACATTCAGGTGAGCAAAGTAAAATTGTGACAAATCATATTGCAATGATCAAGCAGGAACCATATACATAACATCTAGAAGTTGATGTGTTCATTCTGTACTCGAGTATAGATCGTACATTTTATACAAAGACCATGGACTTGTATAATGGCTTAGTCAATCTATTTGTTTCATTTGTGTTTTATTTCTATGTGAAAAAAATTTGAATCATATTCATGTTTGGTATTTACTTTTCTTTATATTTTTAATTTTAAATTAAACAGGGAAAACAATTTAACAGTTACTTGAAATACCAATATCGCCTTCGTTAATATTGGCAGACTATACAAGCATCCCGCTAACACGACCACCCCGTTAACACGACCGCTTTACCTGGTCCCGCAGGTGGTCGCGTTAGCGGGGTTTTATATATATATATATATATATATATATATATATATATATATATATATATATATTTGTATTAGATTAAGTGAAATTCCGAAATGATGGCGAGTACTGGGTGCGACCGGGGCGGGGGGGGGGGTGCATGGCCCCCCCTTGGCTACGCCCCTGTATGTAGCCGGACACACAAAACGTTCCTACTGGCTTTGGTAGTGAAGCCTGCTTTATTAGAGAAGCGGTTGAACGTCTGACTTGTGTGTCACGGGTTCGAACCCACATTCGGGGCTGGTTTCTATTTTCACCCATTACATATCTAAAAACCAAAGCGTGTCGATTTTTTTAAATGTTGTTAACTCTTGATATAATGATAACATCTTATTATTGTTACGGAACCTAATATAAACAGATCACGTATGCGTGATGAACACAAATTCTGTAAAGGAGATAAAAAAAATCAGATTCGGTAACACTAGGCAGCGGGAAATGTCTAGGGGAATGAATAAAGATTTATGTGGCTTTTTGTTAAAAAATAACTATAATTTATTCTTAAAACAAACCTCACAATAAAATACATTAAATCAATACAATTATACAGTAAAAAAGCGGTATAACAACAAGTCAATACAATCACATAGAAAAACAATGCGCACGGTACCTGGATACCAATACCATCACAACGATAAGTCCTTTTAATGTAAACTCCCGCAGAATGACAGTCCAGTGGAAAGTTCTTGCAACAACCCAGAAAGTAAACTGAAGTCCAAATGCATAAATTCCAGGAGAAAGTCAAAGAACATCTATAATTGCCGCATTAGTCGGATATGATCTTAGAATATGACACACGCTTCAAGATTTCAAGACAAGATACAATAACCACAAGAAATCCTTTGTAACAGATCCCACGCTAAAAATACTGAACTGTCTAAACACATCCGGTCACTAAAAGACAACAATATCAATTACAAGCTCTCCTGGGAAATATCTGCCAAGGCAGCACCTTACTCCTGTGGGACAAGGAAGTGTGATCTCTGCTTGTCTGAAAAAACTACTTATAGCAACGCCCCCCCCCCCCCCAGTCCAGAGATCGTAGGTTCGATTCCCGATTCAAGCGACTTCTGATGCTTAGTAGGTGTTTATGTTATAAGAGTTGAGTGTAGGGACATCTACAGGGAAAAGTAGTAGTTAAAATAGGGAATGAGAGGTGACAATTTTATTTATATGTTCCTCAATACAAGCGAACCCCGCGTTCTATAGTGGCTCCATATATATATATTTATATATATATTAATGTTGAGCCCTTCAAATGATGTAAGATCATAGCTTCATTACGGTGTTTGCCGCTCTTCATGCAGCAGACTAAATGGAGTTAACTTAAATGAAATTAAGAAATAAATATGGAATATGGTTCTCTTAACTCTGGGTTTTATGAGACACAACACCGTTTACTACTCCTTCTGCAACATTTCAGTATGTCATCTTTCACATGCACAGGTTACTTTAATCTCCATCTATCTGGGAAATATTGTTACATATTATTGTTGATTGCATTTTTTCTTGATAGCGCCAATAGACCGATAACAGTATGGATCCTTGTCAAAAGCGATCGATAACACGGATCTTTTTTTAGATCGTCGATAAAAAGTATAAAGTTATCTATATCAGTAAGGATCATTGGAAAAGTTATCGATACCAGTATGGGCCACTGTCAAATTAATCGATATCAGTATGGATCATTAGTAAAGTTATCGATATTAGTATGTCACTGTCAAAGTTATCGATATCTGTATGGATCATTGTCAAACTTACAAATATAAATATGGATCACTGTCAAAGTCATCGATATCAGTATGGAACACTGGTAAAGATATCGATATCAGTATGGAGCTTTGGTAAAGTTATCGGTAATGGATTGACGCTAGTCAAAGTTATCGGTTACAGTATGGATCATTTTTTAAAGTTTTCGATATCAGTATGGATCATTGGCAAGAATATCGAAATCAGTATCGATCTTTCACAAAGTCATCGATATCAGAATGGATCTATCACAAAGTTATCGATACCAGTATGAATCATTGGCAAACGTTTTGATGTAAATATTGATCAGTGTCAAAGTTATCCATATTAGTATGGATAATTGGCAAAGTTATCGATATCAGTATGGATTACTGTCAAAGCTATCGATATCAGTATTGATCATTGTCAAAGGTATCCATATCGGAAATGGATAATTCGCACAGTTATCGACATCAGTATGGATCACTGGCAAATTAATCGATATCATTGTGATTATTGGTCAAGTAATTGTAAACAACAGGAACCTCTGTCAAAATGTTCTCTAGAACACTCTAAATAAAGATTTGTTGTACTTAACTTGAAGTTACAAGGACCTTAACTTGCCGTGTTACCGTGTTAGTGGAAGGGTCCCTCTGATTTTGCATATATCTGGTATCTAGAACGTAATAAAAAAATGTTTTATGTCAGTTGAAGGTACAAGGACCTTAACTGAGATTTTTCTATACGAAATATAACATGTTTACAGTTAGAATTATATTTATATAAATATATAAAATGGAACCTGATTAACAATTAACATTTTCTATCAAATTGCCTGCCACTCAACCCCCCCCCCCCCCCCCCCCCACACACACACACACCATTGAAGGTAACCCAATATAAAAATTAAAGTTTAATGCAACCTTTGTCATAATATGAAACTTCTGACGTGGAGTTATGGTTAACATTTAGTCCTCTTCATCATTAAAAAACATTCGGCTTGCTATACATATTTTACATCAAATCAATAGATAGCGGGGAAACAGGTATGTTGAGGCTGATGAGATTGAACGTTGCACAATATCTTGTCACAAAAGCATATACACGTATAAGTAATAAAACATGAAGTACCAGACCAAAAACTAAACATACCGCGCCTACCTGTCGCGCTGTATCTGACATGAAATGTCAATCTTTAGCACGCGCTTAATTAAACAGTACCCTCTGTCTATATATACATGTCATAATTTTATTATTAAGTGTTAGCGCTGGATGATTGAAAAAAAAAAGAAAATAAAGTAAACCCTCGGAAACTCTCAACAATAATTTAGTGTTTTGTCCTGAATTATTGATAAAAGATCAATTTATATGTTCTGGTAAAGTTCTTTGATGGTGCCCAGATTCGCATGCTTTGGACAAGAGAAAAATATAACGGAATAGTAATTTTGGGCCTTTCAACATTAAAATCACCTTTTTTATCATCATAAATGTTTAGAAGGGAGAAACGAATCAGATCATGATATGGATTCATGTTATAAGATCTTCATTTGCATTCACATTTCAAGGGGCCCATTCATCTATCTAACCTTTATTTTTATTCAATGGTAATCCCTTGGAGCTTTCATAAAAATAGCCCAGAAAACGTGGATATCATCGCATACAGGCTGCTTGTTTTGTATATATCAACCTGTTAATAATATGTAGGGGCCCGCCAAAATAATCACAACAATTTAACTAGGGCAGCTGGCGGCAGTTCAGATAAGCCAGAGCTTTGCAAATGAGCTTTTGCTACATGGGACTATTTAACCTCCGCATATGCAACCTGCCCAGTTAGGTTACATGTTTTCCCGTTAGTCAACATTGCTGTTTTTACAGCATGTTGTTGATAAACAAATTCACACAGCCTTCACCAATGCCTTATAAGAACTTTTAACCACCAGAATTACCCCTAACCCTTACAACATAAATATATTCACAGCCAGAAATCACAACTTTTTTCATAAGGTAAGTGATTAGGTACCTTTAAGTTTACCAAGCAGGACAAAATTACTCTTCCTAAACAGTTTTCGGGAATTTTCCAGATGTCATATAAAATGCATTTCCCCCTTTTTATGTCTAATTTTATGAAGCAGTTACAGGCCATTGAAATAAAGGAATCTTTGTCAATTTGCCCCCCCCCCCAAAAAAAATAAATTAATATCAAAGAGGAAGGAAAGACAATATTACTAAGCAAAAAAAACCGGACACCTTTGTGCATACTTTAAGATAATGTTACAATTAAATCCATATTTATTGCTGGATCTGACATAAATATGTGAAATGAGGTGTGCAAAGTTTGCTTTTAATTTTAAAACCTACGGAGCAACAACCAAACTGGTATCTATATATAACATCATTAGTAGGGAATATTCTGAGGATTCAAATTATTCATATATCTATTAGGTAAAAAAAATATTTTAGTAAATACATTAAAGCGCCGCATAGGCGATCAATGACCTAGTTTGATTTAAAAAAAAGTGACACTTTTACTTGCCGATTTCGTGAATATTTGGTTTCGCCTCAAAGCGACTTAATTTATTTCAATATATATATATATATATATATATATATATATATATATATATATATATATATATTCTTTCTATATCATTGTGAGAACTTAATCGATAAGCCCGGGTGAAATGTATCTTTGCATTCTCGGATGGGTCATGTGGGTATGATTTTAATAATTCAGACAGTGCTAACAACTGTCGTGTCGGAGCCCTGCTCACAAAACACAACACTCATGCTCACTAAGCCAGACCATCCGGCGTGACAGACCAGACAGGTACAACGGAACAGACCTCCCGGAGGCAACCCAGCGTCAACAGTGAGTGTTTAACGTTACAATCCCGATAATTTATCCTTGTGCCAAATGTTTTATCCATGTGGTATATTCATTGTACAACACACACTCATATATATACACCTCTCTCTCTCTCTCGCACATATATATACATATATATATATATATTATATTATATTATATTATATTATATGTATACATATAAATCATATATATCTATGTATACATAAATAATATATATCTACACATGTATGTATGTATATATTTCAAATGGAAACTGTGAGGACGTTTAAAACTTCATTTGCAGCATGAAAATCAATTTGAAAAAAAAAATATATGGATAGGAGTTCTGAAGTATATGCCTGCATTTTTGTCTAGAAATCTTTTTTCGGTCGTATTGTTAGTTCATTTTTTTAATGTAACGATTTGGTATAATGAATACACTTTGAAGATTAAGAAAAAGGTCGTGCCAACGTTACTACTAATGCGGTTCTCACTGCAGCGTTAGGTTAGACCAAGATTGGGTTCTTAAAAGTCGGTAAACAGTTGTTTTGTTGATGCGTGGCGTTCATTTGACAGAATTCATATTCCTCAGTGTTTTCATTTACTCGTGAAACGCAAAGTTTCCGCCTATTATCATTAGAAAACTAGCAGATATCTACCAGAGACCGGTTGAAAAGAAATTGAATCCGAATAGTTTAGAGCTAATAACGGTGTACGCCAGGGGGGTGTATTAACCCCCTTTTGTTTAATATTTATGTTGACGAGCTTTTAAAACTTTGCCCTGGGCTACGCGGACGATCTTACCCTCTTATGTCCGACGCGGAGTGGGCTTCAAACGATGGTTAAAAAATGTGAAAGTTTTGCTGAAGAATTTTACATGGTATATAACCCTAAGAATACAAAATGTGTTATTTTTAACAGGGTGTAACCTGCTAAACCAGCTAAGATTGTTTTAAATGGTGTTATTCTGGAATGGCATGACTCTATACAGTACTTTTGGAATACAAAAACACGGAACTTGTCAGAGAACAATGACGTTATAGGTAAAATAGTGATATATATTGAAATATATTGCAATCTTTAATACCTCAATGGCGAATTTCTGATGTCTTTCTAGCAAGGTTAAACACAGGCAAACTCTTACGGTTGTTCCTTTTACGGTTTCCAAATGTGATCGAAACTTTCGCAAATTTGCGACTGCGAGGGTATTTGCGGAAGGTTTGCGGAGGCTCGCAATTTTTTTGCGAAATGTGCGGAAAACCTCTCGCAGGTCTCTCGCAATTTTGCGATTAATCAATTGTTGCGAACACTCATAACCCGCGTTTTATTGACTATCGGGATAAGCGTATGTCATACACAGCAGACAGGAATCTGCCTTATATGCCATATATATATATAAATTTATTTTATATTATATTATATTATATTATATTATATGTATACATATAAATCATATATATCTATGTATACATAAATAATATATATCTACACATGTATGTATGTATATATTTCAAATGGAAACTGTGTGGACGTTTAAAACTTCATTTGCAGCATGAAAATCAGTTTGAAAAAAAATATATGGATAGGAGTTCTGAAGTATATGCCTGCATTTTTGTCTAGAAATCTTTTTTCGTTCGTATTGTTAGTTCATTTTTTTAATGTAACGATTTGGTATAATGAATACACTTTGAAGATTAAGAAAAAGGTCATGCCAACGTGACTACTAATGCGGTTCTCACTGCAGCGTTAGGTTAGACCAAGATTGGGTTCTTAAAAGTCGGTAAACAGTTGTTTTGTTGATGCGTCGCGTTCATTTGACAGAATTCATATTCCTCAGTGTTTTCATTTTCTCGTGAAACGCAAAGTTTCCGCCTATTATCATTAGAAAACTAGCAGATATCTACCAGAGACCGGTTGAGCTAATAACGGTGTACGCCAGGGGGGTGTATTAACCCCCTTTTGTTTAATATTTATGTTGACGAGCTTTTAAAACTTTGGAATTTATTTTGCTGGTGCCCTGGGCTACGCAGACGATCTTACCCTCTTATGTCCGACGCGGAGTGGGCTTCAAACGATGGTTAAAAAATGTGAAAGTTTTGCTGAAGAATTTTACATGGTATATAACCCTAAGAATACAAAATGTGTTATTTTTAACAGGGTGTAACCTGCTAAACCAGCTAAGATTGTTTTAAATGGTGTTATTCTGGAATGGCATGACTCTATACAGTACTTTTGGAATACAAAAACTCGGAACTTGTCAGAGAACAATGACGTTATAGGTAAAATAGTGATATATATTGAAATATATTGCAATCTTTAATACCTCAATGGCGAATTTCTGATGTCTTTCTAGCAAGGTTAAACACAGGCAAACTCTTACGGTTGTTCCTTTTACGGTTTCCAAATGTGATCGAAACTTTCGCAAATTTGCGACTGCGAGGGGATTTGCGGAAGGTTTGCGGAGGCTCGCAATTTTTTTGCGAAATGTGCGGAAAACCTCTCGCAGGTCTCTCGCAATTTTGCGATTAATCAATTGTTGCGAACACTCGTAACCCGCGTTTAATTGACTATCGGGATAAGCCTATGTCATACACAGCAGACAGGAGTCTGCCTTATATGCCATATATATATATATATATATATATATATATATATATATATATATATATATATACTCACTTGTGTTAATATATATATATATATATATATATATATATATATATATATATATATATAGATAACAGAATGAAGACGCCTTAGTGTTGACTAACTGTTTAATTCAACCACGAGCTTTCGAAGCTTATAGCTTCTTCATCAGGTGTCAAGTGGAAAGGTATAGAAATCGGCTGTATATATATGTTAGATAAACAATTTCTAATGACCATAATGCATGGTATAGTGTAATGGATCTGTGATTGGCTACTCTGAATTTATATCATGTTGACCCAGGTTCCGAGTGTGTCATTGTTATTTACCCATAATGCTAGGTTATGACTGTCCGGGTTATGTTGAGTTCATGTCCTCTGACATAATAAAGGTTTAAAGTTCATTATGCTCATCGGCTCAATGTTGATGATGATTGACGACTGATGTGGTGGCGATCTGGTTGTGCAAGTCCATGATTATGAATAGAGATAATCCATATGTAAATGGTGTATTAAATGATATATTAAAAAGTCTGTATCAGAAAGTTTACGTATAGGATGATGACGTGTAAGAATTTACTTTCATAAATCGCATTAATGTGAACCTGTATAGATTCATGTCATACAAATTTGATAATTTACAAAGTTAGTAATTCTCTGATTTTACACAAATGTAAACCTACCCGAAGTTTATTTTTAGACATGTCTGCCATAGATATGCCATAGACATGTAACCTTCGACAAGTTCCAAAGTTAAACTTGAAACATTGATTTGTTACCTCACCATACTTGTCTTTGATCGTAATTTTTTTAAGTTTTTGTGAATTCCTCTGTAGAATCAAATGGTCATGGAACATTTTAATTTTATACTATTGCTGTCAATTATATATTCAAATTCTCCAATAAATCATGCAGAGAAACACCGATAAAACCGATAGCACCGATGAAAACATAAGAGATAATTAATCAGCTAATTCAGCTCACGGAATTCTAATATTATATATATAATATAATAATGTAATAGATATATAATTTATGTATTAGGCCAAAATAAAAAAAAAGGTATGGTTCTCAGGCACTTTTATTCAGAAATCAGTGCGGGCGGGCGCTTTTTTAAGCTTAATTTTTTTGTATGTTTCGATAAAAATGTCAAATGAAAAGGGAAAAGCATGAAAATAACAGTTTTATTTTGCTAAATAAGTAAAAGCACTACAAAACAAAGAAAATTGTATGGTTTTATCTTCTTGAAAGAAATGTCGGAGCGGCAGCAGCTCAAAATTGGAAAGTTTTTAGTGAAAATCAAAATAAAATTTTTGATGCGGGGGTTATAAATTGATGCGGGCGGTGCCTGAGAACCATACCTTTAATTTTTTTTGGCCTTATATATATTTTTAAACCTATATACATTTATTTACGTCATTGAAATGGAAACTCAGTTCTGTGACTTCAGATTAATAAATTTTCATTTAACATTTGAATAAAATATCTAAGCAATAAATATTAGATATATTTCATGAAATATGCATTTTACTTACTATGTTATCTCTATTTCGATATTAATTGTGTATGCACAAAGGATGCCGATTTTGTAGGAGAGGGAACACATACTTGATAAAAAAAAAGTGATTAGCCATATTGAATATATATTATGTTTTATATGTTATGAACATTTAATGAAACAGAAACATATAATGTGCAAAAACACATTATATATTTTTTTAACTATATAGTATAATTATTTAATAAACATTCTAACCTACAAATATATATATATATATATATATATATATATATATATATGAATATTAATGTTAATATATACACATGGGATTATTTGAAAAAAAAGAGATAATGTTATTAAACATTTAGGCTTGTGCTGGCATTGAAACATGAAGCATATACCTTTCTTGACTCGGTTCCGTGCATAAACAGAGCCAAAAGAGGCTGCGAGGGCCGCTGCGAGAGGTTTTTGATATTTGTTATTTTACGAGAGCCTGCGCCTAATAGTGAGTTTTCGAAAGTTTCGATCACATCCAAAATCAGTCTGCGAGAGGTTTGCGAAAGGACTTTGCTCGCAAATACCCTTGCGAGACCTTTTATCACATAGGCCCTGGATATTAATGCATAAGTCAATTGAGCGATTGAGTAAATCATATTATAAGGCTTTGCGTCACCTATGGCACTTATCTTATAACTCGCACAAGAATATTATGTATGGTTTAGCGGGCTCTTCGGCTCTGGTAGATATAATCAGCTCACGCTTTACGCTTTATTTCTGACCATGAAGAGTGTTGCAAATGACTTTTTTTCAATTTTCTGATAAACAAAGCTCATTATACAGCAATTGGTGTTCTAGGAGGCAATTTACGATATCTGGAAAGTCAGATGCGCGACATAAGAAATATTAAAATTCTAAGGAGACATCTGATGATGGTAACATCCTTATATACATGTTTACTGTCAGAGCTGATTGAATGAAAAGATTGAATATGCACCTTGTATTTGACCTACGATGAGGTTGAAATGCTGATTGATTTATTATCTACTGACTTTGTAATTAGTGTAGACTGAACTTTGTTCCCTTCCATTTTTATATTTTCGTAATTTCATATTTCAATTCATTTCATATTATACTGTACTTCATTGTACGAAAATATGCATACACACAGATATATATATATATATATATATATATATATATATATATATATATATATATTTATATAATTGCAGTTGTTTAAACACCAGGGCCATGTGTTTGGGTTCATGATAATGGGCCCTTCCATTCATTGACAAAGTTAGGTGTAAGGTCTAGATTACTTTACTGTTTACAAGAGAAATATTATACCACCTGTGCTATATTGGAAAAGTCAGGTTCGGACCTACCACCGGGGAATGCATCTGTTCTGTAAAATAATATTTAAAAAGAGCTTGCTTGATCTTTAATTTAAGTAATAACTGTCACTGCATTGAAGTTTTCCAAAAATGACTAAAACATATTGGCTGATGACATGACGAGATTCAACTTTTCTTGTAAATCATTTTTGCATTGCCTTAAATGATTCCTTTAGTTATTGGCAAGGATTAAAACATGAGTTGATTATCCTCACCAATTTCGAGAATCAAAGTGAATTTTTATATTTTCTTAACAACTTGTGTTTGGACTGATAAAAAAATAAAAAAAAGAATCAATAATTCGCCGCTCTTGTTCGCGAGTCCGTGAAGCGATGTTTGCTTATTGCCTCCTACTATTCAGAGAATAACATTAATATATTGCAAGTGAAAAATATTAATAAATAAATTATAGACTTTGGTTCCATTTATGAGTTTTCTATGAAACATTATATCTAATTCTGGTTTAAAATTAACTTTAACTTGGAACAAAATACCTTTTTTCTTAATTTTTTTAAATTAATTTTTAATAAATTGGAAATGTGATTAAGTTTAATATTTGAAATGTGCCATACAGACGTTTAAAGGTATATACATATATAAATATATGTATATATATATATAAATAATATTATACTATGTATATATATATATGTGTGTGTGTGTGTGTGTGTATTTACTTTCTTTCATATTTATTTAAACATATACAGTAAAATCTCGCCTAACGACCATCTCGCTATAGCGACCACCTCGAAATTACGACCATGTTTTCATTGTCGAGATTTTCTTTTTTTTTCTTTTTAGATCATATATTTATGCCTCGAAATAGCGGGCACCTCTTTTTTCCGTTTCACGACTACTTATTTTGGTCCCAGTGGGTGACCTGAACCTCAATCATGCGACCATTAACAGGGGCGGATCCAGGATTTAGGAAAAGGGGGGGGGGTCCAACCCAGGAGGACAAATGAAAATCCTAAAAAAAGGTCATCAGGTCTGGAAAAGGGGGGTCCAGGCCGCAAAATTACGTCTAAAACCCCTTAAAAAAGGTTGTTTCGGGTGAAAAAGGGGTGGGGTCCGGACCCCCTGGACCCCCCCCCCCCCCGGATCCGCTTCTGATTAATTACACAGTAAACATCGCCTAAGCGTAGCAGAGGGTGTGCGTGCAGACTAATGCATTACATCCTTAATAAATAAAAGGTCAGTAGAAGCAAGCGCAGGGTATATATTAAAGCGTGTTCACGGATGATCACACGAGGCGAGTGATGTTTGCGTCACATTTTCATAGCTTTTTTTTGAGGTCTATGCGTGGTACATAGACCAATAGCTTTGATTAACTCACTGGAAAATTAAGATGTATGATTGGTTCATATTTAACTTTCAAGTTGGCTAACTGTTCAGAAACTGTTTATTGGCTGAGGAAAGAGACTGAGCAATCTTTGATTAACTCAACGATGTAAAATCCTATCTTTTGAGGGCTTTAAAAATGTGCAAATTTCTCAGCTAAGCAGAGCCCCTTAGCCATTTATCGAATTGCTGCAAGACCTATATACGAACAAAGCTATATATTACATATAGAGCGTTTTGATTATGCTTGCATAAATATCGTGCAAGCATTCATTGTATATATTATAACGTTGTTTAAAAAGCGAAGTTGTGCTTGCCTTTATATGTGCTTTGCTTCAATTATTTTTGTTGAGTGAGTTTTTTTCTCATTTATTTCAGTATTAATGAATAAAATCATACAAAATGTATCATGCTAATTATATGTCGTACCATGCAGAAATTAGTTATTCCAAATTATACTGATTAGCTACTTAATTTAACAACGTACGGTCAAACGAGCTCATGTAAGACGATCGATAGTCAAACCTCACTTAGGCAACCCCTCGGAAATGCGACCATTTTATCGTGGTCCCGTTGGTGGTCGTTATTCCGAGGTTTTACTATACTTTTTACACCAGATAAATTTGGTAACCCTACTATCATTTGAGGATTGGGCGTGATAAGAAGTATAAAAAGTTATTCCGCTATAAACTTTATCAATACACGTTCCGTCACCACCAAAATCTTCAGTTACAGACTGTTGCCTGGACACTGGTCCTCGGAGTTCTTTCATGTCGCATTCCCGCGCCCTTATCTAACCCTGACAAGTTTATTTCTCCCATTTACTCGAAACCGCTCATGGGGGCTGCCATTTTGCGAAATCACTAAATCCTGGCTGCTACAGATCACATCAGGGGCGGATCAAGGATTTAGGAAAATGAGGGGTGCGACCCAGGAGGATTAATGATAAAGCCAATAAAATGTCCTCAGGTCCGGATATGGAGGATCAAGGCCACAATAAATGGTCTGATACCCTTGTAATAGGTCGGGTGGCCGTAAAACGGGGAGCTTAGATCGCCTTAACCGATTTCCTGGATCCGCTTCTCGAAATGATTGCCAGCGTGAAAAATTCTATAATTTAATTAATTTAAAATGTGATGTTTTGGTTAATGAAAGATAAAGTATTTATTTTTAATTGTACATACAATATATTCGTAGGCACCATGAAACATGATCATCAATGATAATGCTCCTTCTGAGAGTAACACATTTCAGTTAACATAAGGGTGTAAATTGTTAGGTTCTAAATTAACCATCACGGGTTTTCAAACTTCAACAGAGAGGCAGAGCTTTTAATGAACGACGGGAACAAAAATGAGTTTATTGGTGCGTTACAAATTATTCATCATGCTCGTTACCGTTTAATAGGCTGTTTGCAGACGACCTGGAACAGATCAAAACTATTGATCTCGGTGAATCTCGCTGAGCTTGACCAGTTCCTTATTCTTTCATGACTTCAGGCCGTTTTAACCTTTTTCCTGGGGAATAGTATCTATGAAAGTCAGTGACTAGATAGGTTGGATCTGCATATATATGATATATACATGGTCACAGATATCCGAAGTTTAGTCTTTATGTAATATATAGAGTAGAATGTGATTTTTTTAACCAACGACACCTCTTGTGCATGAAGTAACGAACTGTTACTTCCCCGTCGGCACACATTAATATCCCATCCGCACCTGTTACCATGACGTTCTCAGGAAATATGAGTCGCGCAATTATACATAAGAGCTAGAGATCCGATACGATTTCCAACGGCTTTGGCATGACTGTACTCCGTACAATTTATGTACTCCGTAATTCAACTAAAGTTTACAGACTCCGAATTATTTAAATATCCACCCTCTCGATAGAGACCTTGTATTCTTATGACATTGTTCTTAAGATTGATTGCAATCAAATAATCGCCTAACGTGTTTTTTTTATTATTATTTACTAGCAGGATTCCATTAGTGGTAAAAAAAATAATCCGTAACTTTAAAATGTTTAAAGAGCTCGAACAAGCATGCCTTAGAAAAAGTAGGCAGGGACATCGGGCAACCACGCTCATTCGTTTCGAAGGATATATTTTTATGTGATTCGATGGAAAACGCACAGATTACGCTCATTTTAAATGGGTGTAATCAGGGCAATACATGCAGTCGACAGTGGATAATTTTACATGTCGAATGACCAAAGTAGATCAAAGTACACAGCGTCAGGGGTCACTTTAAACTATATAACCGGGCGACTAAACCATGCCTTTATATCATGTTATATCGCAAGACCCAAAACCTCTGGATTCTGGAAGATGACATTTGTATGGCGTTAAAATAAAATTATATAATGTGGTACAAAAAACCAACTTGGAATCAATACATGTCTCATTTCTTAACAATTTAATTAGAACAAACAGCGGTATAGCTATAATTTTGACATGCGAACTGTGACATCTGGGTTTTAGTGTGTACATTTCCTCCGGGTTGAGTTTTTTAACACGAGATTCCCGGGCCGCCTCCCTTCCTATTTATTAAAAATATTCCGTCTTATTGGTTAAATCAACTCTGTACTCGATTTTAGCCAATGGCTTAAGCAAAGGGTAATAGATTTTGGACTATAGCAGAGGGATGACAAGAAAACCGTGACTGTATTTTTCTGCCTTTGAGACCTTGTATGTGCTTGTGCTTGTCGAAAAAAACAGCAGCCTTATGACAGAAGCCTTATTAAATATCTCTTTAAAGTTGGCAGAAAATTTGATCATATCTCCACCAAGCATTATCAAAGTTGACAGACATATTGGTCTTATGACTGATATTTGATTTTAGCTTTTTTTTCATAGCAGATGGCAGCGTGTGTTTTTTCTTATTCGGGAATTAGTCAGGAAATATTTCAACCTTAGTTTTCCTATCATAGTCAGCTGCATCCTAGCGCTAGGGAAATGAAACGCGTGTGATTTGAATGGCAAATATCAAAAAGGCTTTTTCCTGAAATCAAAAATGTTACATAACACAATTTTACAATTTCAATTTATTTCATTACTTTATGTAAAATCTTATACCAAATCTCGAAGGAACAGTACGCGTTTTTTGGCATAAAAGGGTACAGGTATATTTCCTTGGCACAACCTTAACATTCAACCACATTTTTCGATCACTAATTCTTCGTTAAACACATAGCGGGACAATTTGTGCCTGTGTGCCCTTATTATTTTCGAACTACGGAATCGATTATTAAAGAAAACATTAAAATTAAAATCTCCAGCACCTTACCTTTATTCTCAGAGTCCGTAAAACAACTGAATTACTTGATGTGACCTTAGGTTGTTCTTAATGGAGCCGTTACCTGCTTACAAAAATGATTCGAACCTACACAGACAGGCCAAGGCTGCGTTATGTGCCCGATAGCGATTGCTTCACCTGACGTTGATAGTTTTCATTAAGGTGGAGGTTGGACATTTATATTCATTGAGTTATGAGTTCTTGTGACTCCTGTAATTAAATGAAATTTCGAAATTATTGGTATACCACTAGTATTATGTATTCTAAAATGTAATTCATTTTCAATTAGATGTTATGGTTAATGGTAACGTAACAAACGGCTTGGTGTCAGGCACTAAGTGATCATACCAGAAAATGATGCAGGTTTAGCAATTTCAGAACAGCAGGATAGCGATCTCCCCCTCCCCCATTCAGGTTTAGGGTGTTATAGGGGGAACTTTATATCAGTCTTTAATTGTATACACAAGCAGTTTCTAAGTCAATAAATAACATAAAAAAAAAACAGCACAAAGAGGGCACCCTGAAATAGTATCATCACTGATAATGCCCCTTCTTAAAGTAACATTCCGGTTTACGAAACGTTGTAAATGATTACCTTGTAAATAAGTGATAGCCTGAGTAAACATCATATGTAAACCCACTTTAGCAGAGAGGCAGAGTACGACATTAAGTGCCACTACAAACGTTTCTTTCTTTAAACGAACGACTGGCACAACAGAGTTTATGGACGCGTTATAAACTATTTAGCTCGCGTTTTAACATTTAATTCGGCTGATTACTTCAATATAATCTTGTATGTATTATTCATGAGCGAATGTCGTCCGCAAACCTGAAGCAGACATTTTATGAATACTTTAAAAACTAGCGATTTTAATTGATCTCACTGAGCTGAGTTCGTTTTTAATTGTTCCTTGACTTCAGGCCGCGTTATTATTTTCTCCAGGGAATAATTTCGGTATATGTCAATGACTAGATATTAAACAATTTACACGCCTGGTCACAGAGGCCTAGGACTTTGTGTAACATAGAGTAGAATGTAATTTTTTTTATCAATGTTATCTCTTGTCCGAGCGGTTACTACCACGGTTCTAATGCTTCATTATTCAATTAAATCAACATACTTCCTTCTCATAAAATATCGATAATTTAATCTCGGGCCAATAATCGATACAAAAGTTTTCCAACGGCTCACACATGGCTTTTTTTTAAGAGATCTCCAATTTCGGCCAAAAATAATGAAAAAAAATTCCCCTGCCGATAGACAACCCTAAAGCTTGAAGAAACATGCCGTTGAAAAGATCACCAGACACACTGAAGGTCACGTTCAGTAGGCCTACCAAGCAATATTTAGGGGAAAATATCAACATTTGCAATATGTATATTTTTTCTATCGCTATACGTTAATTTGGACTGAGTACAAAAGTATTCCCGGCACACGGACTTACAATCTCCAGTTCACCCGTTTTAAACGTTATAATGATCCTGTGTCTGTGTTCAAACAGTCCACGTGTCTGTTTACAATGAATGAATGCGTAACCAGAGGTTCGATCTTGAAAAAGCGAGAATCAACGGTTTTGGCACAGGGCCAAAATTGGGCCAACGAGAGCAGGTGTTATCATGCCACTAAGAGTGGGTGTGACATGTTTAAATTACATAATGCGATACCGCGCTCTCATTGGTTTGATTACAGTTCTTTGCTCTGAGCTCTACCTGGTGTTTAGACCGAGAGAACCTTATGTTACAAAGCAATGGTTAAAACAAAAGGAGACTTGAGACGAATGCAATATAAAACTGCTGTGTAAGGAGCGTAAGAATTTTACCGAACCTCACATTTTATTGTCCAGTTATTTCATTAGATATGTTACCTCCAGTTATTTACTTTATGATTCGGCACATAGATCAAGGATTGTTACCATTCTGTTGACACATCAGTTTCATCTTCTACTGATACCTCATCACTCCAGCCACCATCATCCACATTACTTCCGGTGACAACTTCATTCTGCAACTTCCTCCTATTGATATCAGATTGTTTTAATGTAATAAGTAAGTGGCGTCGTTCTCAGACTATATCAGTGAATATAGCCGGCGTTACCCAAGCTGCTATAACGTTAATTCAGTATTAAACCACGCAAAAAATATAGTTCTACTGACTCCGGGACCAAAGATATTGTGCGAGCGGACAATTTATTTTCACCAGTAAAGATAAAGGGAAATACAATATATTTCTTCATTTCTTTAAATAGTGTATATAATCAAGAGAAATATTAGTATATCTTCCATACCTTTGAGGATTGTTTAAAGGAATATGTGCCAAAGTAAAATATATAAAAAATACCAAGGGCCTGGTCTTCATTTGAAAAAAAAACAAATTATCAACAAAAAATTTCGTAAAACAATTAAATTTTGTATGGCCTTACTGCTACTGTGTTTTTGCCTATCTTTACTGAAAACTTCCATTGGAACCCAGTGATTGGCCCCACTTACCTGATGGAATTCAAATTTTTGGAAAATATCTCTCATGGAGATACGAGAGTGATGGATGTCATCTGACAAATGTGGTGAAAGCAATTGTGAAAAGATAGTCAGCTTCCGGATGCACTACTCCACGATACACCATGAAGAAATCAATATTATCTCTAGCGGTTAATGAAAGCTCAGATGTACCTTAATTGCCCATGTAATATATCCAATGGTCTTCATTATTTTGATGAAATTTCGTAGAACACTTGGTCATTGGGCCATGAAGGATATATTGCAAATTGCGGGCGAATCGACGTATTTCGGATACATATGGGTATACATATGTTGGACAGAAAAATATAGCTAGATCCAGAGATATATCCGCATTTCTATTAACCGATCCTTTCAAAAATGAAAGATTTCCTTTTGTGGCCAAAAAAACATTCTGCTGCAATCATGAATAGAAATTCGATGAGCATTATCTAATATATTAAACAGATGAACACACACACAAACATACACACACACAAACATACACATAAATAAAAAATATTTCTATTGGAGGTAGCGGAAAAATATATTTCTTTATACAAATATATGCTAAAACTAACGATTTAACACACGAAGTAGCACTGCTGCTGGAAAGTTGCTTATCTGAAATGAGGTGCAAGTCGATAGACGGCATACGTTTATCAGATTATTTTGATTAACCCAGGTCACATAAACTACTAATGAACTATAGTCTTTTTGTATTGATAGGGCATAAGTCGAAACAGGTCACATAAACTACTAATGAACTATAGTCTTTTTGTATTGATAGGGCATAAGTCGAAACTTTTAGAGCAAATGAATGGTTAAATTTACAGCCAAAAAAGGAAATCTCCATTAGATGGCAAGATCTAACTAACTCAGGATATGCACACCTATGGAACTACATATATAACTATAACTATATATGTATATCGTTACGGAACCTAATATCAACAGATCACGTAGTCGTGACGACCATAAATTTTGTAATGGAAATAAAATAAAAATCAGTTTCTGTAACACTAGGCATGGAATGTCTTGGGGAATGAATAAAGAAGCCATTGTTTTTTTTGTTAACAAATAATTATAACTTATTCTTAAAACAAACCTTACATTACAATACACTAAATCAATACATTTACACATTATAACAACAGTATAGCAGTAAATCAATACAATTACACAGTATAATCAATAAAATGTACAGTACCAGAGTCCGGATCCAAGGCTTTTCTGGATACCACCACTGTCACAGCCCGAAAATGACCTTTAAAACTAATAATCCATGTAAACAGTTTAAATAGTATAAAGTAAAGCTCATGTAATAATCCCGAAAGCAAACTGGAGACAGTCCCACTAGTCTGCATAGAGTTCGTAGAATCACTGACACTACTGCAATTAGGTCAAAATCTGACTCACACTCTTCTGTGTCCGCTGGAATATTTCTCTCTCCTCCCCTCGGCTCTAAAACACAGGCCCTATCTATAACTTTTCATCCGAAAATTCTAGAAACTTCTATTTCACGAACAATCGAATTAACCCAACAATAAATAATACACACGCCCAAAGAACATAACAAGACACACGTTCATAGAGCGCGACCAGCCCAGAAAGTTCCAGATCAGCATGAGCGCCGACCCGGCTCGCGCGTCTACCATGGCGACCGACAATGCTAGCGCTACACAGACACAGTCAAGACTGCTGCACACAATAAAAGAGACATCTGTAACATTCCCCCTCCTGTAGGAAAAGAGAAAGTGTTCTTTTAAAAAAAAAAACTTTTTTTTTTGTGATCACAATCACTAAATTGTTACAATATTCTAAAAATCATCTTATTTACAACATTACATAAACATCTCGTTTACAACATTTCATAAACATCTCGATAAGCAATCAGCAAGTACATTGTCTTTCCCTTTAATGTGTCTGAATTCAAGATTGAAATCCTGTAAAAACAAACTCAATCTCAACAATCTTTGATTTTTACACTTCAACTTGTTCATGAACGTGAGGGGATTGTGATCACTGAAGACAATGATAGGCTTGACTGATGAAGTATCATAAACTTCAAAATGTTGCAATGCCAAAATCAAAGCCAAAAATTCTCTTTCAACAGTGGAGTAATTTTCTGGTTTGCATTTAACTTTCTTGATAAAATAACAAATTGGATGATCTATGCCATCACTGCCTTCTTGTAACAACACATCACTAGCAGCAGTATCACTAGCATCTACAGCAAAGTAAAAAGGTAAAGAAAAGTCTGGAGCTACCAAAACTGGAGAACTTTGCAGAATTGCTTTCAAATTCTGAAATGCATTTTTACACTGATGATTCCATACAAACTTCTGTTTCTTCTTTAACAAAGTAGTCAAAGGTTCAGATACAGCAAAAAAAAAAATTGACAAATCTTCCTGTGGTATCCCACCATACCAAGAAAACGCATTATTTGCTCTTTGTTTTCTGGTCAAGGAAATGCAGAAATATAATTTATTTTAGCATAAATAGGTTTTCCTTGACCCTGCCCTACAATATGACCAAACATGTTACTTGTGTATGACAACACTCACAGTTTCCTAAGTTGATGGTCAGACGTGCTTCACTGAGTCTTTCGAAGAGGTCGCTAAGAATTTGCAGATATTTCTCCCAGGTGTCGCCGTACACGATGAGGTCATCAATATATCCGTCGCAGGCCTGAATGTCCTTGACAACCATATGGATGAGGCGCTGGAACGTGGCTGGAGAGTTCTTCATGCCAAATGGCATAACTTCATACTGGTACTAGGGCCCTGCGCGGGGCGGGTTTTCACCGGAAGCCCGCGGGGGCCCGCAGGCCGCGGTCCCCCGCGGGCCCCATAGGAATCTTAGCGGGGCGGGGCGGGCTACATCCAAGAAAGTTTCGCGGGGCGGATGCGGGTTCAATTTTTCAGCCCGCGTAGGGCCCTAACTGGTAGAGTCCTTGCGGCGTCTCAAATACGGACACTTCTAAGGCTCGTTCTGTCAGCGGAACTTGCCAGAATTCTTTTAGCAAGTCAATTTTGGAAACATATCTGGAGCTACCGACTCTATCAACACAAGCATCGTTCCTCGGAATCGGGAACGTGTCAGTCTTGGTGACAGAGTTTAGTTTTCGATAATCTGTGCACATATGGTAACTTCCATCAGGTTTTGGCACAAGAATACATGGTGAACCGTAGTTACTGTTCCTAGGTTCAATAAAATCATTGTCCAGCAAATATTGAACCTCATCTTGTTGATACTTTTTTTTCTGAATTCAGTCTATAAGGATGCTGCTTGTCTGCGCTTGCCAACATCGACGTGGTGGCACAATATGTTAGTTCTCGTTGGAATGTCTACATCACACTTACACTCAGTATCTACTTTAACTCGTTCAGGGTCAGTTTTACACAATTAACAGCAGAAACATTATGTACAACATCTGATGTGCTATATCTGTTATGATATGGTTTCAATATGTTATCATGGCACAGTTGTTTTTTTTCTTATGCCTACCTGGTGTTAGCAGTATGTAATTTAAATCTCTGTTTTTCTTGTCAACAATGTAAGGACCAAAATACCTAGCTTCCAGAGGTCTGCCAGGGATAGGAAGTAAGGCAAGGACCCTTTCACAAGGCTCAAACGTCCTACTTACAGTGTGCTTGTCAAAATTAAGTTTCATTTTCCTTTGTCCATATTTTAGATTAGACTTTGCAATCACACAAGCATTGTGAAGTTTAGTGCGAAAGTCTAAGACATACTGCAACAAACTAAGAGAACAAGGATTTTCACACAAGCGAATCTGTTTAATGGACCGCGAACTAAATGTCCAAAAACTAGTTCAAAGGGACTGAAACACAAAGACTCTTGAAAGGATTCTCTGACAGCAAACAGCAATAGGTGGATTCCTTTATCCAAGTATTTCTGTGTGTCATAAGTCCGAATCAAGTTTTTAATATCGGGTGAAAACGCTCGAGGGCGGCTTGCCTTTCAGGATGGTATGGCGAAGAGCTGTATTGTTTTATACCTAGCTCAAGCATGACTTGCTGGAATAACCCAGGCATAAGATTAGACCCTTGGTCAGACTTGACGGATTTGGTAATCCAAAAGTTGTAAAAAAACTCTCAGAGTGTTATTATCTGGACCATTATCCCCATGTGTGTTTTTCTTGGTCATTGTTCTAGTTACAGAACATGAAGGATACAAACCAGGAATTTCCTGACTTTCAGGCTGTACTTTGTCACCTGCAACATCATTGCCTAGCAGCAACTGAATTCCCTTAAAGGGTAAAGCAGTTCTTAAGCCTACAGTAATATTCCCAGAAATCAGATCTGACTTTTAATGTATACTCTGAAGCGGAGCTGACGTGCGCTTTTCTGAAAACACACCATAAACAAATGCATGTGCACCAGTAAAAGACCTTAAAGAAAATGGCAGTATTTTCTAACATGAGAGTTTGGCCGTAACCAGTGTCACTAAATCAATGCATTTACACAGTATAACAACAGTATAACAGTATATCAATACAATTACACAGTATAATAAATAAAGTGTATAGTACCAGACTCCGGATCCAAGGCTTTTCCGGATACCACCACTGTCACAGCCCGACAAGTCCTTTAAAATAATAATCCACGTAAACAGTTCGAATAGTACAAAGTAACGCTCTTGTATAATTCCCGAAAGGAAACTGGAGACAGGCCGCACTAAATCTGCATAGAGTTCGTAGAATCCCTGACACTACTGCAATTATCGGATAGATCCAAATCTGACTCACACTCTTCTGTGTCCGCTTGAATATTTCCCTCTCCTCCCCTCGACTCTAAAACACAGCCCCTATCTATAACTTTTCATCCGAAAATTCTAGAAATTTCTATTTCATGAACAATCGAAAGAACCCAACAATTCATAATACACACGCCCAAAGAACATAACAAGATACATAGAGCGCGACCAGCCCAGAAAGATCCAGATAAGCATGAGCGCTGTGTTTCTACACGTCAGACCCCACTCGTGGGCCGGCCCGGCTCGCACGTCTCCCATAGCAACCGACAATGCTAGCACTACACATGCAATACTGCTGCACACAATAAAAGAGACATCTGTAACAATATATATATATATATATATATATATATATATATATACATATGTATGCATAATCATAGCTCTGTTTCTGTGTTGTGCTGCATCGAGGTCTTAAGGAGTTTGATGTGCCTATTTTAGAGTTTAATCATTGTTCTTTACACATTTGTTTTATTCCTTTTGTTTATATACATATGTTAATTTTTGTTTATTGAAAACCGGAAGGGTTCATGATTCCTTAATATATACTTTTAAACCTGTTTAAATTTCTAAGGTTAGAAGGTTACCTTGACGTAACTGCGCACTTTTTAGTCCTCCATTACTTGTTTATTCAACATTAATTTTATATCAGACCTGTCATCAAGTGAAATTCACATGAAAATCAACTGCTAAGACAGGCCAGACATTCGTGACGGTTTCTAGAGGAACCTCTTACCGACTTTTTCAGCCCGCGTAGGGCCCTAACTGGTAGAGTCCTTGCGGCGTCTCAAATACGGACACTTCTAAGGCTCGTTCTGTCAGCGGAACTTGCCAGAATTCTTTTAGCAAGTCAATTTTGGAAACATATCTGGAGCTACCGACTCTATCAACACAAGCATCGTTCCTCGGAATCGGGAACGTGTCAGTCTTGGTGACAGAGTTTAGTTTTCGATAATCTGTGCACATATGGTAACTTCCATCAGGTTTTGGCACAAGAATACATGGTGAACCGTAGTTACTGTTCCTAGGTTCAATAAAATCATTGTCCAGCAAATATTGAACCTCATCTTGTTGATACTTTTTTTTCTGAATTCAGTCTATAAGGATGCTGCTTGTCTGCGCTTGCCAACATCGACGTGGTGGCACAATATGTTAGTTCTCGTTGGAATGTCTACATCACACTTACACTCAGTATCTACTTTAACTCGTTCAGGGTCAGTTTTACACAATTAACAGCAGAAACATTATGTACAACATCTGATGTGCTATTTCTGTTATGATATGGTTTCAATATGTTATCATGGCACAGTTGTTTTTTTTTCTTATGCCTACCTGGTGTTAGCAGTATGTAATTTAAATCTCTGTTTTTCTTGTCAACAATGTAAGGACCAAAATACCTAGCTTCCAGAGGTCTGCCAGGGATAGGAAGTAAGGCAAGGACCCTTTCACAAGGCTCAAACGTCCTACTTACAGTGTGCTTGTCAAAATTAAGTTTCATTTTCCTTTGTCCATATTTTAGATTAGACTTTGCAATCACACAAGCATTTTGAAGTTTAGTGCGAAAGTCTAAGACATACTGCAACAAACTAAGAGAACAAGGATTTTCACACAAGCGAATCTGTTTAATGGACCGCGAACTAAATGTCCAAAAACTAGTTCAAAGGGACTGAAACACAAAGACTCTTGAAAGGATTCTCTGACAGCAAACAGCAATAGGTGGATTCCTTTATCCAAGTATTTCTGTGTGTCATAAGTCCGAATCAAGTTTTTAATATCGGGTGAAAACGCTCGAGGGCGGCTTGCCTTTCAGGATGGTATGGCGAAGAGCTGTATTGTTTTATACCTAGCTCAAGCATGACTTGCTGGAATAACCCAGGCATAAGATTAGACCCTTGGTCAGACTTGACGGATTTGGTAATCCAAAAGTTGTAAAAAAACTCTCAGAGTGTTATTATCTGGACCATTATCCCCATGTGTGTTTTTCTTGGTCATTGTTCTAGTTACAGAACATGAAGGATACAAACCAGGAATTTCCTGACTTTCAGGCTGTACTTTGTCACCTGCAACATCATTGCCTAGCAGCAACTGAATTCCCTTAAAGGGTAAAGCAGTTCTTAAGCCTACAGTAATATTCCCAGAAATCAGATCTGACTTTTAATGTATACTCTGAAGCGGAGCTGACGTGCGCTTTTCTGAAAACACACCATAAACAAATGCATGTGCACCAGTAAAAGACCTTAAAGAAAATGGCAGTATTTTCTAACATGAGAGTTTGGCCGTAACCAGTGTCACTAAATCAATGCATTTACACAGTATAACAACAGTATAACAGTATATCAATACAATTACACAGTATAATAAATAAAGTGTATAGTACCAGACTCCGGATCCAAGGCTTTTCCGGATACCACCACTGTCACAGCCCGACAAGTCCTTTAAAATAATAATCCACGTAAACAGTTCGAATAGTACAAAGTAACGCTCTTGTATAATTCCCGAAAGGAAACTGGAGACAGGCCGCACTAAATCTGCATAGAGTTCGTAGAATCCCTGACACTACTGCAATTATCGGATAGATCCAAATCTGACTCACACTCTTCTGTGTCCGCTTGAATATTTCCCTCTCCTCCCCTCGACTCTAAAACACAGCCCCTATCTATAACTTTTCATCCGAAAATTCTAGAAATTTCTATTTCATGAACAATCGAAAGAACCCAACAATTCATAATACACACGCCCAAAGAACATAACAAGATACATAGAGCGCGACCAGCCCAGAAAGATCCAGATAAGCATGAGCGCTGTGTTTCTACACGTCAGACCCCACTCGTGGGCCGGCCCGGCTCGCACGTCTCCCATAGCAACCGACAATGCTAGCACTACACATGCAATACTGCTGCACACAATAAAAGAGACATCTGTAACAATATATATATATATATATATATATATATATATATATACATATGTATGCATAATCATAGCTCTGTTTCTGTGTTGTGCTGCATCGAGGTCTTAAGGAGTTTGATGTGCCTATTTTAGAGTTTAATCATTGTTCTTTACACATTTGTTTTATTCCTTTTGTTTATATACATATGTTAATTTTTGTTTATTGAAAACCGGAAGGGTTCATGATTCCTTAATATATACTTTTAAACCTGTTTAAATTTCTAAGGTTAGAAGGTTACCTTGACGTAACTGCGCACTTTTTAGTCCTCCATTACTTGTTTATTCAACATTAATTTTATATCAGACCTGTCATCAAGTGAAATTCACATGAAAATCAACTGCTAAGACAGGCCAGACATTCGTGACGGTTTCTAGAGGAACCTCTTACCGACTTTTTCAGCCCGCGTAGGGCCCTAACTGGTAGAGTCCTTGCGGCGTCTCAAATACGGACACTTCTAAGGCTCGTTCTGTCAGCGGAACTTGCCAGAATTCTTTTAGCAAGTCAATTTTGGAAACATATCTGGAGCTACCGACTCTATCAACACAAGCATCGTTCCTCGGAATCGGGAACGTGTCAGTCTTGGTGACAGAGTTTAGTTTTCGATAATCTGTGCACATATGGTAACTTCCATCAGGTTTTGGCACAAGAATACATGGTGAACCGTAGTTACTGTTCCTAGGTTCAATAAAATCATTGTCCAGCAAATATTGAACCTCATCTTGTTGATACTTTTTTTTCTGAATTCAGTCTATAAGGATGCTGCTTGTCTGCGCTTGCCAACATCGACGTGGTGGCACAATATGTTAGTTCTCGTTGGAATGTCTACATCACACTTACACTCAGTATCTACTTTAACTCGTTCAGGGTCAGTTTTACACAATTAACAGCAGAAACATTATGTACAACATCTGATGTGCTATTTCTGTTATGATATGGTTTCAATATGTTATCATGGCACAGTTGTTTTTTTTTCTTATGCCTACCTGGTGTTAGCAGTATGTAATTTAAATCTCTGTTTTTCTTGTCAACAATGTAAGGACCAAAATACCTAGCTTCCAGAGGTCTGCCAGGGATAGGAAGTAAGGCAAGGACCCTTTCACAAGGCTCAAACGTCCTACTTACAGTGTGCTTGTCAAAATTAAGTTTCATTTTCCTTTGTCCATATTTTAGATTAGACTTTGCAATCACACAAGCATTTTGAAGTTTAGTGCGAAAGTCTAAGACATACTGCAACAAACTAAGAGAACAAGGATTTTCACACAAGCGAATCTGTTTAATGGACCGCGAACTAAATGTCCAAAAACTAGTTCAAAGGGACTGAAACACAAAGACTCTTGAAAGGATTCTCTGACAGCAAACAGCAATAGGTGGATTCCTTTATCCAAGTATTTCTGTGTGTCATAAGTCCGAATCAAGTTTTTAATATCGGGTGAAAACGCTCGAGGGCGGCTTGCCTTTCAGGATGGTATGGCGAAGAGCTGTATTGTTTTATACCTAGCTCAAGCATGACTTGCTGGAATAACCCAGGCATAAGATTAGACCCTTGGTCAGACTTGACGGATTTGGTAATCCAAAAGTTGTAAAAAAACTCTCAGAGTGTTATTATCTGGACCATTATCCCCATGTGTGTTTTTCTTGGTCATTGTTCTAGTTACAGAACATGAAGGATACAAACCAGGAATTTCCTGACTTTCAGGCTGTACTTTGTCACCTGCAACATCATTGCCTAGCAGCAACTGAATTCCCTTAAAGGGTAAAGCAGTTCTTAAGCCTACAGTAATATTCCCAGAAATCAGATCTGACTTTTAATGTATACTCTGAAGCGGAGCTGACGTGCGCTTTTCTGAAAACACACCATAAACAAATGCATGTGCACCAGTAAAAGACCTTAAAGAAAATGGCAGTATTTTCTAACATGAGAGTTTGGCCGTAACCAGTGTCACTAAATCAATGCATTTACACAGTATAACAACAGTATAACAGTATATCAATACAATTACACAGTATAATAAATAAAGTGTATAGTACCAGACTCCGGATCCAAGGCTTTTCCGGATACCACCACTGTCACAGCCCGACAAGTCCTTTAAAATAATAATCCACGTAAACAGTTCGAATAGTACAAAGTAACGCTCTTGTATAATTCCCGAAAGGAAACTGGAGACAGGCCGCACTAAATCTGCATAGAGTTCGTAGAATCCCTGACACTACTGCAATTATCGGATAGATCCAAATCTGACTCACACTCTTCTGTGTCCGCTTGAATATTTCCCTCTCCTCCCCTCGACTCTAAAACACAGCCCCTATCTATAACTTTTCATCCGAAAATTCTAGAAATTTCTATTTCATGAACAATCGAAAGAACCCAACAATTCATAATACACACGCCCAAAGAACATAACAAGATACATAGAGCGCGACCAGCCCAGAAAGATCCAGATAAGCATGAGCGCTGTGTTTCTACACGTCAGACCCCACTCGTGGGCCGGCCCGGCTCGCACGTCTCCCATAGCAACCGACAATGCTAGCACTACACATGCAATACTGCTGCACACAATAAAAGAGACATCTGTAACAATATATATATATATATATATATATATATATATATATATACATATGTATGCATAATCATAGCTCTGTTTCTGTGTTGTGCTGCATCGAGGTCTTAAGGAGTTTGATGTGCCTATTTTAGAGTTTAATCATTGTTCTTTACACATTTGTTTTATTCCTTTTGTTTATATACATATGTTAATTTTTGTTTATTGAAAACCGGAAGGGTTCATGATTCCTTAATATATACTTTTAAACCTGTTTAAATTTCTAAGGTTAGAAGGTTACCTTGACGTAACTGCGCACTTTTTAGTCCTCCATTACTTGTTTATTCAACATTAATTTTATATCAGACCTGTCATCAAGTGAAATTCACATGAAAATCAACTGCTAAGACAGGCCAGACATTCGTGACGGTTTCTAGAGGAACCTCTTACCGACTTTTTCAGCCCGCGTAGGGCCCTAACTGGTAGAGTCCTTGCGGCGTCTCAAATACGGACACTTCTAAGGCTCGTTCTGTCAGCGGAACTTGCCAGAATTCTTTTAGCAAGTCAATTTTGGAAACATATCTGGAGCTACCGACTCTATCAACACAAGCATCGTTCCTCGGAATCGGGAACGTGTCAGTCTTGGTGACAGAGTTTAGTTTTCGATAATCTGTGCACATATGGTAACTTCCATCAGGTTTTGGCACAAGAATACATGGTGAACCGTAGTTACTGTTCCTAGGTTCAATAAAATCATTGTCCAGCAAATATTGAACCTCATCTTGTTGATACTTTTTTTTCTGAATTCAGTCTATAAGGATGCTGCTTGTCTGCGCTTGCCAACATCGACGTGGTGGCACAATATGTTAGTTCTCGTTGGAATGTCTACATCACACTTACACTCAGTATCTACTTTAACTCGTTCAGGGTCAGTTTTACACAATTAACAGCAGAAACATTATGTACAACATCTGATGTGCTATTTCTGTTATGATATGGTTTCAATATGTTATCATGGCACAGTTGTTTTTTTTTCTTATGCCTACCTGGTGTTAGCAGTATGTAATTTAAATCTCTGTTTTTCTTGTCAACAATGTAAGGACCAAAATACCTAGCTTCCAGAGGTCTGCCAGGGATAGGAAGTAAGGCAAGGACCCTTTCACAAGGCTCAAACGTCCTACTTACAGTGTGCTTGTCAAAATTAAGTTTCATTTTCCTTTGTCCATATTTTAGATTAGACTTTGCAATCACACAAGCATTTTGAAGTTTAGTGCGAAAGTCTAAGACATACTGCAACAAACTAAGAGAACAAGGATTTTCACACAAGCGAATCTGTTTAATGGACCGCGAACTAAATGTCCAAAAACTAGTTCAAAGGGACTGAAACACAAAGACTCTTGAAAGGATTCTCTGACAGCAAACAGCAATAGGTGGATTCCTTTATCCAAGTATTTCTGTGTGTCATAAGTCCGAATCAAGTTTTTAATATCGGGTGAAAACGCTCGAGGGCGGCTTGCCTTTCAGGATGGTATGGCGAAGAGCTGTATTGTTTTATACCTAGCTCAAGCATGACTTGCTGGAATAACCCAGGCATAAGATTAGACCCTTGGTCAGACTTGACGGATTTGGTAATCCAAAAGTTGTAAAAAAACTCTCAGAGTGTTATTATCTGGACCATTATCCCCATGTGTGTTTTTCTTGGTCATTGTTCTAGTTACAGAACATGAAGGATACAAACCAGGAATTTCCTGACTTTCAGGCTGTACTTTGTCACCTGCAACATCATTGCCTAGCAGCAACTGAATTCCCTTAAAGGGTAAAGCAGTTCTTAAGCCTACAGTAATATTCCCAGAAATCAGATCTGACTTTTAATGTATACTCTGAAGCGGAGCTGACGTGCGCTTTTCTGAAAACACACCATAAACAAGTGCATGTGCACCAGTAAAAGACCTTAAAGAAAATGGCAGTATTTTCTAACATGAGAGTTTGGCCGTAACCAGTGTCACTAAATCAATGCATTTACACAGTATAACAACAGTATAACAGTATATCAATACAATTACACAGTATAATAAATAAAGTGTATAGTACCAGACTCCGGATCCAAGGCTTTTCCGGATACCACCACTGTCACAGCCCGACAAGTCCTTTAAAATAATAATCCACGTAAACAGTTCGAATAGTACAAAGTAACGCTCTTGTATAATTCCCGAAAGGAAACTGGAGACAGGCCGCACTAAATCTGCATAGAGTTCGTAGAATCCCTGACACTACTGCAATTATCGGATAGATCCAAATCTGACTCACACTCTTCTGTGTCCGCTTGAATATTTCCCTCTCCTCCCCTCGACTCTAAAACACAGCCCCTATCTATAACTTTTCATCCGAAAATTCTAGAAATTTCTATTTCATGAACAATCGAAAGAACCCAACAATTCATAATACACACGCCCAAAGAACATAACAAGATACATAGAGCGCGACCAGCCCAGAAAGATCCAGATAAGCATGAGCGCTGTGTTTCTACACGTCAGACCCCACTCGTGGGCCGGCCCGGCTCGCACGTCTCCCATAGCAACCGACAATGCTAGCACTACACATGCAATACTGCTGCACACAATAAAAGAGACATCTGTAACAATATATATATATATATATATATATATATATATATATACATATGTATGCATAATCATAGCTCTGTTTCTGTGTTGTGCTGCATCGAGGTCTTAAGGAGTTTGATGTGCCTATTTTAGAGTTTAATCATTGTTCTTTACACATTTGTTTTATTCCTTTTGTTTATATACATATGTTAATTTTTGTTTATTGAAAACCGGAAGGGTTCATGATTCCTTAATATATACTTTTAAACCTGTTTAAATTTCTAAGGTTAGAAGGTTACCTTGACGTAACTGCGCACTTTTTAGTCCTCCATTACTTGTTTATTCAACATTAATTTTATATCAGACCTGTCATCAAGTGAAATTCACATGAAAATCAACTGCTAAGACAGGCCAGACATTCGTGACGGTTTCTAGAGGAACCTCTTACCGACTTTTTCAGCCCGCGTAGGGCCCTAACTGGTAGAGTCCTTGCGGCGTCTCAAATACGGACACTTCTAAGGCTCGTTCTGTCAGCGGAACTTGCCAGAATTCTTTTAGCAAGTCAATTTTGGAAACATATCTGGAGCTACCGACTCTATCAACACAAGCATCGTTCCTCGGAATCGGGAACGTGTCAGTCTTGGTGACAGAGTTTAGTTTTCGATAATCTGTGCACATATGGTAACTTCCATCAGGTTTTGGCACAAGAATACATGGTGAACCGTAGTTACTGTTCCTAGGTTCAATAAAATCATTGTCCAGCAAATATTGAACCTCATCTTGTTGATACTTTTTTTTCTGAATTCAGTCTATAAGGATGCTGCTTGTCTGCGCTTGCCAACATCGACGTGGTGGCACAATATGTTAGTTCTCGTTGGAATGTCTACATCACACTTACACTCAGTATCTACTTTAACTCGTTCAGGGTCAGTTTTACACAATTAACAGCAGAAACATTATGTACAACATCTGATGTGCTATTTCTGTTATGATATGGTTTCAATATGTTATCATGGCACAGTTGTTTTTTTTTCTTATGCCTACCTGGTGTTAGCAGTATGTAATTTAAATCTCTGTTTTTCTTGTCAACAATGTAAGGACCAAAATACCTAGCTTCCAGAGGTCTGCCAGCGATAGGAAGTAAGGCAAGGACCCTTTCACAAGGCTCAAACGTCCTACTTACAGTGTGCTTGTCAAAATTAAGTTTCATTTTCCTTTGTCCATATTTTAGATTAGACTTTGCAATCACACAAGCATTTTGAAGTTTAGTGCGAAAGTCTAAGACATACTGCAACAAACTAAGAGAACAAGGATTTTCACACAAGCGAATCTGTTTAATGGACCGCGAACTAAATGTCCAAAAACTAGTTCAAAGGGACTGAAACACAAAGACTCTTGAAAGGATTCTCTGACAGCAAACAGCAATAGGTGGATTCCTTTATCCAAGTATTTCTGTGTGTCATAAGTCCGAATCAAGTTTTTAATATCGGGTGAAAACGCTCGAGGGCGGCTTGCCTTTCAGGATGGTATGGCGAAGAGCTGTATTGTTTTATACCTAGCTCAAGCATGACTTGCTGGAATAACCCAGGCATAAGATTAGACCCTTGGTCAGACTTGACGGATTTGGTAATCCAAAAGTTGTAAAAAAACTCTCAGAGTGTTATTATCTGGACCATTATCCCCATGTGTGTTTTTCTTGGTCATTGTTCTAGTTACAGAACATGAAGGATACAAACCAGGAATTTCCTGACTTTCAGGCTGTACTTTGTCACCTGCAACATCATTGCCTAGCAGCAACTGAATTCCCTTAAAGGGTAAAGCAGTTCTTAAGCCTACAGTAATATTCCCAGAAATCAGATCTGACTTTTAATGTATACTCTGAAGCGGAGCTGACGTGCGCTTTTCTGAAAACACACCATAAACAAGTGCATGTGCACCAGTAAAAGACCTTAAAGAAAATGGCAGTATTTTCTAACATGAGAGTTTGGCCGTAACCAGTGTCACTAAATCAATGCATTTACACAGTATAACAACAGTATAACAGTATATCAATACAATTACACAGTATAATAAATAAAGTGTATAGTACCAGACTCCGGATCCAAGGCTTTTCCGGATACCACCACTGTCACAGCCCGACAAGTCCTTTAAAATAATAATCCACGTAAACAGTTCGAATAGTACAAAGTAACGCTCTTGTATAATTCCCGAAAGGAAACTGGAGACAGGCCGCACTAAATCTGCATAGAGTTCGTAGAATCCCTGACACTACTGCAATTATCGGATAGATCCAAATCTGACTCACACTCTTCTGTGTCCGCTTGAATATTTCCCTCTCCTCCCCTCGACTCTAAAACACAGCCCCTATCTATAACTTTTCATCCGAAAATTCTAGAAATTTCTATTTCATGAACAATCGAAAGAACCCAACAATTCATAATACACACGCCCAAAGAACATAACAAGATACATAGAGCGCGACCAGCCCAGAAAGATCCAGATAAGCATGAGCGCTGTGTTTCTACACGTCAGACCCCACTCGTGGGCCGGCCCGGCTCGCACGTCTCCCATAGCAACCGACAATGCTAGCACTACACATGCAATACTGCTGCACACAATAAAAGAGACATCTGTAACAATATATATATATATATATATATATATATATATATATACATATGTATGCATAATCATAGCTCTGTTTCTGTGTTGTGCTGCATCGAGGTCTTAAGGAGTTTGATGTGCCTATTTTAGAGTTTAATCATTGTTCTTTACACATTTGTTTTATTCCTTTTGTTTATATACATATGTTAATTTTTGTTTATTGAAAACCGGAAGGGTTCATGATTCCTTAATATATACTTTTAAACCTGTTTAAATTTCTAAGGTTAGAAGGTTACCTTGACGTAACTGCGAACTTTTTAGTCCTCCATTACTTGTTTATTCAACATTAATTTTATATCAGACCTGTCATTAAGTGAAATTCACATGAAAATCAACTGCTAAGACAGGCCAGGCATTCGTGACGGTTTCTAGAGGAACCTCTTACCGACTTCTTCGGGATCATTATGTTCAGATTCTTTATGGAACCCCCATACTGGTGGAGAACGTTAATAACAATACATATTGTATTTGTATAAAGACAGTACAAGTATAAAAACAACATAGGCGTTGGCTTCAAATGTGTACATTTTACACAGTTATGACTTTTTTTCCTGTCCAACTTTAGTCATAAAAAACACTAAAACATTAAAACCTAATAAAGAATAACAAACTTGCACCGGCCGCTAAAACAAGAGTAATTTCTAACTTCGATCTACAGCCGCTTTGAGCTTATTATAATGATTTTATAGATACATGATGTTATGAGTATTATTCAAGATGCCGCAATGCCCATGTGGCAGGGACCTCTGTAATGTGCTAAACTTTATCCTGAACGGAAAATATTATATAGGTCGATTATTCGCAGAAACTGAAGTTTCGCCCACCTGAAAAATATGGGAAATCATAGGGACACAGGATATTAGTAGACGGACTCAGCACTAGGGCAGGTGAATGAGTTCTGGTAGACTTTAGACATAAAATTATACAAATTACAAGAGTAGGAAGAGAAGTATGCGAGACGTGACATGCGGGGCTGTTTACCGGTTTGAAGCATGTAAAGTCGAACCACGCCGCAATCATGGCCACTTTGGGACTGACCAATGTGGTCATAATTGTGGGGGAAGTCGCAGTTATGGGGCGGGGTTCCCCTGTATTATTCTATTTCCCATTTTTTAGGTTGAAAATATCGGTCGTGGCCAATGCGCCCTCTAATAACTCGCCCTGGCATGTTGCATGTACAAAGTGTACGCACTGAACTGTTCCACGCACAGAGAGCAGACACAGAGAAAATATCAAAGGTATCTAATTATACAGTGCCATGGCGTTTTATTGACTGCCCCGTATCTGTATAAAGGCATGAGTTAAGGTAAACCTTGTGGTAAAAAAACTACCTTTGTTGCATTTCCATGTTAGTTTAATTATTAAAAAGTTAGTGTTATTTCAACAAACAAGTCACAAGTTTACTGACATAATCTGGCCCGGTTGTCGGCTCCAGAGCCGGCACACACGCTAAAACTGGGGCTTCATGGGCTAAACATTACAGGCCGGTAAGGATATATGTAATCTTTGACGTTATTTTTATTTTAAATTATTCAGAAAAATCATGGTAATGTCAGTACAGCTTAAATCGGACATTGCAATACTATACATTCAGACTGAAAGGATTTACCTTTTATGATATGCATTACTTTCATTTTTACTTTATAGGAAATTGTGAGAGAGAGAGAGAGAGAGAGTAAAAAAAGAGAGAAGAGGGATTCAAACCTCATTGTTTCGAACTGACTGTTGAATATCACATTATTACAACAAACTATTCTGGTCCTTAAAATTTAGTTAACTTTTTTTATAATTAAACATCAGTTTATACCTTCAAATCTGTCGAATTGTAGTTTCACTCAATCCGTAAAGCCAGGGGAAGAGTAGTGCCGGTATCATCAGGTTTTCGTTCAATCCACAGTGACTATATTTTAATAAGATCCGTTCACAGAATTTTACTTGTACGTACTTTGTGGAGAGTAATATATTCCATTACTGACTCACACTGTACTTGTATTTACAAACAAAAATGTATTCAGTCAGATTGGAAGAGAGAAAAGACAACATTTTACAGCATTAATATATATGCCATTGGTGCAGCTGACCCATCAGTTTATCGACTAAAACAACCGCCAGTCGCTTAAACAATTGCCTGATTTCGGAAGATGACAGAATAATATATGCTTAAAGGATATAAAGGTTTTAATTCATCTATTATGTGGATTGCAAAAAAATGAAGCCTCTTTTTACATTTTTGATGTGATAGAAAATTAATTGGAATTATAGATCACGCAAAGAAACAAACGATGACTATTTTCAAAATGGCTCTCTATTTTTCAAATAAATATACATTTAAAAAGTCCAACAGCAATTCGATAAAGGAGTCACTGTTCTTCACAAATATTATGTAAACGTATGGGCAAAAAGATTTCACATTAATGGCTCTTTGACATCCCGCGGAAGTTTTTTATAAATTGACAAACACAAGCAGTTACGAACATTATAATGTCCTTTATTGGTTGAACAGTATATATCTCCAATATTCATATATACATACGTACTTGTCTATTCTTGAACTTGAGTTTTGCTAATGAAATCCCAACTCAAAATTTACAGCCTTCGGGGATCTTTTAACCAAGAGGCCTTTCGCTTTTCGTGCAGACGATTGTTTCTGAAGCTACACCAGTTTCGTTATTAAAAAATTATTAATACAATTAATTTTTTAATTGGTAACCAATTCCCTTTTTATGTATTCAGTAACTCTGTTGCATACTTTTCACAACATTACTATATATATTTGTACCTAACCTTAAGCTGTGCTAACGTCGTTACGTTTTCGCTTAATATTCTGTGATTGTATGATGTCATTTTAGTTAAATGGACCTACGGGAAATTGTGTTTTATTGTAATTTCTCTATGTATTACAGGGCTCTTCTGTAACATAATTTTATTCTGATAAAGGCTACCCTTTGACTTTTATAGGCATACATAAATGGGACTACAAAACCTCATTCGCTATAATGTAAAAATAAAACCAGAGTCTATAAAAGTACGACAATAATTCTAGTCTACGGGACTAGTCGTTGCCTACTAAAAATTGATAAGTGTACATGTTTAATATTAATAAAACAAACTCTTCGAAGTATATAGTAAAATCGATTGCGAAGGCACTAGCAACTCTCAACAGTGTCTCACTGGATATCTGATTCTTATTGGCCTTGTATACGCTGGAACTAAAATTACTGAGAAAATATTGTACGTCATGATATTCGTATATAAATGAAAGCCCTCTCAGTTTGGTAACTGTAAAACTTCTTGATGAAAGATATACCTACAAAGTATATATCAGGGTATGACAGCCTAATATTGTATTATAGACTTATTAACATAATTAACGCCCACCTGTAATAATCTTTTTGGACTCTTTCCCGTGAACTTCTGTTATCAAGTGACCCCACATGGAAACCAATCTTACCTCTTTAATATAGTCATGAATTTTGGTGTAAATTAACAGCATTCGTGCGACAGCTGTCAAATATGGCTGTCATAAAAGGTATTGAGATTTGACCGTCATAAATGTAGCTGAAATGTTATGCTGCAGTAACTCTCAGATACAAAAAATTATTCAATAAATTCGTGGATTGTGCCTAAAGAATTGGCACGTAACTCTGCGTACAACTTTGTAATGGGCCTTCTGTTTAAGCATTAAACGTCATAACAGTTAATATTTCTAATTTACTAAAACCAATTGACTAGAACATACAAAAAATTGTACAAAATACAGTATCAACGTTCCCTTTCTAAGGCATTTATAACGTTATCGCCCATGTATTCTGTTGTATTCTGCAGGATAATATATATATATATATATATATATATATATATATATATATATATATATATATATATATATCATTGTGTATATATCTCTCCACTGTTGCCTGTCCTCTGCTGTTTTCTGGACGAATCTCCAGGACCATACTCATTCACGCAAGTCCTTCTTCACTTACCTCCATGTTTCCTTTGGTCTCCCTCGCTCTCCTCGCCAACTAGGAATCCATTTGACAGCGGTTCTTAGGATGGCGTTTGGACCCATATCGCACACATGTCCTATCCATTTCCATTCTTTTTCTGATCTTTGTGGTGATGGTGTTTACTCCTGCTCTTTCAAGCATTTATTCATTGGTTGGACCAGTAAATGTTGAATATCCGCCTTTAACTCCTATTCTGGGAGACTTCCGATTGGTGACAAATGCTTTTGGTCATCTTCCAGCCCTCTGACCCATACAGTTGCATGATCATCACATTGCTTATGTACAGTCTGATCTTAGTCTTATTACTCTACTTTTTAGACCTCAAATCTGGCCTTGATAATTCTTGCCCTGATCTCATCGTCTGCGCTCCCTTCATCTGTCATGTTAGGGCCAAGATAAGTAAACCTGCTAACTTCCTCTAGAGCTTCACCTTTGAACTTTACAGGCTCCTGTGTGATATTGTTTACGCGCATGACCTTGGTCTTCTGGGAGTTAATCTTCAGGCTGATCTTTTGGGCATTTTTCCCAGGTCATATGTTTGCTCTGCGTGTCCCTGTGGCTGCAGGAGTAGACAGAAATTAGCGTTTATGTAATCCTATAAAGGGTCTTTAAGTCTTTTATTTGTTTCTGCCTCCTCTGCTTCAGCAGCAATGTTTTTAACATGTACCTTTCTGTCATTTCCTGCCAACCTTTTTACCTCCTTGTCTGCTTCACTGTATTTCTTTTTCCACTGTTCTTTCAATCTTGGTGTTCTTGTATTGTCTATCCTCCTTTTCCACTCCTTCCTCTCTGATAACATATTCCATGTCTATGCCATTAACCATTCCTCCTTCTTGCTCTATCTGTACCCAACTGTAGCTACAGCAGCACTCCTTAGAATCTTATTGAAGCCTGAAATTATAAAGTTCCTGATCTTCATCCAGCATTTTGAATCGTTTGCTGACCTTTATTAAGAAATCCTTCTTTGTCTTTGGTTCCTTCAACCCTTGAACATCGGAATGTCTTTCACTTTCTTTTCTGGCTCTGTTCCTCCTGAGCATGAGGCAAAGCGTTCTTATCACCAGGTGATGGTCTCTTCCTCTGTTGCTGACCTTCACATACAATAGTGACTGCCTCCACTTCTGGTTGATGATGAAGTGATCAGTCTGATCTCGTGTTTTGCCATCTGGTGATATTCAGGTCTGTTTGTATATATCTTTGTGCTTGAAGGTTGTTCCATCAATTATAAGATTGTCTTCACTGCAAAACTCATACATACCCTGACCATTGTTATCCATCACACCAAGACACACTCTCTTCCATTTATTCTTTAGTGCACAATGTTGTTTGTTTATATCTCCAAAGAGCAAAAGAAGGTCATGAGCTGGAGTGCTTTCTGTGGCAATTGCAGCTAGTCATAGAATTTTTCTTTCTCGTCTTCCTCTGCTTCTTCAGTTGGTGCATAGCAGGTGATGATGGTAGTCCAAGGGTATTTTGAATTGAGCCTGGCCACTAAAAAGCTCTCACTTACAGGGTACCTTTCAAGGAGTGTACTCACTGCACTCCTTGGCATAAGTAGTGCAACTTCTTTTTGATGCAGGTCGTCATATACATCGTCTATACACATCCCCGTATAGAAGTTTTTATGCAAGATTGTTCAAAATAACCATTGGAAAGGCGATCTGTTCTTTCAAATTGAAAAACAAATCACATAGAAAGGCTGGTCCGCTATTGGTTTTTTTTTTATTATTTTAAAAGGGCCGAAACACCTATCTAATCTTTATAAACCCAAGGTAATCCATTGGAGCTTTTATAAACATAGGCCACACAACGTGGATATCACCGCACACAGGCTGCTTGTTTTGTTTATATCAATATGTTTATAATATATGGGGGCCCGCCAAAATAATCATAACAAATTCCACAAGGACAACTGGCAGCAAGTCAGATAAGCCAAAGTTTTGCAAATGGCGTTTTGCAACAAGTGACGTTTCTACCTCCGCTTATCTGCAACCTATCACCTTGGGTTACATGTTTTTCCCTTTTGTCAACATTGCTGTGTTTACAAACATTTTTTGTTGATAAACAAGTTCATACATCCTTCACGAAGACGTTATAAGAATTGTTCACAACCAAAATTACCCTTTGATCATTCATATATACACAGAGGCCGCCCGATATCGCATGACTTCTTTTTCAAACGTTAATTGAATAGACACCTTTTAAAAGTAGAGAACACTATAAAGGAGTCCAAAGTTAATCATCCTTCATACATCGTCGTGTGCGGCCGGTAATATGGCTATATACGTGAAAATTATTTATCTATACTGTTGTTGGGCGCGACAGAAAAAACATTCGTGTTTTAAATAAGGCCGGTGGTGGCACCGGTTGCGGAACAAAAATATCGGACATGTCTGACCGTAGCTTCAGTGGCTTTTCCCAAAATGACGGAATGACTTCTCACAACATTGTGCACACAATAATGATCGATTATACTGAAATAGTTTGACGACCACTCCAGCCTTCAAAAAAAGAACAAATGTTTATCTGCCGCACTTATGTTCCTGTCGTCAGCAAAATTCGAAGAAAATTTTAAAAATCAATGTTTCAGAACTATCGCAGAAACTTTTTCGGAATAACTTGAATTTGTGCATGTTATTCTGAAACCAAGAAATATGAGTTGTTCTTCTCTGACAGTTTTTTTTATGGCTTTGAACTTATCTTTCACATATGCTTATGCAGGTAGAATACGAAGACCTGGAAAATTCTCCTGTGTAATTTATGTATTTTTTAGATTATTAATTTTAGATTTAATTTCAGTAACCATAAATTAACAGTCTAGAGAGCGCATTAGATCCTGATATCCAACCGTCTCATATCAGCATATTTATTTCTCTGAACCTGCAAAATGTAAATTTTAATCAAATGGAATGAACCAGTATTCCAAATATATTCTAGATAACTTCCAAATTAAATTTTAGGAAGTTTTCTGGAGCATTTTGGACATTTTACCAGTTACTCTCCGGCTTCTGTGGTCAAGGGGCAGAGCAGAGGACTCAAGTCGGGAAGTCGTGAGTTCAGATTTCAGCATAGAAGCGGTGACATTTTTCACGGTCGGCCCCATCCAGGCAGGGGCGTAATATATTCGTATTGGGAAGCCTGTGCTCCACTTCCATGCTTCCATCACAATTGAGTGCGTCGTTATGGGGGTCAACGCCTTATGGTGCGGCAATGGAATGCTCACATATCAAAGACCCTCAGGTGCGGCAGACACCGGACCTTGGTGACATGAGGCTATAAAATAACATGATAGCGATCATGAGTCACCGAGTCACTAACCAAACTGGAACTTTGCAGATGTACATACTTAGATTAAGGATTAGAAAAGACAACAAAGACAGTGGAGGCGGTTACCTCGACAAAAAAAAATTATATTTTGCCAATTTTGTCCAGGACGGTCATTTTGTATTATTATGAGCGGCTTTCTTTTTTTACCTTTGTTGACCTCATTTGGCCTGATCAGTCTTTTGAATTCTGTCAAGCTCAGTTATGATGGAGGAAAATTTACTTGCTATTCTGTATATGCATAGCATAATCAAGAATGAGCGTAGAGCTGTGTCGGCTTTTCTGATATTTCAAACGAAGTCATGTTCGTGTTTTTTCAATCACTTTTGTTAAAAAAATCAACTTTTTTTTTCATTTAGCATTGATTTTCAAATAGTTATTATAACTAATCGACACTCTCTATGGCTCAGTTAATAGCGTTTGGTATTGTCTAGATGAAGCCGGAGAACCGAGAGAAAACTACTGCCATTGGTGGCGTCACTTGGATCAACTCTCTAAACCATGCCTGGAATTTAACCCGGGTCGCCAACAGAGAGAGCCACGCGTGTTACCACTTGACTGTCCAGGCTCATCTTAATTACTTGTTCTCTTTTTTAAATCAATATTTATACCTGTTGTGGTCTGGAATTTTCTCTGGAGGGTGTCAAAATACTTTTTCCGGTTTCCATTAAATATTAATAATATATCTACCCACATTTGTTAAAATATATCTATAACGAAAGTGAGAATGTTCACTTCTCTGTTGCTATCATGTCGAATTTCCATATCGGTCAAACTATCAAAACTTAGTAATGCATACATAAAGCACCTTTATCCAATGGAAATTCTCTACACCTCTTTAAAAGTAATGAAGTAATAACTTTTAAGCGTTTCCCTTCATTGGCTCTTCTTGCTTTTCCACTATAATCATATAAGAAAAGTTAATGACTGAGCTTTGGGTCCCGAGGCCTAGTATATTTTGCAGATTTACAAATATCTAAACTAAATCTATATAAAAACTGCTAGCCATTTATTGTTATATGTTATATAGTATTTAGACTCATTTGTCTATAACCTTATCCATATATTTACTTGATACGTTTAAAGCCATTTAATTCTAATCTTTTATCTTGCAGACCCTGTTTTACCGCTTCTTTAGAGGTGAAATGGACTTGGGAGCTAGGGTGCAGCACATGACAGCAGTTTTATCTGTGTTAACTGCTTGGCCACGGTCAGGGCTCGGTTCTTGCTTTATTGGTAAGTATTTTAGAAGGATATACATAATCGGTCAATTCTTAGAATGTTTTATATTTTCCTTGGAATTTCTATCAGTTGAACAAGACGTTTGCTGTCGCCTATAGTTTTCTACTTTTCTTTTCTTTTTTTCATATGTTTATACTTCGAAATTACATGAATTGTGCCTTCTGCTCGGTAGTGGATGCATGTATTCCCCATAAGTTCAACATTCTTCACATGAAAATATATATAAACATAGGTCTTACCCCATAATTATTCCCTCTTCCAATTGATCAAAACATCCGACCGTGAACAGTTGACCTCATAATTCAAATACCCTGCGCATGCGCGTCCTAATCATCGGGATATCCGGTCAACACACAGGTTCCATCTGGAACCTTGTATCAAGTTATCGTCAGGGCACGAACCTCCAAGTGCCAGATGGAACCCCTTATGAAGGAAAGAGTTCTAGATGGAACCATGGTTCTACCTAGAAACATTGTACTTCTTAAAAGAACCATCAAGAACCCTTTTTTTTTCTTAGAGTGTGCTTTGTCTGTTTGTTCGTTTGATGACATTTTTAGGATAACTCGTCAACGATACATAGAACAATTAATTAAATTTAAGGGGTGATCCATGCGTGATTATGGGGATTTATAGCACATTTGTGTACACGGGAACGTTACATATACGATATGGCAATCTTTGGAGTGCGAGACTTGACGTGTATGTGCCTTTACCCTGAAAGGTGTCAGTAAATCAACGAACAGCATCTGTCCATGGTTGTTGTTCGTTGTATTTATACACCGGGGCCATGTTGCAATAATAATGAAAATGACTCAAGCCCCAAGTGGGAGATAGGCCCCAAAACCCGGCTTGGGCAAGCCCGAGATTTAAGTATGTTGCAGAAAAGCAGATTAAACGTGTACCGGCTTAAGTCCTGAAAAACCCTTTTTTTTGTCCACCCATTGCTGGACGAGTGACACCTTTCAAACGCATGTTACTCATCAAAGGTCTAATTATTTTCTTGCTGAGTACATACATATTCGTTCAACTGCTTTGCAAACATCATCTGATGACATAAATAAAAAAAAAGCTGTAAATATGTGGTCACATCTTGTTTTGCAATGAGACAGAAGGATGCCAAACGCAACGTTTAACAATGCACGTGACATTTGATACTGCCAGGCACAAAATAGCCCATACAAAAAAAAATAAGTGAAGCAACGGACATTTCATAATTTTAGTAAAACTACATAAATGTTAACATTACATGTTCTTTATTTTATATCCAGATAACTGGTTGTAGAGGGTATCTAGTTCATCCTTTAAAAATTTAAGATTCCTTTTTTGCATTAAAATATTTACATGCAACAATAAATTATAAATATATTTTCAGGTAGGCCTGCAATTCTGCTGCATTAAACTGATACTCTATTTAAAGTACAACAGTTTGCCTGGTTATTGTTACTAGTTCATTGCCAAGGGTCTACTTCATATTTCATGAATAAACGGTATACATACATTTCCTCCACTTATGAGTGGCCTTAATATTTTCAGGTCCAGACGTAGCATGGACTGTCAGCAGTTCAAAGTAAAACATAACACTGTTTCGTTCAGGTTCTTACAGCTGGATGTCACGGACATTATAAGATTGTTTATCAACCTTTGTCTGGGTTTCGAGGCCTAAGTTATATCAGTTTCTTCAGTAGTAACGTGTTAGTATATTTTCGGCTCTACCTGTTTAATAGCCGTGGTTCTTTTAATATTGATGTATACCTCACCCATAGGAACTCAACATCATACCAGCCCTGAGATACTAGCATGGATGTCTGTAACGTACACATGATTGTAGGAGGCGCTACCTGTCATATTAACGAGAACTCTATCCAAGATGTATACACATGCAAAATTTGCAGGCGGATATGTCAAACCACTGCAGAGATATGAGTGCTTTTAACCCAGGGTTTTGATATAAAGCTATCGAAGAGCTACACTCATTCAAAATTTCAGCCCGATTCGTCAAACAAATCCCTAAATGTTTCGGTTCATATGTGAAAACAGACGCACAGATTAACACTGTGCAAGCGGGAAAGGTCAGAGGTCAACCAAAAATGAGCAGCACATGTGAAGCAATCAGATTTTCGAGTTTCCAGTGGTTACGGATGTTTTGGCATATAGAACTAGAAAGTGTTCAGAAGACTTACTCCCTCGGCTATAATGAATGTGAGAAATGAGTATTATGTGTTGTAAAGCATAGTAATTGAATGTAAATTTATAGTGACTAATTTATAAATCTTTCAAAATATTAGGATAAAGAATGCTCTTATATCTAATGGACTAAGGAGACTTTTATAATTATTATTTTTTTTGGAGGGGGGGGAGCAAAAAAATGAATTCGGGATAAATTTGAATAGCATACACATTTTCCCCTCTTGCCCTCTACTTTTCAGCCTGCACACACACATATATATATATATATATATATATATATATATATATGTATGTATGTATAATTTTGTATATTGTACTAACTACAATTTGGATAACGCATAAAAAATAAAGTTATATTGAAAGTCTACTCATGCCAAATTCCCAATGACATGGCAGACATATCTTGTTAGCCTTATCACCTGATGATATTTTGGTCAAGTTTGACTTATAACATAAATCTTTCATCACTGCTCAGGATTACATATGGGAATCTCTCAACCAACCCTTATTACACCAAGATACACCTTTTCCAAGATTAAATTAAGCTGAGTTCTCAGTTTTTGTCTTCTTGTTTGATTTATTCCTATTAAAGAGTATGAGTAAATGCAAAATCGAAATATCTAAGGCTCAACCTAAGGTTCTGTAAGCCTCAGATTCCACTTAATTCAAAGCAAGCACTCCCACAGTCCATCATGACGGGGAATTTGGTCATCTTGCACAGATTTCCAGCTTATTTTCATTTATCCATTGATAAAATACTCTACAAATATTTAATTAAGGCTGTTGTTAAAAAACAAATTAATGAACGTTTGTTGTTGATTTCATTCCCGACAAACATCCAGAGTACTAAACCATTTTCACAGAGTTAATACCATGATCATATTCATTTAACCATGTTTGATCACAGTGACATATTTCTGCAGTGTCACCAAAGATACAATATCTAGTATCTTTGCTATATTTTAAAATAGTAACTCATTGTTTTAAAAGAATGTGGATTTTATTATTTCATTATTTCTCCCCATTGACATCGGCCAGTACTTGTTTGAGGATAATCCACACACAAATTACTGTCAAAGTATAGAAAATGCCTGGTGAATGAATCTTTTTAGTAAAGCAGATAGTTAACGCCATATGCTTGAGGCCGTATCACACAGCCGTTGACGCATAAATTGCGCATAATGTACGCATAAAATTGAAAAATCTGGATTTATACGCGGACATACGTGGACAAAAATAGAAAAGTTGGGGGTTATGCGTGTAATTTTGACAGATGAATCACGCAAGAACGACGCATAAACTACGCACGAAATACAAAGAAACTGCGCAAAGAACACGCATATCCACGGAAAAGCCAAATTCCTAAATAATTCCCACGGATGAATCACGAAAGAACTGCGTATGATCCACGCATGATTCATGCAAAGCACGAATGAATAGCGCATGCTCCGCGTATAGATCGCGTATGAATCACTAATGAATCGCGCATGTTCCGCGCATGCTCCGCGGACTTTGGGTGTTTGTATCGCGTCCGCACCGCGCTGCCGCTGCATTTCTTCATAAATAGTCATTACGGACTGGACACCATAAAATAAAGATAAAAAACAACCACGAAGACCACTGACGAGTGAACATCTGCATCGTTTCAAGATCCTTTCAGGAATGCGTGATTATGCCGGCGAAGAAACGTGCACAGTCATCGAGGTCGAGCCAACGGAAGGCAGGGAGGAAGAGGAAGGCCCGAGTTCCTTAGCCAAGATCTCCAACCCCCCCTCCCCCCCCCCCCCCGTCCGATGATCTTCCCGAAGCTACTGGTGGTAGTCAAGGTGCCCATGGTGATGCTCCCCCAACAAGCTCCTGGTGCCGATGGTGATGCTTCCCAACAAGATCCTGCCTATGATGCTGGACCCTCCCAACCAACCAGAGGCAAGGTGGCGTAGGGTCAGTGCCATCCTGAGTCCAGGATCAAGGGGTGGTCGCCAGTTGGTGGTCTGTTTCGTTATTCTTGGTGTCAGCCTCTCCACGATCTCGTCGTACATTGCAGGCGGCATCCGGATGAATTTATGGAAGGATCTTGGATCTTCATTTCTCATCTCTACCATCAATCTGTCATAGATCCCAAGTTCTACTCTTCTTCCAATCCAAGGCCTCACCCAGGCGACCCTGTGTCTTCTCCCACGCCTTCTTCTCTGCCTCCGGTGCAGGATCTGCTGGAGCTGGACCAGTTCGTTGTTATGCTGCTGCAGGAGGAAGGCAAGGACTGGGGGTTCATGGTCTCCTCTCCAGTATCTCATTGAACAGAGATGTGGACTCATGGGCGGCGTGATGCAGACTGGTTCAGCGGTCCGAAATCGGCCGGTTTATCTACCCTGTCCCCATACGCGATTCGTTCGTGAAGCTTGAGTGATTCTAGCGTAAATCAAGCGTAGTTCATCTGTTTTTATAAGTGGTTAATGCGCAATGTGCGTAGTTCTTAGCGGTATACGCGATATACAAGTGATACAACTGCGATACATGCCTGTTATATGCGTGAAAGGTTCGTTAAACATACGCGGACATACGCGGAACGGGCGTGAAAATCGCCGATTTTGCGTAACAATCTCGTATGTATCGCGTACATGCAAGTATGAATTACGCATGAATTGCGTAAGAATTGCGTATAAACTACGTAAACTACGCATAGATTGCGTTAATCTAAAAAGAGGAAAAATTTTGTGCAGCGCAAAATCGTTTTCGCGTATGTTCACGTATGCCCATCCCGGCCCCCACTCGCTGTGCATAGCGACGAATGAAATTCGTATATCGCGCATGAATTGCGTATCTCCGCGTATGCCTCATATTTTATTGAAATAATTTATTGCAACATATAAATGTAACCATATCTGGACTTTGCTTTTTTTCTGATTGTTTGCTTCAAAATATTTCTGGGGCGCTATGCCTCACTATTAATTTTATAATAAATCACTGGGATCAGATAATATTCGAAATAATTCGTGACCACCATAAATGTTGTTCAAGGCATTCACTTATGGAAGAGTAAATAAATAAATCTGATTTTAATGTTATGAAAATATAATATATAATATTTAAGCCTTAAAACAATTAAAGAGATATATTTTTAAAGTTGTTTCTAAGTGCATTCCTTTTCTGAAAGGAAAAGGTTAAAAAAAATCAGTCAACATAAATTAGATATCTTGATTTATGTTTTCATTTGTTTAAATCACTTTAAAAAAAATTGAAGTAGGAGCTCCGACTGAGTAAATGTTGAAGGTAATAAGAAGAAAGAATTTGAGTATAAGTATTGTCATTCCTTTGTCCTGCCTGTTTAGTGTTCCCAACTGTCTCGATGGATAGTAGTTTTTTTTTTATTGTGATGACCAGATAGTACAACACACATCTTTACTGAGAAGGGAGGATGACGTATATATATATATTTAACTTTAATATAACTTTATTTTCTTATGCGTTGACCTTATTATTAAAGTTAGTGCAATAAACAAAGTTTTACTTATTGAAGGATTTGCAGGGCTCCACATATTAATTTGCAACTCATTGAAGTTGAAGTGGGATTAAGCATGGTTTAAATGCTAAGTATTCCGAGATGTCGAAAACCATATATCCCTCATCATACATATTATGGTATGAAACATCCCCTGCTCCTATATGTCTCTATAATTTATCCTGTGTCTGATATACCCTTGGACTGTCTGAAGGGCATCGTAGACCCAGCGGGAAACTTCCAGATTTCCGGGCAGGTTTCTTTTATGATATTTCTAACCCCCTTAGGCAAATGGGCAAGTGATAGTGTCGAGCGGGGCCTGACTGACTGAAAGTGAAGTCGGCGCCCGAGCCAGTCACAGGTCTCCGGAAAATCCGACCCGCACTGGCTCCCTCAGAGAGGACTAAGATTGACAGATTGAATCGGTTTGACATTAAGATATTTAAGGTGAAATTAGAAGACACTGATAGAGTTAAAGATCATAGTGAGAGAGGTGGAGGAAGCCGGAGAACCCGGAGAGACCCACCGACCTTGGACGGGCAACCACAACCCATTCTCATGGGAGCGCTTTGTATCGAACCCCGATCGCCAGCGGACAAGGCCGGGCATTTTACAGGTCAGCTTTCCAGGCCCCTGTCGATTGGGCCTGCCCTAGCCAATATACTTAGAATTGTTATTATTGGTAAAATGTACAACTAAATCAAATTCAATAGACAGGCAATGATGAGGAATTGAATATCATCTAAATGCTAAATATTCCTTGATGTCGACAACTTGTTATCTCTCATGATTCATGTCGTGATATAAAATATCCATTTTTCCTATATTTCTATATGGTTTAAATCTTGTATTGTGGCATTCCCTTGGGCTGTCTCAAGGGCATGGTCTTATATATCGTAGGCCCATCTGGCAACTTCCAGACACAGGGGCAAGTCGTTCTCACGATTTTTTTCAAACCCCTCAAGCAAGTGGGCAAGTGTTATTGTCGAGCCCTCTTCTTATTAATATCTATAAAATCGTTATTGTTGGTAAATTTATATCTTAGTTAGATTCAATAGAAAGGCAATGAAGAGATCTTTCATATGATGGATTATTTATACAGGTAAAGACAAAGCTTAATATGACAATATGCAGATGAGTAAAGTAAAACTTAATCGTTAATTTGCCAATTAAAATCATCATATTAAATGACTTTCACCAATGTGACTTTTTTAGAGACTTTTGATATGTTATACTCCAGAAGTTTCTGAGGAAAATGCAGCTAGTTTCATTTCTGTTGCAATTTCTTCCGGGTTCAACCCTATGTTTATTAGAATAGGAAGGAAGTCACAGTTACGTGGTACAGGCGGTTACCGATCTAAATCACCTGGTTCAAAATCGAGGTCTTTGTAAGCTCTGAATACTGCAATGTATACAATTAGGTCTTTGGGAAAGTTCTTTTTCATTTCCAAGAATTATTGAGGACAGATTTTATTTAGTGACCTGAAATAAAGAATCGTAAGAGGAACAAATCGCCCGCCAAATTGAAGCGTGAGAATGCATGACAATAACATGCATTGAATAACATGAGAAATCGTAGAATTAATCAAAATCACAAAGTTAACGAAAAATATATATCAACCCAGCCAGGTGAGGAGGCTCTTAAAACACAAATGCCTTGTTAATTAGAGGTCACAATTACTATCATGGAGATGTTGCATCACTTAAGAAAAATAAAGGTCAAACTTGAAAAAAACATGTAAGATCATAAAAATCTTTCAAGTTGCAATAATCCTATCCGAGTCAGGAGAGATGAGTATAGGGTTATTTAGACATCCCGACGCGAAATGTGTATAATTTTGAATTTGGAAATTCATAAAAAAATATTATAATAATTTAAGTGTGACTAATTCTTATAAACGCCGGGAGACCAATACATTACACCTGTCACCAGAAGACTGTAATTATCTTTTTTTATTAGTGGGGGTTTTCGTTTATGTCAGGATGTTAACGAAGGAATGGGGAGTCGCAGTGTCAGGTTTCGGATTCAGGCCAGTGCAGTTTGAGGTTGTTAAAACCCTTGTCCAGACCGGTTCCTGTTAGAACATTCATACGGTAGCCTTAAGTGACCGCGAACCTGTACCCTTGTTTTTTGTACTTTTGTCTCTGGAGGTGCTCCGACGCTTTGGTATGCAGATAATGGGATAATTTGACGTCAGCGCCCGTATATAAGCTGGAATCGGGAAATCGCGGTTACAATCCTGGGTGCGACGCACTGAAAAGTGCACTCCCCCGAAATTCGTTATAATCGGTCCGACAGAAGGGTCTGATTTGTCCGGCTAAGAAGCCATGTGGTACGACCCATAATGTAAAAACCGACACATAATGCAATAACGGAACATATTGTAACTAGATGTGGTCGGACAATAGTCCTCAGAGGGCCCCGCTTTTCTGCTAGTGCTGGACAAGTTTACATATGGGTAAACATTAAGTTAAATTTGAAAAATATCAGAAACAGAAACAGATTTTTATCAATATGCATGAGGGAAAAAATCATACTGGATTAAAGAAGATATGTCTGATATAATGTGTGCAAAAGAAAATCACCGAATGTAGTCTGTTAGCCATATTTGATTTTGAGCAAGTCTGTAATTCGATAGGTCTGGAGCCCTCATAGGGACCAATGATGCCTGTAAATTCAGTAGAGCTAAAGTAATTGTTGTTTAGTTATCATGCAAGAAAGATAATCAGCAATTGGACAGTGGCGGCCATATTGAAATTCCAACAGGTCTGTAATTCAAGAGGTCCTTACAGGTACCAATCATCACTGTGAATTTGGGAAAGCTGCAGGAGGTTGTTGTTGAGTTATCGCGCACGAAAGAAAATCAGCGATCGGGCTGTGGAAACCATATTGGAATTCAGACAGATCTGTTATTCAATAGGTCTGGAGCCCTCATAGGTACCAAACATCCCTGTGCATTTGGGAAAGCTGCAGGAGATTGTTGTTGAGTTATCGCACACGAAAAAAAATCGGCTGTGGCGGCCATATTGGAATTCCGACAGGTCTGTAATTCTACAGGACTGGAGACGTCATAAGTACCAATCATCACTGTGAATTTGGGAAAGCTGCAGTAGGTTATTGTTGAGTTATCGCGCACGAAAGAAAATCAGCGATCGGGCTGTGGAGGCCATATTGGAATTCAGACAGATCTGTTATTCAATAGGTCTGTAGCCCTCATAGGTACCAAACAATCCTGTGCATATGGGAAAGCTGCAGTATGTTGTTGTTGAGTTATCGCGTGCGAAAGAAAATCAGCGATTGGGCTGTGGCGGCCATATATGAATTCCGACAAGTCTGTAATTTTACAGGACTGGAGACGTCATAGGTACCAATCATCCCTATGCATTGGGGAAAGCTGCAGTAGGTTGTTGTTGAGTTATCGCGCACGAAAGAAAATCAGCGATTGGGCTGTGGCGGCCATATTTGAATTCCGACAAGTCTGTAATTCGATAGGTTTAGAGCAAACATTGATACCAATCATCCCTATGAATTTGGGAAAATTGCAGTATGTTGTTGTTGAGTTAACGCGTGCCAAAAGAAAGTGTCACTGACGGAAGGACGGAAGTACGGAAGGACGGATGGGTGAAGGAAGGAAGGACGGACTGACACGGTAATCACTATAGGGCACCGCTTGTCAAGCGGGGTCCTAATAAAAACGATCCATAATGTAATAAACTTACCCTGCCCATATTGTATTAAACCTGGCCCATACTGTAAAAACGGCCAATAATGAAAAAACGGCCCATATTGTAATAAAAACGACCCATATTGTAATAATCATACCTTACCCATATTGTAATAAAAACGGCAAGTGGGAAAAACGGCCCATATTGTAATAACACGTCTATGCTCAAGAATGAATCCAAACAGGCGATATGTCGTTTGGGAATATACCTTCTAAAATAAGAGCCATTTTAGTTCCTCATTAGTATAAGAGATGCAGTCTTAATAGACATCCGGTGAAACAGTCAACATTTATGATGTTTACGTAAATTTGACATGAATTTAATCATAGTCTTGTAAACTTCATTTTTTTTACACTATTGACCTTGTTACGACCCATAATGTAATTACCGGCCCATAATGTAATAACGGCCCATATTGTAATAAAAACGACCCATAATGTAATAATGGCCCATAATGTAATAAAAAACGGCCCATATTGTAATAACCACACCCTGCCCATATTGTAATAAAATTGCAAGAGGGTAAAACGGCCCATATTGTAATAAAATCGAAGGTGGGTAAAACCTCCAATAATTTTAGAATTCAAATTCCATGCAAATTAACTTAGACATTTCAAATATTGACTACTCGTGACACGAATGTGCAGTCATTCAAGTATGAAAAATCACTGGATCCCATAATGATTATCTGTTTAAAACGGTGACCAAGCTAATATGAGCGAAATATGGCCATAGTTCATGTTAATCCTTTTGTTGAATCAGTGTTTAAATAGGATGATAAAGTGTTTAAACAAGATAATATATATATATATATATATATATATATATATATATATATATATATATATATATATATATATATATCGACCGGGGCCCAGCCGAAAAGCGGTGAGATTTTTCATGGTCAGCCCCCATCCAGAGTGAGCGCTCTGCATAATTGGAAGGCTTTGCCCCACAGCCGTGTATTACGTCTGTATCACAAACGAATGCAAAATTTGGCGAGTTCCTCCATGTTATGACTCAGTAATGGGGATGATTACACACCCAGGACCCGCAGGTGCGGTAGTTACCTGACACTAGGATATTATATAAATGAAACTATAAGCGTGTGCCCTGTCACGTATTCCAAACCAAGATAGATTATTACAGATGTACAAACAGGTTAAGATTAGTTAAAAAAGCGATTACACCTATAAAGACTACCGAACGCCACCATCTGAGCCATGGAGAGTTCCTCCTAGTAATTATTACAACTGTTTGTACAATCCATAAAAAACCAGATGTTTGCAATCGCCGAGCGATCGCAAGGGAAGCTACCCCCCCCCCCCCCCGGTTACCTGCAAATGATCGGTAATAATAAATGCGTGGGAAAAGGGAAGGAGTAAAGTTTGATCCCCAATTACTTTGTCAGTCATATGCTATATTGCTATTTACTATTTTTGCAAATTTTTATTCATAGCATTATGTAAATCCCGTGGCCTAAAAGGAATTAAGTAATGTCCCCATTAACAAAATGAATCTAAACAATATGCCTAACCCAATCTCATTGGCCTGTTGCTAGGGGTTTTCCTTGGTTAGCATTCCATATATATATATATATATATATATATATATATATATATATATATATATATATATATATATATATAAAACTCTGAAGAAAAGCAACACTGTAACACCGATCATCAGGTGAGTGTGGTTAGAATGAAGCTAACGGCGTGGTTTGAAAAGCCGAGACTTTACGAGATTACGAGATTATGCTTTGTGCGAAACAATGGTCAATATTGTAGAAGAAATTGCCTATTTTGTTGTAAAAACGGCCAATATTATAATAATGGCCAATACCATAATAATAACTGAGTAACATTGTAATAACTTTACCTCACCTTTACTGTAATCAGCATGGTGGGGGCTAAAATGGACAAAAAGACCAATATTGTAAAAAAATGCAGTTTAGAAGATTATGATTAAATATACGTAGACAGCATAAATGCTGACTGTTTCACTGGATTTCTATTATGACTGCATCCCATATACCAATGAGGAACCAAAATTGCTGTCATTTTAGAAGGTATTCTCAAACGACATATCGGCTGTTAGATTTGGGATTCATTCTTCAGCTTAAACATATGTTATTACAATATGGGCCTTTTTTCCCACTTCCCGTTTTATTACAATATGGGTATTGTATGATTATTACAAAATGGGTCGTTTTTATTACAATATGGGCCGTTACTACAATATGGGTTGTTTTTTATTACATTATGGGCCGTTATTACAGTATGGGCCAGTTTTATTACAATATGGGTAGGGTATGATTATTACATTATGGGTCGTTTTTATTACAATATGGGCCATTATTACATTATGGGCTGGTTATTACATTATGGGTCGTAACAGACCTTTTTGCCTCCTTTAACCCCCACCATGCTGATTACAGTAACGGTGAGGTAAAGTTATTACAGTGTTACTCATTTATTATTAGGTATTGGCCATTATTATAATATTGGCCGTTTTTTTTTTTTTGTTTTTTTTTTACAGCAAGATGAGCCATTTTTACCACAATATTGACCATTATTACAATATGGGACGGTTATTACAATAAGCCTCGTAATAACGACCCATTATGTAATAACCGTCCAATATTGTAACAACGGCCATATATATATATATATATATATATATATATATATATATATATATATAATATATATATATATATATATATATATATTGTAACATGTATCTGTTTATAATGCGCAAGCATTCTGATTCGTCTTAGGCGCTAGCACTGTTCATTGCTATGGGAGACGCGCGAGTTGGGCTCTGGCTTGCGTGTGAAGTGTGAAACGTGGAGACACAGCGTTCTTTCTGTTCTAGATGGTTCGGGTCTGTTCAGGCGCTGTGGGCGCTCGTGTATTGTTATGTTCTTTGGAATGTTCGAGAATGGAAAGCTCTGGGCTTCAGGTGAAAAAGCTATAAATGGGGCTGTGTTTAGAGCGGGCAGCGAGAATAAAACCAGCGGACACGGAAGTGTGTGACTCTCTTGTCAGTTGGGGACCTTTCCGATAATTGCAGAACTTACATATATTCTGGGGATTTCATACAGACTTATTATACAGATTGTCTTCAGCTTGCCTTTGGGATTATTACCAGAACTTCACTTTTGGATTACAAAGATTGTTTTTGCGATAAAATCGGACTATTCTCTGAGAAGATTTACATCTGTTCATCTGGAATATTTGTGTTAAAGGAGTCCTGTTGAGCTGCGACAGTGGTGGTATCCAGATCTCAAAGCCTAGGATCCGGACAGGAGGGTACTGTACATTTTTATTGTTGTTATACTGTAAAATTATGAATAAATTATAATTATTTGTTAACAGAAAACCACTGACTTCTTTGTTCATTCCCCTAAACATTTCACGCTGCTTAGTGTTGCAGAATCTGATTTTTTTTGTCTCCGTAACAAGGTTTGTGCTCGTCACGATTGCGTGATCTGTTGTTATTAGGTTCCGTAACAAAATATATATGGAATACTAACCAAGGAAAACCCCTAGCAACAGGCCAATGGGATGGGGTGAGGCATATTGTTCAGAATTATTTCGTAAATGGCGACATTTCTTTATTCCTTTGAGGCCACAGCATTTACATAATGTTATGAATAGTAATTAGCAAATGTAGTAAATAGCAATGTAGCATATGACTGACAAAGTAACTCGGAAGCAAACTTTACTCCTTCCACTTTCCAACGCATTAACTATTACCGTGATGTTAGATCGTCAGGGTGGGGATGGGTCTGAGGTGGCGGGTAGGGTGGAGAGGCTAAGGGAGGCGTTATTTGGGCGTAATGTTATTTCTTAAAGATTCAATTGCATCAGTGTCACTCTTGAAGCGCACAAATGACGCACCCAGGTTTTAACTTCAAATATGTGTGTTGAAAGCTCTTAATCTATGCGACGTGTTATACATATTGACCTAAGACATATTAACCTATGCATAAAAGTGCACCCAAAAAACATTCTTAACTGACTTTTTTTCCTACCATAGAATATAAGATGATATGATATCCCAAATTCTAATCGATGGCAGTCTGACCGTGGATAGACACAGGCCAAATTGCAGCAGTACCTACATTTATAATTTCTTAATCTAGGGAGGTTTCGAGAGATCATTTTAAATATTCTCTATGATACATTGAGCAAAACGCACTAAAATTAAATTTTATTTTTTAAAAGAATAAAAATATATTAAAATGTATGCAAACTGAGTTTTGTAGGTTTTATCTGCTAAAATTGTTAAAATATTTATATTTATATTTATATACTATACGTATGCAAGTATTCTAGCCCCAGGCGCGGATCCAGGAGGAGCGGGGCCCCATATCCCCCCCCCCCCCCCCTCCCACGCCTCTCAACCAACGGGTCCTCGCCTGTAGCTTAAATGGAATAAGGCGCTTAATATATTAAATATTTAGGTGTCATCAGCAAACCAAAATTACATCCAATACGTGTTTTTGTTGGGTTTTATACAGAGGCAAAAATACTACAATCGTATATATATATATATATATATACATATATATATATATATATATATATATATATTCATTTTAAAAATTATCATGTTTATCCTGTTTAAATACTTCAAAATGATAAACATAAATCATGGCCATATTTCGCTCATATTAGCTTGGTCACCATTTTATACAAATAGTCATCATGTAAATCCAGTGGTTTTCACACTTGTACTTTCGCTCACACTTTCGTGTCACTAGAAGTCAATATTTGAATTTACTAAGTTTATTTGCATTAAATTTGAATTATAACATTTTTGGCCGTTTAACCAACTTGCGAGAGATAACAATATGGGCCGTTTTACCCACTTGCAATTTTATTACAATATGGACAGGGTATGGTTATTATCATATCCATGGGTCGTACGACCCCCCAAAAAATTTCAAAAGGTCCACATTTTTTCAAAAGAATTTTTTAGGCCCTTTTCACAATGACATGAACGAAAAAGCATTGATCAAGGTACCAGCAATGAGTCCAAAGACCTTGACAATCATATACACTACGAGATGAAGGTTGATGTAGAGGTAGTGGCCCTGCATTCTGCCTCAGGCAACCTTTAGACGATTGCATTTAGGGCATGTCCTAAAGGACTCAGACTAGAAGGAAAGACACTAAAATGTGACATTCCTCAATGGCGTTGCGGTGTCAGATAAGGACTGGGATAAGGTATAACATTTAAAAATATTTGAGTGACAACAGTTGTTCTAATGGTAGGCCAATTCATGCGATTTTTGCACTTTATTAAATGAGACTAATGTTTACTAATGTTTAGTAAAGGTATCATAAGATAGACAGAACGATGGACTCCAATATATCGCTTTATAACTGGTTGGCCGGGTAAGGGAATGATGTAGCCTAGTGGACCGGGAGTTGACTTCCGTGATGTAGGTACCTGGTTCATTCCCCATCAGTGCTCAAAGACAAAATTACCAAAGTTTGTTTTCCCTCTACATTACCATTTCAAAAGTGTCCCTGATTCTGTTTCAATATTGTTTCTGTTTTCATTAATATAACCTAAACTGTTGTTCTGGTCTTACCTGATACATATTCTGAAACCTAAGAATATTTATATTTACATTTAAATTGTTATTATCAAACCATTTATAACTCAAAACATTAAACATATTGAGTTGTAAGCATATACACTAAAATGCTAAAACAGATCCAATCTTTAACGTTTATAGGTGAAAATATGAAAAATAATTCATGCTTATTTCAAACGCCAATGTCCGATAAAGTCATCATTTTGAAAGAAAGTATCCCTTTTAAAAATATGTTAATATGTCTTAGGATTTACCGATATATTAACATGATGCATATAGATTTTTTTTTAATTTGCAAATTGGAATAAATTAGTCGAATACATGTCGAAATGTGTTAAAATATTTTAAAATCTAGATCAAATAAACCGTGATATGAGAAGTTTTCATATAATAACATGTAGAAAGCATTATTAACTCTGTAATAAATATGTTTTGTTTTAATTTTGACCAAGAAATATGAATTCCGTTCTTGACCTAAAAGAGCGACTGAATTGCTGATTTTAAATTGATAAATACGTAATCATAAGCCAATTTGCAACAAACAATATCAGTTAACTTATATATGCAAATCGGAAATCTGTTCACATGTCACAATTTACTTATTAAGTAAAGTTACTTGCACGCAAATATACTTTTGTATTACCTCCTGAGGTCGTGCAAATATACTTTTGTATTACCTCCTGAGGTCGTGCAAATATACTTTTGCTCATGTCAGTTCACTTCAGGAGTATTTATACCCATTTATGCAAATCTGTTTATATGACACATTATACTTACATAAGAAATTTATGTCTATGTACATGTTTTTACACTCCCGGGAGTAAATGTGCACAAGTGAATTGAGCTTAAGGAATGAAAGACCGCAGTCTGTGTCAATTCAGCAGCAATTTCTATTTTTTTTATTAAATTGTATTGACATTTGAAACACATCTTGCTGTTATTTCATTGTTAAAAGGTCCAAAATAAATGATCACGACACACCCAGAAAAAAAAAACTTGCTATCGGCCGTTTCTTATTACTTTATGGGCCGTTATTACATTATAGGTCGCTTTTATTACAATATGGGCCGTTATTACATTATGGACCGGTTATTACATTATGGGTCGTAACACCATGTTCAGTGGAGAGACGGTGTCTACGAGTTTAGCATGCGCTTGCGCAATGAGACTGTCTGAAGCAGTTGTGAAATTTGTTGTTCCCGTAACGGACTTCGGGACAAGTATCGCATATTTCCGACGGACTGGTAAAATATGTGAAGAGCTGCCAGGAACAGTCAGCGTACTGTATTTAAATGCGTCAGTTTAATTATGTGCGAGGTTCTGATAGAACCGGACGTTACCTGTAGTCTTGAGCTGGATGGGGCAGTTAATCTGTGCCCAGAAAGAATCAGCTAAACGTGTATACTCTAGAGACGGAGCTGTGATTTGCTGTAAAGCGTTAGGTGTTTGTATAACGCGTGCCGACACGGATTGTTCATGTGCCTGGGGCGTTATACCCGTCTGTGTGTGGCTGTAGCGTTGTAGGATTTTCCCCACAAATAATAGAAAAAAAAACACAGAATTTTAGGTTTAAATTAAAAAGTTGCAGAAATATCTGTCCTTTATATTATACTGCCAGTCTGATAATTACACGTGATAAACAGGGAGCTAGAAGGGTCGCGGCAGGCTACTGAACTTCGCCTTATGTCGATTATCCTTTAGCCCCTTTACACGTCTAAATGACTAAACCTAGTGCTGACCAGGCATGTGCCAGTGGCCAACGTCTGCATCATTCAGGTGCACGCAGAAGAGTGGTCAGGCCTGAACATTCCCGGCTGTAGGCCAGCCTACTTTACAAAAGGGGTGGCCTATTGATGGGCCAGTCTAAATACTGATAGCTGACGGGGAGTAGGCCTGGTGTCGTACAGCGTGATGCTGACCTCTAAGTGGGACGTGCGCCACGTTCACGTAAACAGACTAGACAACAAATGGTAGAGAGCGGCGTGATCAGGAACCGTATTCAATGTTACTGGACTCTTGTGTATATATGTGATATTGATTGTGACTCGTTGTGGTGTTTCTTTGTTGATTCATTATGAGTGAATTGAAGTATTCATTGCTTGTCGGAATCAGAGATTTCGGCAAATATATTCGTCAGTTATGTATGTTTGTTTATTTTTCTGCACTCTACCGGCCACCGTTTTGCAGCAACCGCTTTCAAACTTATGTAGTTAGTATATAGTCGCCCCATATAGAAGCCTATTGTTTTTTGGGCAAAATAGGTCAACCGTCAAGGTCAGGGTCATATTTTCACTTGTTTATTTGCACCCTGCTGACCACAATTTTGCAGCAACTGCTTTTAAACTTATATAGATAGTATAAAATCATCCCCATTAGAAACCTTTTGTTTGTGGTCATAATGGGTCAAAGGTCAAGGTCAGGGTCATCAAGACCCCTAAAATGGCCTTTTTCTTCATATCTTTGTCAAGAATTATCGTAGGCACATAAAGTGTAGCTCATTTTATTCATCAATAAATGCCCTCTCCTCTTGAGGCAAAATGTCTAATTAAATGGCTACCATGGTAACACATTTTAAGTAAAAATCATCTAATTTGAAAGTTTGAACAAAAAATTTCTTATTTGGTCATTTTTAAAGCTAGAGAGGTCACGTGTTTACACTTTATAGAGTTTATATGGTATTGCGGAATTTACTACAGGTTTTCGAAAATGGCTACCAGGGGGCGCTCTATGACAGTTTGTGGAATTTCATTAATTATGCGTTAGAGGCCCCAATTTTGAAGTTATCGCTTCGAAACTTATACATTGTATGTTAAATAGAATTATCTCGAAATCAATTTTTCATTTTTTATACAGCCGCTGTAGCTTAAACACGTCAAACTCTGATTTTTGTCTAATAGCTTCAACACTTCAAAGATGCCACAATTTTTATTACAGAATCTAAAAAATACAATCAATTGGATCATTTGAGGGTACACTTGACCTCATTCTGAGGTTACAATGGTGATCTATTTTAGAGTAAATTCTTGGCATTTTATCTTAGCTTTTGTCAATATTTCATTTTAATGCTAGAGAGGTGTAGTTTTTTGCACCACGTGCTGATAAGTTAGTGTTAGAAAATTGTATTCAGGTTATGCTAAATGGCCACCAGGGGGCACTGCAGGAGCTTTTTGCGACATCTTACTTAAAGATGCCTTATATGCCTAACGTTTGCAGGAATCTTTTTTAAACTGATATATTTTATGTTTTACTGTAATATCTCAAAAACTGTTTTTCCATTTTTTGTATATCACCTCCATGGGGCGCTGCACTGACAAAAATGCAATTTATCATTATTGTGTCATATCTCCAAAGGTATAAATGATATTATTATTTTAATTACTGCATCTGAACCTAGAAAAGATGGCCTTATTCCTGTGGAGATTTGGTCATATTCTGCCATAATCATATTGACCTAATTTAGGGTAAAACTTATCAAACTTAGAAATATTCGAATATTTACATAGCCCCCATTTTCATGCAATCACTCTGAAACTTATACCGTTGGTTAAAAAAATATATTACCATCTGACCCATTAGGTTTTCCTTCAATATTTGGTCAAAGGTTATTTGTCAAGGCCAAAAGCACGCCCAAATGTCTAATGTTCTTCATGATTTGTTTATAAATTGTCGCATCCACATAAACCGTTGCTCATTTTAGTCTCCTGTTGATTCTTCATAATATAACAGAATAATTTGACCTTGAGCTATTACTTTTTCAACTTCCGGCAAGAGTTCGACCTATGGTCGTATATTTTATTTATAATAATTATTTTGTTAACCTACGAGTGTCTTTGGGTATATTTGGAGTTTTAAGGAGTATGTGAAAGTGCAAGCTTTAGCTAGTTGCCCTCCCCCCCCCCCCCCCCTGTCTGAGACGGGAATAAAGAGCATAAAAACTATCAGATACATACTGTTGTAAAACATTAATTACAATCCCATGGTAAAAGATGCATGGACCTGGAATGGTAAAGTCTTCTTGAAAGATATGAAAGGTGATGTCAGGGAAATAAAATATGGTGAATCATTTCTAGAATTACCTACATCTGAATAAATATACATACTGTCTGGCATATAAATGACCCGACAATTATAATGTTCAATGTTGTATGTCTTACATGTATATATATTGTTGAGGCCTTGTACTTTGATCTGCTGAGCGACCCAAGGGAAAATAAACTTCATTTTGATAACCTTAAATACCCCATACTTTTGACAGAATTAACTTTTTACATGCAACATGGCAGATAACATACAATTTAAGGTCCTCTCTTTGAATGTGAGAGGAATGAGAAGTTATGTTAAGAGGAGGCAGATACTTAATTGGTTAGTAAAACATAATGCATATCAAGGAATCAGTTTCCTACAAGAATGTCACTGCATAATACAAGATGAAAATAAATGGTCTAAACAGTGGCGAGGTAAAGTGTATCTATCTCATGGGAGCACCAAATCATGTGGAGTATCTATACTTGTTGGTAAAAGCGTTGAATTTAAGGAGATTAATAAGAGTATTGACACTAATGGAAGATATATTATAATTGAATGTGAAATTGAAGGACTTCACTGTATACTTGTTAATATTTATGCACCGAATTATGAAGCACAGCAGGTTGCCTTTTATCAAAAAGTGTTGGAAGAAATTTTGGATATGTCTCAGAATTTAAATATTGATCTTATTTGGGGTGGAGATTTTAATGTACATCTTACTGAACTTGATGCTGATGGAGGCAAAATAAATGTGAAGCAGGCTTCAGTCAACAAACTTTTAAGTGTGATGGAAGTTTTAGATATTTGTGATATATGGCGTGTTAAACATGAAAATACACAGTCTTTTACATGGAGGTCACTGACTCCTTTCATTCAAAGGCGCTTGGATTATTTTTTTATATCAAATTCTCTTCAGTTACTCATTGAAAGTTGTGAGATAATTTCTGCTGTAAGTACAGATCACTCAGCAGTCCTGTTACAAGTAAATAAATTAAAGTAAATCAGCAGGGGACCATCACACTGGTGTATTAATAATGATTTAATTAATGACAAAGAATATATAATTGTTATCAGGTGTAAAATTGCTGAATGGAAAAATGAAGTTAAAAGTAAAACAGCAAGATGTAAATGGGAGTACTTGAAATACAAAATAAGAGAGCACACTATTAGGTACAGTAAAGATAAAGCTAGAAAGTTTAAAGAAAGTGGTAAAATATTAGAAAAAGAGGTTAATAAGATGGAACAAAACATAAAAGAGTACAGACACCATAGAATCACAGCAGATGTATCAAACTATGAAACGTAAATTACAAGAACATTATGATAAGATAACTAGAGGTATTATAGTGAGATCTAGGGCACAGTGGTTGCAGCATGGTGTGAGACGCACAAAATACTTCCTGAACCTAGAAAAACATAATCATAAAAAAGGTGTCATAAGAACTCTGTCAAAAGACGGACAAGATATTGTTGGCCATGCAGCAGTCATGTCATTTATTAAGAATTCTTTTATTGATAAATACCAGAGAAAAGTAATTTGTACTGAACAAGAGTTCAACAGCTATTTTGAATGTCTTCCTGTACATGAGAATACTTTCAGTGAGTCTGAGGCAAAATCATGTGGGAATATAATTACAAGAAATGAGGTGTATTCCTGTTTGAATGCAATGAAGAATAATAAAACTCCAGGTAATGATGGATTGACAAAGGAATTTTATTTAGCTTTATTTAATGAACTTGGCCAATGCTTAACAGATTGTTTGAATGAAAATTATGAACATGGATCTTTGACATCTTCACAAAAGCAGGCCCTTGTAAAATTAATTCCTAAGCCAGGTAAAAATTTAAAACACTTAAGTGGTTGGAGACCAATAAGTTTGTTGAATGTTGATTTAAAAGTATTGAGTAAAATATTAGTCAAAAGAATAGAAAGATATCTACCAAAATTAATCAAATATGACATATAAGCTTTCATTAAGGAAAGATATATTGGAGAACCGATCAGATTAATATGGGATGTGTTGCATTATACGGAATTGGAACATAAACCTGGAATTATGTTTGCAGCAGATCTAGAGGCTGCTTTCGACAGTGTCGATCATGGTTTTATATATGAGACTTTAAAGTATTTTGGTTTTGATAGTGCTTTTATCAGATGGATTAAAATATTACACACAAATGTACAAAGCTCAGTTATGAACAATGGATTTTCCACAGGGTATTTCCAGTTAGAAAGAGGGACCAGGCAAGGCGATCCGCTGGCTCCATATTTATTTATCCTTGTAATAGAAATATTGGCAATCAAGATTAGAAATGACAAACATGTAAAAGGAATAGACATTGGAAACACAGAGGTCAAACTATGCATGTTTGCAGATGATACAACATTATTTGTTGAAAATGTCAAATCACTTGAAAATTTTCTTCATGTAATTGAAAGATTTCAATATTTTTCTTCACTCAAGATAAATTATACGAAATCAGAGGTTGCTTGTATAGGATCTATAAAACATGTGACCAAAAATTTGTATAATCTGAAATGGGTAGACCTCACAAAAGCAACCATAAAAATACTTGGAATTCATTATTCTTATAATCAGGATTTGATTAATAAAGAAAATTTTACACGTGTGGAAAATAACCTTGCAACAACTATGTCAATATGGAAAAGTCGAAATCTTTCAATATATGGGAGGGCAGAAGCTGCCCGTACATTAGCTCTACCAAAGGTTTTGTATGTGACAAATATGATGATACCGCCAAAAAATACGTTGAAGCATTTCAAAAGACTTCTCTGTGACTTTATTTGGAGAGGAACATGAGACATTGAGAGCAAGATAAAATCACAGAGAATTCTGTGGGTCAGGCGGTTATATTGTAATCGGTCGTCTAAGACTACTGAGATACTGGATTACAAGTTAAGGAACATTGGTGGATTAAGATGTATTAGAAGTAATTTTGATGTTAGTATTCTACCAAATGTTTTACCTAACTTTTACATCAGGTGTTTTGAAGACTGGGCAAATTATGTGTCAGTGGAACCAAAAACACATGAGGATGTTCTTTATCAGTTTGTGTGGAACAACAAATATATAACTAAGAATGAAATATCTGTGTACAATAATAGAATGCACAATTTGGGCATTTGTTATATTAAGGATTTAGTTGACGAGAAAGGAGTATGGAAAATACATGACGTATTTAGGAAAAGTCCCCTTGATTATATGTACTGGACAGCATTGAGGAATGCAATACCATATCGCTGGAAAAAAATGTTTATGAACTATGAAGTACACTCAACAGAGGTTGATACAGATATTATTGTAACAACTGATGGACATCAGTCCATGGACAAATTAAATTCAAAGAAAATATATGGCACATTGATTGAAAAAATATGGAAACCTCCTACAGCTCAGAAGTTTTTTAATACCTTGAATACGAAAAATAGTATTGATATTTATTGGAAAGATGTGTACGAAGGTATCTATAGAACAACAATGGATACACATATGAGAGAATTCCAGTACAAACTATTGAATAATTACATTCCACTAAATGAGCATCTGTATAAGTGGAAAATAAAGGAAACACCCAGATGTTCCTATTGCTTTAACTATAATGAAAGTATTGTTCATTTACTGTTTGAATGTACAGTTGCCAAAAACCTTTATTTTAAAATACACTCATGGATGCAAAATAGTGATATTAATATGCCAGATCTATCACTAGATGTTATATTGTATGGTATACTCCCAGTCACTTCGAAAAACATGCTGATAAACCAGATTTTGATGTTATTTAAATATGTTTTGTATATGCAAAGAGAGGACAACCCAGCTGCTTTGTTTTCGATATTCCGAAGAGGTGACAGAGGTGACAGAAAGGTTTTTAGCTCATGAAAAAGGTTTAATATCTAAACATACTTTGAAATGGGGTAAATTAAGAGATGCATGTGATCTAGATTGTTGAATCTTGGATTTTTGAATTTGTGGTCAGAATGGCCTTCAATTGTTTGTCTTGTGGAGTCTTGTATAATAATGTAAATTGTCTGTATTTCATGTCATTTGTTGAGTTTAAAATAAATTTAATCGCCGATGATGAATTCAGAAGGTTGAGTTAATTCAACAGTCTGAGGCGAAAAAAAAAAGAAAAAAAAAAAATTACAATGGAGTAATGTATGTCAAATTTATTTTTGATCGAATTTATAACTATTTCACTAACATGTAAAAAAATCTGATACGCATGTACATTGTATGTGATTTGTGTACCTATAATTACTAGGTAAGGCACTATCTTTACACCTGGATACAAATATATAACATAAGTAGTATTTCAAGAAGGAAAATGAGAGGATTTACTTCTTAAGCCGTTAGTGGTGGTTGCACGACCCTGTTACTATTGTAAATAGTAAATAGAAAATAAAAATTTCAGGATTCATAGACGACCTGCCCAGGACCCCCCTAGATTTCACAATAGAGGGTTCCAAGGAAAATGGATCAGGTTTCTAAAGAGAATTGCCAAGGATTTCCCTGAATGTCGACCATGTTAGAAGATTCTAGGGCTTATGGGTTCAATTTGTGCCTTGTCTGTCTGCGCGTTCAAAACCATTTTTCAGCCCAAAGGTCACACAATATAGGTCACCATGACCTAAATTCAGGTTTCCAAGGACACTTGACTAAGATCTTCCCGAATTTTATATTAAAAGATTCTAGGGCTAATGAATACAATTTGTGCCCTGTCTGACTGTCTTGGTGCTCATATGACATCTTTTCTGATAGGTTGCAAAATATAGGTCTTGGTAACCTATTATCAGTTTTCCAAGGACATTGACCAAGGACGTCTCAGAATGTTACATTGGAAGATTCTAGGCTTAACAGATACAATGTGTGCCCTGACTGACTGTCTGGGTGCCTTTATGACTTCTTTTCCTAAAGGTTGCAAAATATAGGTCATGGTGACCTAATTTCAGTTTTCCACAGACATTTGCCAAGGACGCCTCAGAATGTTACATTAGAAGATTCTAGGCCTAACAAATACAATGTTTGCCCTGCCTGACTTTTTGGATGCTCAACATCATGTTTTCGGCCTGTAGGTCACAAAATGTAGGTCACCATGACCTAATTTCAGGTTTCCAAGGAGATTTGCCTAGGACCTCCCAGGATGTTGCATTAGAAGATTCTAGGCCTAACAGATACGATTTGTGCCCATCTGACATTCAGGGTGCTCAAAATCAGATTTTTGTCTCGTAGGTCATAAAATGTAGGTCACCATGACCTAATTTCAGGTTTCAAAGGAGATTTGCCTAGAGGCTCCCAGGAAATTATGTAAGAAGATTCTAGGCCTTACAGATGCGATTTGTCACCATCTGATATTCAGGGTGTTCATACGACATCTTTTTCCTATAGGTCGCAGACTATAGGTCACAGTGACCTAATTTCAGGTTTCCAAGGTTATTTGCCTAGGACCTCCCTGAATGTCATGTTTGAGGATTCTAGGCCTGATGAATACTGGTTGTGCCCCATCTGACTGTATGGGTGCTCAAAATCATGTTTCGCCCATAGGTCACAAAATGTAGATCACCATGACCTATTTTCAGGTTTCCAAGTAAATTTGCTTAGTACACCCCTAAAAGTCACATTGGAGGATTCTAGGCCTTATCGATTCAATTTATACCCCTTCTGACTGTCTGGATGCTAAAAATTATGTTTTCGGCCCGTAGGTCATGAAATATAGGTCACCATGATCTAATTTCAGGTTTCCAATGGAGATTTGCCTAGAAACTCCCAGGATATTGTGTTAGAAGATTCTAGGCTCCACAGATACAATTTGTCCCCATCTGACAATCAGGGTTCTCTGAGACATCTTTTCCCTATAGGTCTGGCTGTCTGGGTGCTCAAAATCATGTTTTCGGCCCATAAGTCACCAAATGTAGATCATCATGACCTTATTTCAGGTTTCCAAGGAGATTTGCCCAGAACCTCCCAGGATGTACAGTTAGAAATTTCTAGGTCTAACGATTTGTGCCCTGTTAATGGACGGACGGCCAGGCGGACGCCGGACAAAGGGTGATCGCTATAGCTCAGATGACTTACAGTCAGCTGAGCTAAACACTAAAGCCTCTGTCGGGATAAAGAGTCAATTATATGTTTTTTTTAGATAAAAACAAATTCTTACGAATCTCAAGTATAATGTCAAGAAATTCGGACTAGTAACACCAACCACTAAAGTAATAAACATAATTGCAAGTGCAATAATAATTATTACAAGAGTGACTGTTATTACAATAGTAGTTGGCAAATAATGGCCCTGCCCAACCATTATTTTAATAATTATTACAATAGTGACCTTTAATACAATAGTGGTTGCAACAGCGCCCCCGCGTAGGCGTATAAGTCAACAAATATGGGGTAGGTTAAATCTCTAAAGGCTGTGTGCTATAGGAAGGACTAATCCAAATAAAGAGACAGCTACACACATATATAAACAATGGATCTGCCATTTAGGCATATATGGATTCATAGCTTCCTTAGGTGCAGCTGAGACACAAAGGAACCTTAAAAGTAATTAGGTTAATTAAAACTTCAGAACTTTGAGAGCAAGCACAAATACACCGATTGTTAAAGATTACGTGATAGAACGGACTCTTACAGACGCTTACAACAACACTAATAAACACTTACAACAGCATGAGCGACATAAACCAAATATAAATCTTAACAAATGAGCACGATTATACAATAACCAAAAAAACAAAGGTTTTCATCCTGACACAATCCTTCCAAATCCTATGTAGAAAGAGACTAGTATCACATCAAATGACCAAACAGCCTTGTTACGTCAGCTCAAACAATATCAACTATTAAAAGACTTTAGTTTTTTAATGTATATCTCCTCAGAATTTCTCGTAAACTTTGGACCTTTTATTTAATAGATCTTAATTTAAACAACTCTATATATATATATATATATATATATATATATATATATATATATATATATATACATATATATATCTTATCTTTATCGTTGGTGAAAGAGCGCCTAAGGCGGGGTTCCCCCGACTCTCTCGACTTCGGCGCTCGAGCGCCATCATTTTCTTCCTTCGCCCAGATACAATAATCAAAACTTATTAAGGCCATCCAATTTGCGCAATGTGGATATTTTTTATATTCTCTTGAACGACTAATAAATTGCTGCCAAGGGCCTATAGCGTGATCAAGGGATTCATGTGATGGTCACCAACCAAAGAAAATGGACGTTGGCCGTCTTAGAGGGATGGTCATAGCCGGGATGGTCTAGATTTTTTCTTTCTCTCTCTCTCTCTCTCTCTCTCTCTCTCTCTCTCTATATATATATATATATATATATATATATATATATATATATATTTACTCTTCAGATTATTCAGATGTACAGCTTGCTAGAAACGTATTTGTTGACAGTCCGAATGAAGGTGAGCTTTAATATTTAGTTTACATATGTTATAATTTGTAGATCCTAACTATGATCGGATTGTAGACAACAAAATGTACAAGGTTCACAGATGCTCCGATTCATTACCCTGCGAATACCCCTACCAACCAGCAACGTTTTCCAGTTATGCTGCACTGGAATCATACGTTTCTAAATTGTGTCGGTAGGTACTTATTTCATGATGCTTGCGCGGTTTTCAAAATTTTATGAGCAAATGTGTCTAATTATAATTTTATAATATCATCATTGCACAATTTTTTCTCGATTAAATGGCACGCTCAGAAAGTTGCTTCGTCGATCGTCCCTCATGGCGTCCGTCATCATGATTTTTGTATCATCAAATATAAAAAGAAAACAAACATATATACAAAAACATTTATAAAAAAATCTAATAACTATACAAGTTGTGTCTTAATATAATATTAAATTAATAGTTCTCTTGTTTCTTACAAAACCATTTCTAATATATTATTTTGCATAAAATGCATGTTTATGTAAAAGCAGGACATTTCTCAGCTAAATGTACTTTGATTTACTTTCATGAATATGTAATTTGCCTTTACTTTTTGCTGCCCTTTCTTCTATATAAATTGTATTACTAAGAAGGGATTTGAAATGATTAAAAGGCGGGTTTTTTAAAGTTATTTCCATATTGGCTAAGTAATCGTTTTGACCAAAGTTTCATAGAGTTTTCTCACTTCCTCTTGTCTTTGTAATATTATATCTTTCTATAATATCATATGTATATACACATATATGTGTGTGTGTGTTGTTCAAGGTGTCCCTTTTAATGTGTGCCGCAGTCTTTACATGTGTCTGTGTAGCGCTAGCATTGTCCATTGCCATGGGAGACGCGCGAGCTGGCCCGGCCCACGTGTGGGGTCTGACGTGTAGAAACACAGCGGTCATGCTAATCTGGAACTTTCTGGGCTGGTCGCGCTCTGTGAGCGCGTGTCTTGTATTGTTCTTTCGGCGTTTGTGTTATGCATTGATGGGTTCTTTCGATTGTTTGTGAAACAAGGGTTTCTTCAATTTTCGGACGAGATGTTATAATAGGGACTGTTTTTAGAGCCTAGAGAGGAGAGAGAAATATTCCAGCGGACATGGAAGAGCGTGAGTCAGTTTTGGACCTACCCGATAATTGCAGTAGTGCCAGGAATTCTACGAACTCTTTGCAGATTTAGTGCGGCCTGTCTCCAGTTTGCTTTCGGCATTATTACAACATTATTACTTTTGGATTACTGCAGATTGATTTTGTGATTAAATTGGACTATTATTGTCTGAGAAGATTTATGTGCACTGTTCATCTGGGTTATACATTTTAAAGGACTTGTTGTCGCTGTGACAGTGGTGGTATCGAGGTACTGTAAACTTTGTTTATTATACTGTGTGATTGTATTGATTTACTGTTATACTGTGTTATTGTATTGACTTAGTGTATTGTAATGTTGGGATCGTTTTAAGAATAAATTATAATTATTTGTTAACAAAAAAAACACTGACTTCTTTATTTATTTCCTAAGACATTTCTAGCTGCCTGGTGTTACATAATCTGATTTTTTATCTCCATAACAATATTTATGCTCGTCAGGACAACGTGATCTGTTGATATTAGGTTCCGTAACAGTGTGTTGTGATACCCTTACACCTTGCACTGTTAGAGGTCCTTCTGTAATTTGAATACCCTTATTTTTACTGTACTAGATTTCTTCAAATGATGATTATGTAGCATAAGTTGCCCTTTTCTATCAATATCCATCATTAACTAACTTCTGTTAACCAAGAGTTTTGAGCGACTGGTGTTAAATTATCTCAAATCCTGTATTTCAGAAACTTTTGATCCCTTTCAGTTCGCCTATCGTGGTAACCGCTAAACAGATGACGCTGTATCATTCACACTTTACCGTATTTTAAAACATCTCGACTTACAAAAATCTACCTATGCAAGGGTATTATTCATTGATTTCAGCCTAGCCTTTAACACTATCCTTCCCAATAAATTAATCGGAAAGCTATCAAAACTGGGTCTTAATATTAACATGTGTAACTGGATCTTAGACTTTTTAACAAATCAGCCTCAAGTGGTTAAGATTGGTAATATTATTTCTGAAGAATTGGTCTTAAACACTGAAGCACCCCAAGGTTGTGTGCTTTCACCAAAATTGTACTCTCTATTCACCTATGACTGTGTCTCTACTTCTGATGATTGCCTCATTGTAAAATTTGCAGATGACACAACAGTTTCTGGGCTCATCCGGGGAAATAACGAAAGTGTTTACCGCAATGAAAATAAAACTTTAACTTCGTGGTGCTCTGAAAATAATCTGGAGTTAAATGTTAAGAAAACCAAGGAGATGATAATTGATTTTAGACGGAAGAAAACTGAAATATTACCCTTAATAATTAAAGGCTCCGAGGTTGAAATCGTTGACTGTTTTAAATTTTTAGGAATTTTTATTTCTTCTGATTTGAAGTGGGCCGAAAATGTTAATTACTGCGTATAGAAGGCACAACAACGTTTATTCTTTCTAAGGAACCTAAAAGATTTCGGGCTCAGTCAACCGATTTTATTAAAGTTTTATCGGGCGGTAATTCAGGGAGTCGTGACGTTGTCAGTCACTGTATGGGGAGGAAGTATCACGGTCGAGGAAAGGAACCGTGTTTCGAGGGTAGTTAGAACAGGTGGAAGGATCATTGGGGTTCCTTTACCCACAGTTGACTCCTTATTTCAAACACGATTGTTGAAGAAAGCAAACGACATTATAGAAGACTATAGTCATCCGGCGCACTATTTGTTTAAAAAACTGAAATCGGGGGTTCGCTATAGGTCTCTATCAGGCAATTCCAAAAGAACTCAAACCAGCACTTACGCGTCAGCCGTTCGGGAATTAAATATATCACTTGCAGCACAATAATCTAGTCAAACATTCTAAGTCATACGTCTTTTTTTTCTATACACAATTGTATTTTATTATTTCTTGTTTAATGTGTTTGTTTAAGCAAGCCAGTCAAGCCAAATACTATTGTTAGTGATGATTTTATTACATATATATAGCAATAAACTATATCTTATCTTATCTTATAAGAACAACCTCCCCAAAAATATCAACATAGAAAGAAAAATTATTCTATTCGAGAAATCACCCAATAAATAAATGTTGGAAAAGGACGTGAGGCATATATAGGGTGTACGAATTTTTAAGTGAGAAGTTTTTTTCCCCGATAAACAACATAGGTCGGATTGCTTCATTGCTTAGGAAATATCGTAGATATAACGATTGTATAAATAAGCATTTACCCTAAATTTATATCAAAGATGCTTTGTATTAGTTGAAGTTCAGGCGACATCGTAAAACACGATGTTTATTCAGTATAGTCAGTTGAGGGTATAGTCTAAGGCATGTTAACAGACACATGCGTTATTTGTATACACATGCATATGTCGTTGAAGTCCTATGTATGTAAAACGTCTTGCTGCCAACGTAAAAAAGATAGGCCCAGAAAAATATATTCCAACAGTATTAAATGTTTGGTTTAAGTACTGTAAATTGTCATGGAATGAGCAGGTCCGATGCAAAATTGACAACACTCCCAGATAAAAAGAAAGCAGGTTGAACTTGAGTTACTGAAGCATGACAGTGAAACGCATACACTTGAACACATGACTGGTATTAAAGGATATTCTGATGGACTTCCGTACGCCCTGACTACACAGTCTAGTTTATCAATTTAAAGATATACTGGTGATATTATCTCATGTTTCACCGTCCCTACAGACAACGGACAACCCGAATGATAATTAAGTTGTGAGGCTCCTTTTTAAAAAAAATTAATAAAACACCTGACTTTGTCGAACTTCTGATACCATGGTTATCATGGAAAGATATTTGTGAATGTATAAAAATCAACATACCTGTAACCCAATAAAAATGTGTCAAACGGTGGTCACATCACTCAGTGCTCAGTGTTGACCAAACTGAAAAGCCCACGCATTGAAAGCGGAGCCATGTGGTCTTTGGATTAAAAACCTTTCCTTCCTTTTGAAAGCTAAAATTCCTTTAGAGGCGTTACAATGGATATGGGGGATCAATGGGGATTATAGTGGACCCGCGTGACCGCGTATTGCACGGAAATGCCTTTTGGGCAGGACATGCGCTCTGGCCACGGTCTAAACAGGCCTGTCAAAATCCCCGAGGCGCCTCCTGTAAAAGCGTCACAGTCGTGGAGGACCTTGCAGGACAAAAGAAATAGGGGCACCTAATGGGGAAATATTAAAATTATTAATTATTCAACTTAATAGGGCATAATCCCGCAAAATAAAACAAACTTGTCCTAGAAGAGCCACCAACGATACGTCTGCCGAATATAGGGAGTCAAATCAGAACGGAAGCAGGTAAATCATGGTCTAGAAATACCCAACACCGTATTAATTATATAGATATTGATATTGATTCGGATAGTTGCTCAAATGTGTCCAATAATTGTAATATGTATCATACTCTATATTTTTAATGAATAAATGATTTCGGGGTCACGAAATCAAAGGTGACGGACACAGGACCCATGTCTTTTAATAGATTCTGGATACATTGTAAATCTGGATCCCTGAAAGATTTCAGTAAATCAATGTACAGCATGAGGGCAGCGGTTGCTGTTCGTTGATTTAATAGTCCTGGGTCATGTTGTAAGAAAGTACATGACTTTGGCTCCCCCAAACCACCACCCCCGAGGGGAAGGGTGTGCCCAAAATCCCGACTTTTGCGAGCCCGGTATATGTCTTTTGGAGTACGCTGCTTACCGAATTCTTGGAAATCCTCTTTTTCAACGTCACCTCTTGGTGGACGAGTGACACCTTTCAAACGCACTTAGCAATAAAATCTTATTATTTTCTTGCTACGTTTATACGGTTATTATCCTACTCATTTATCTGTTTTGTTAATAGCATCTTACTATTTGAATAATCAATACATGTGGCCAATATTGTTTTGTAACTAGACAGAAAGATGCAAAAACACAGCTTTTTACAATATACGAGATATTTGATACAGCCAGGCATACAATATATATATATATATATATATATATATATATATATATATATCCCATACATAAAAAATAAGTGAACAGACATTTCGTAATTTTAGAAAAACTACTCAAATTTTAACATGACGTGGTCACATTATTTTTTATAATTTCCTGACAACTGGTAGTACTGGGTATAAAGTTCTGCCTATAAAATTTTAAGGATTTGTTTTGCATGATAATATTGATTAGCAAGACTCTAGGAATCCATGAAATAAATACTTCAGGTAAATCTATATTTCTCATGCATTTACCTGATTCTCTATTTATAGCACAACAGTGGGTCTGGTTATTTCATTACAAATAGACTTCTTCATTTTTTATGAATAAACGGTACACATACATTGTCACCCCTTATGAGTAGCTTCTCGCGTGCAGGCGTAGCACTGACTGTCATATGTTCAAAATTAATACAAAACAATGTTTGGTTCAAATTCTCACGGCTTCGCCTGAGCTTTGAGGGCTCATTTAAGTCAGTTTCTTCAGTGGTAACGTGTAAGATTCTTAATGTACGGAATGGGGAATGCTGTTGAGAGATCTCATATAAACCTGCATGGGGGCATGCGTTTTTAGCTCAGCTGACTGTAAGTCATCTTAGCTTTAGCAATCACTCTTTGTCCGTCGCACGTCCGTCCGTCGGGCCGTCCGGCCATCCGGCCGTCTGTCCATTAACAGGACACGAATCGTAACCGCTAGACCTAGAATCTTCTAACTTAACATCCAGAGAGGACGAAATCTCCCTGGAAACATGGGATTAGGTATCTGTTATCCGTATTCTTCGAGCTATGGGGCTTTGAAATACCCCCAGAATAATGGAAATTTTAAACAAAAGCTCAAGTATCTGAACAACTAGTGCATTGATCACTATGATTCTTAAACAAAAGCTCAAGTATCTGAACAACTAGTGCATTGATCACTATGATTCTTTGTATGGATATTGATCATGGAGTGTTTCATCAAGATCTGCAGGCTGATGGCGCCATCTTTTTCCGATTTTTTACGACTTTTTTCCTCTATTTTGAGACCTTAAAAGATGCGGTCATCTGTTAACAGAGCACAAATCGTAACGACTAGACATTAGAATCTTCTTTCTTGACATGCAGGGAGGCTAATGAAAAGTCTCCTGTGAAAGTTTAAATTAGGTCTCTGTTACCCAAAACCTCTGAGCTATTGGGCTTCGAAGTATCCCAAGAATAATGGAAAATTTTATACAAAAGCTCAAGTATCTGAACAACTTATGCATTGATCAAGGAGTGTTTCATCAGTTACCGCAGACTTGTGGCACCACCTATATTTATTCAGTTTATTAGGATTTTTTTTCTCTATTTTGAGACCTTTACAGATGCGATCATCTATTAACAGGGCACAATTCGTATGAATTGACCTTGTATCTCGACATGCAGGGTGACATTTGAAAAGTCTCCTTTGAAACCTAAATTTAGTTTTCCATTTTCTTTGAGCCTAGGGGCTTATAAATACCCCCCCCCACCCCCGAATTATTGAAAATTTGATACCAAAGCAGGGCACAAATCATAATCATTGGACCCAGAATCTTCTAACTTGACATCCTGAGTGTTCCTCAATAGTTTTTTTCCAGAAATCTGAAATTAGGTCACGGTTACTCACATTCTCTGACCTATAGGGCTTAGAACCCCCAGAATAATTAAAGGTTTGATACAAAAGATCCAGTATCTGAACAACCATTGCATTGATTACCATGATTCTTTGCATACATATTGATGAAGGAGTGTTTCGTCGGTTCATGCAGACTGGTGGTGCCACCTGGATTTTGTTTTTAAATTTTAACATTTTTTTGGGTCTATCTTTGAGACCTACAAAGAGGCGGGCACAAATCGTTATCGTTGGTCCTAGAATCTTCTATCTAGACATCCAGATAGGTCCGTGAAAAATATCCCTGGAAACCTGAAATTAGGTCTCTGTTACCCATATTCTCTGAGCCATGGGGCTTATATGTACCCCCCCCCCCCCAGACTAATTGAACATTTGATACCAAAGTAGGACAGAAAACATAACCATTAGATCTAGAATCTTCTAATTTGATATTATGAGAGTTCCTCAAAAGTTCTACCCACAAACCTGATATTGGGCCACTATGACCTAGGTTCTCCGAATTTTGGGGGTATGTTTGAGCATCCAAGAAATAATGTAAAATAAACACAAATTGCCAGATTCCTCAGGAAAGGCTGATTGGATTGTCATCAACTTTGGTGTGTTTATTGGTCTTGCTGAACTTAAGCTAATATGCATGAATGATGATGCCACCTACATTATCTTAATTAGTTGCCTGTGCAAGGACATATTCCTGAGCGTCATGACCCATGGGACACTTGTTTCTATGTGTTGCTCCTGGATACCATCCGGAAAATTTGAAAAATTACTACATGTAGCGATCCTTTTGCCGGATACGCATTCCCCATGCCGTATCCGCGCATGGGGAATCTCATCTTTTTTTCTCAATAAGTGTACCGATTTTATACGCATTCCGCATCCCGAATTCCGCACATAAGAAATCTTAGCTTTAGTCTGCAAATATATTCGACTTTACCTGTTTATAACCTCGGCTAAGTGGCAGGGGTTATGTTTATTCGGGCTTTACTTTGTTTGTCTGGTAGCAAAATTAGTCAAAAAGTTATTGATGGATTTTAATGAAATCTCGGCAACGATCGAAGAAAAGGATTTATTTAATTTTGATAAGGATAAGATTCTTGATCCAGGAATGTTTTAATATATATGTATCTGAACCTCATCTGGTAATTTTTAATACTGACCCTTTCAGAAAATCATCATTTATTACATGTTGTTGATATTATTAAATGTGAAGCATAAGAATTAATAAATAAATTCATTTAACATGTGTTGGATTTATAGTGATTATTCTATCTACATAAATACGTGTTATATTTTAAATAATTTTCTAGGTTTGTGAATAAATATTTTGCAAATTTTCTCTTTCTTCTAATCTTTTTATTTACATCTTAATATACCTCCTTCAGTTGTTGTCCTGAATATATTTTTTTCATTTGTTTCGCTTTAACTGTTCAAAAGGATGGCTTGAACTAGTTACCGTAAACTATTTCTGACTTAAGCATTTTTATCCTTGACAAAAATTGTACGTCTTTACGGTATGCAATGGTTTTACGCAAATTTCAATTTCATGTGATACCACAGGATAGTATAGATTTTTTTTTTTTTTTTTTTACGTTTGAGTGTTCTTTTTTCTAAACACCACGCAACGCCATTTCTTACGCACATACTTTTATTAGGGCCGAAAAATTGAACCCGCACCGCCGCATTATGCCCTGTTAGCCCGCAGCCCGCCCCGCAATTAATGAAAAATATTCAGCCCGCCCCGCAGTTACTAAGATTCTTTCAGTCCCGCAAAATTTTCTTTCAGCCCATCGGCATTTTTCAAGTTTCGGACCCGCAGTCCAGCCCGGAAAATAATTAAAAAAAGTTTTCGGGTCCAAAGGTTTACATATCAAGAATATTTTACTGCACATATACAAGCCACGCTTTTTATTAATTTTATTAATATATTATATATATATATATATATGAAATGATTGATGATTGGAATGAAAATTTTTATGCGTTTTTGCAATCATTCAAACCTTATTTTATGAAATATATTTAAAGACATGTTTGATTGGTTAAATAGATCTAATTTATACATAGTAATTTTATACCACTAAAATATGATTTCATATATTACAGCAGACATATACAAACCTTAGGTTAATTGTGTCTGTTTCTACTTAATTTTTTTAAAAAGTAAAGAAAAAATTAAATTTCTCCAAAGTATTTGTACCTAAAGTGACCTTTAAAATATTATTGGCTAATCACAAGCCATCAAACTACTGAGATGTTTTGCTGTTCAAAGTCTTTTCACATAAAATCTGCTAATTAGCTGAAACTGAGATTGATCAGGTCAAGGGAGTAAAGGAGTAATCTGACTGATGTGGCTTTAGGTTCAGGATGTTCATTGAGATAGACATGACCAGAGCGGTGTATGTTATAGCAGTCATCACCACCTTTTGGAGTGCCCAAACAGGGATTTGACCAGCCAGTGGTCAATATCAGTTACAATTAGACAGAAAATGGAGTTACAATTAGATATGGGCTTCCACCTTAGGCTTTGTGGAGTTTTACGTCAATTGAGTCACCTATCGAGCCAGCTGTAGCCACACACTGTCTATTACAAGGTCAAAGGTAATCAAGCCCTTGCTTCACACCCAGCCATGTTATGTAACACCATGTATTTGCATGGTGTTATTACAACTCTCAGTCAGTGTCAGGGGTTACCAGGAATAAATTAAAATTTTATTTAAATTTATCTTTTCATATAACTATTTTTACAACACCTGAAATCATTTTATACAAACATATAAATGTCTTCAAATGATAGTTTTGTTAAGTATAATTTTATATTCATGTTCTACTGAACTGCTAGATCATCAACTCGCAGCCCGCCCCGCCCCGCACAGACTATTTCGGCCCGCCCCGCACTTTCTTAGATGAAGCCCGCCCCGCAAAGAATTCTGTGCGGGCTGTGGGGACCCGCTGGCTGCGGGTCTAAACCCACCCCACGCAGGGCCCTACCCTCCTCTCCATATCATGTCTTTGTAGATTACCTCTTATCTATTCCCCATAAAGGAAAAACTTCTGTAGAGAACGGACGACAAACAAACAACACCGAAATAATGTTCTCTGCTTATATGTGCCTAGCTCGACGCACAAAATAACTGACAATGATAATTCTGAGCATGCAATGAGCAAACATGAAATGTTCATGAAAATGAAATCACCATCTTAGTAAAGACATAACTTTAAATCTTATGTACTATAAGTCTCAGGACAATCTTGAAACTACTCTATCAGAATAGCAACAAACCAGTGATATATTGACTATATATCATCAAAATAGCCATAGACATTTATTTTGACCAGTTACATCTGCCACATTATTCTCTAAAACTATTTAGTTGTAATTAGTGTCACCACACCACCACCGCTCTGTGACAGTACTATATCACGCCACTGCAATGCTAATGTGGCAAAAAAAAATACGATCTGATCTTTCAAGCAAATACATGTGAAGAACATTACTGTCCCTGAGGCCACGTTTGTAGAGTACACAAGGCACACTCATGAACATATGAGTCGGCAAGCATCCATTTTAAACCTCATGATTTTCAGCATCCAATGGGCTGATAACACATTAAATTTTGGCCTTTATATGGAACAGAGCATTATAGTTACATAGACCAACAACGTACTGAAATCTACGTGATTTACATGTGATAAACATTCGATTTCTTATCAGAGTGTAAAATTGCAGCGCTATGCCCTGTTTACGGTCTGGTGTCTATCAGACTAACGTTGAAAGATCGAGTTTTCGGTTCACGATATAGAATCAGGATTACCATACACATCCATTCCCCTTAAAGTTTGCTGACAGGTTTTTTTTCCAAGTTCACCCCCCCCCCCCCCCCTGCCCCCACCCCCAACTTTGAATTCTTCTGTACTCTCACCATATAAAAACAATTACGATCCTCAACTTCTCGAATTGTCAGGACTCGATACACTCTAAAAAATGACGTTTCACAGATGTTTTACATGATGTTTAGCATGTTTTGTATGCAAACATGTTTCAATTTTAAACATGTTTCAAAACATGTTTCACCGTTTTCTTTAAGGCATACACTCCAATAAGACTGCAATTCCAGAAGATGGGTTAGGCAGTCTATTCTCGGAACCCTCATTTTAGCTCGACTAGCTGGGATTTCAGCATCCCAGGGCAACTTCAAACGAGTCGACTCTTGAAATAACACCTTGTCCTTATTTTGGACCAAGGAAATTAGACCCCGAAGATCATAGATCCTTGGCAGCTGACTCAGCAACGCCTCTTTTAGTACTAACTGTGTTGCAACATAATACACATCAGCTTTAACATCCTACCTGATGCCTAATGCCTTGCTCTGAAGCTAACCATTATACCATTAATACCTGTCGTTTGATTATCTTTCTCTCAGCGTATATACTCAATATACCAATCTATGCAGGAGAAGTGGTCAAAACAATATCCAACATGATAATAATGAAAAGACTATCATACTATTAACAAAATATTATCATACAAATGTTAATATACGATATTTGTAATACTTTACGTTACATAAACTACTGCACCACACTGCTACTAGTAATATTTCAATGACACGTACCTGTTAAAACAACATTATACGTTGATACTTTCGCTGCCAAGTTCGTTGGTTAATCATTTAGGCGGCAAGAGAAGACACATGCTATTATTATTTAAATTTGAAGGTTACATAAAGACATATAACACTTCGTGACCAAAATACAGTTATGTTTAAATATAGAATATCCAAAAACCAAATATCTGGATACCTAGGAATAATAAAGTTTTTTTCATATAAATATAAAATATAGTTAACTATGAGGTCAAAGTTGAAGCACTTTATCGCTTCGTACCTGAAGCAAAAAAAACACATACAGCTCAACCTGGACCACTTATCCATCAATTTGGACCAAAATTACAACTGATTTAAACAGTCACAGCGGGACTAATAATATGAGTATGACATGTCAAAATACAAAGTAATCTTATAAAGTTTGATTCTTTGTCCCAACCGGTAACACAACAAAATTACATTAGTTTTGACAACCTATCACATGCACCGTAACAGTGACTACATCAGTCACAACCTGTCACATTCTCCCCCTAACTAGAATATTTTACCGACATTCACCAACTAAACAGGGTGCCATTTAACTAATATTATCGTAGTAGATAACAATTTCAGAATATTGTGTAGAAAAATGCACCGGTCAATAAAACTTTGGCATCAGAACACAGATCAGTAAATAGTGTAAAAAAATCACCAGACGATAATACTGTGACACCAGGACACAGATCAGTCATTACTGGACAACAGTGGAAATTGAAAATGAAAAACAGAGCGTACACCTCGAAAACCGCTGAACAATTAATTTCACTTCACTTGCACTAATACTTATGGAGCCTGGCTATAGAAAATGATAAAAAGACAGCTATGAGATACTTAATAAACGTAAACATCTGAAAATCTTGCTAAAACAGCCGGCATACCAAATCACCGTACGAACGATTAGACAAATCACGAAAAGGATATCCGCCAAACTCATGGCAAGGTCAATGAAATTATATCCAATAAAAGATAGAGGATAGTTATAGCTGATAACCGCCTAGATCAATTATGAAGCAGTGAGATGTAGAGTAAACCTGAATACATATTTCAGATACGAGTCGTAGTACGTGAAGGATAAAACAGTATAATAAAAAGGAAACCGATAATTAAAGCAAAAACATGTCAGGAGAAGATCCGCGCCGATCAACATAAAACAAAATTATCCCTGTAAAGGAATGTTGAATGGGGTCAGACAGATGGAGGCAATGGACCAGTTTGTATGACAATGTATAAAGCAATAGCATGAAATGCACAGATACGTGTAATCTACACAGTTGGTACAGATATGTTACTTAGTGCTTTGACATATATTTAGTTCCTTCTTACATGAATTTAAGTGCAAAACCACGTTTGTCTCAACAGACATCATTTGAAACCTCCCTCCATAAAGCTACCAATCTCCAAGAGTTTTCATAGCTATCTATAAACGACATATATATGGCCTGTTAAAATACCATAAATAATTATTCTCCTCGAATTTTTTATCTAGGCCCATGGACTATAATGATATTTTTGATAGAACATACATATGTTTCTATATAACAATTGAGCTCGCCGGGTTGTGCCACTATGTTACTTTACTTGTCATAATAATCTGAAGCAAACGTATATATAAATATATATATGTTTTTTTTTCACAGTAACACAAAACATATTCTACTCCTTCAAGTTGGACTTCACATGGAGGACCAGTCCTGGAAAGTAGATTCATGCAGCAACCCAGAAAATGTATCAACAGATACTTCCACCACTTCATCAAACATTAAATACTGCTATTTGAACATCAGATGTCCTAACACCGATGGACTTCAGTACCAGTGCAAGGATCCTCCCAAAATGGCAGAGGGCATGATATGTGCAAATGATACTAGTTGCACCTGTAATTTCTTTACGTGTTCTTTACGTGGTTAAAGAGTAAAACATACATGTTGTTTAATAAAAGTGCCTGGTATCGACTTCCTATGATTAAGAACTATCCATACTTATATGACCTTTGTCCTTTTATTGCCTGGGTTGGCCTTTACACCACAGGTTCGTAAGAGAAATCAAGACAGGCCCTGCTGTCCTGAAATATCCTTGGAAACTTGTAACTGGTCAGGATAAAATACATGCATGTGCAAAAACAAATACTGATTTTATGAACTAAACAATCCCCCTGGAATTGTTTTGTTCATGATTTTTTTACAAAGAAATAGAATAATGCTACAAATGGTACTTCGTTTAAGCATATTCCTCTATCACCATGCACCAAATGCCTTACATTATATATATATATATATATATATATATATATATATATATATATATATAATTCTATACTTAGTTCTGAGATTAAAGTATATTTTCTGTTTTGCAAAACTGTACATGGGGTAGAATAACTGTTAAAATGTACTTCATTAAAGTTTATTCTCCTATCAACAAATGCTTTACAATGGACAGAATAACTGTAAAATGTGTTTCACTGAAGTATATTCTTGTATCAACAGTCCTACGAATTGTAATAAATAGATGCAAACTTGCACAGTAATTGATAAATAGGCAGTTGAAACTCATACAAAATATATTGGTTTTCAATAGTGTTTTGATAAATATATGTGAATGTATACATTTGGTTCGTGCATAGCTTTATCTGAAAAAAATACACGCATGATATAAAGTATTTGCTCAGAAACTATCCTACTAAGCATTGGCCATAAAATTGATATGCTAGCATTGTGATTTTGTTCAGTAAAAAAAAATACATAATAAGATGCAATATAAATGTAATCATAAAAAAGATATAAAATTCCATATACCATATCTATAATTAATATAGATATATTATTATTATAAACCACCTTGACTCCAATAACCTAATCCAGGGTGAAACGTCTTCGACTGTGGGCTAGGCCATCAGTTTTCTCAGAATTGCCCAAAGGTAAAGTCTTCAATCTTGGTCAATCTAAACGGCACTTGTTTTCCGCGGTCATGCATACCAAGGGGCGGTGCGGCTCAGAAAGTAGGATTTACCAATTTTGGTGCGATATCTGCAAACAACATCACAACTTTCCAGGCTGCGCCTGCATTCTTTATGGAGACAAGTGGCCTCATTCTTTAGCAACCATATTTACGTATTTTTGGGCAAATTTTATAAAATAGAAAATGTCGAACCTCATTTTTCTTTCTCGATCATTTTTCATCCTAGATAGATCTGGCGTTAGGCATAATGAAGCTTTTGACGACATGTCTTAGACGCAGTTTTATGTCAGTTCAAATTTCGTCAAAGTTTCGTTTGGCGTCAGACAAGAATAAGCAGATTTTTCATAAACTTGCTCAGATATTAGGCTAGTCTTTTGATAGCATTTAATAAGCTGTTAGTGGTTCAACTGCATATCTGATCAAATCTTGTTATGTTTTGCATTAAACTAGAATAAGCGAGATTTCAGGGAAATACTTTGTTACTTTTCCATCTGGATATATGTAGTGTTCTTGTATGGATAGCTTTCCATCAATGTCTAGAGACAGATCAGATTTCCTCCTGTCAAAAGAGAATAAACGAGATTTCTTGAAAATTCTTATTAGATTTAATGCTAGAGATACTTTTCTGTAATGTGCGATATTGGATAAGCTAGCAAAGATCGACCTGAAACGAGAATGTTTCGTTATCTTATAAAGCTGTCTGTTTGACTGGACCGGCGATTATGTCATAATTGCATCTTATTTTTTTCAAATTTTTAGTGAACTTGAGCCTAATCATTGGTTCCACAGACTCATATAAACATTTTTTTTTCATTATACAAAAATAAAATAAAAGTTACCCAAAAGTATAACCTTTATTCATTGCACCATCCAATATGGATCAATTTATTTTTAAAAGTCGTTTGTGCATTTAACTTTTGGAATATTCCAGAGAAAATTGAAACAGTATTTTTTTAGAAATGAAGAATGGTTTGCTTTGAAATTTTAATTTGTGTTAAACATAAATAGCCTTTTTAGGTGCATAAAACTACTGGCGCTACCTATAAATCGACGGTTAGGAAAAAAAAGGTTAGAAGCATTTTATTATCATAGGTTAAAGTAACACGGTCTACTTATATTGAGTGAATCGGGATATATACAACTGGATCTTAATTTCTGCTGTAGATGAAACAACAACCGTACCAGAAACAAGTGAACCCCCATCAACCACAGCAAATGGTGAGATAACATTTATATTTATATTATTAAGATAACTGACCGTCACAGCTATCTCCACTACAGTAGCTTCCACCCACAACATCTCAAACGAGGGATTGTATTACCACATATGTTGCGCTACAGACGCATATGCTCAAATGATTCAGATTTTAAATGCAAAGCACTTGAATTAGCAAAACATTTCCTCATTAAAGGGTCCCTTTCAAGTTAATCCTACAAAATTTTGAAGAAGTTTGTAATATTAAACGAAACAGCCTCCTCAGTTACAAAGAAAAAGACATAAATTCACGCATCCCCATGATACAGGAATTTCACCCGGCCATCATCTCTACCAACAATAATATACAAAAATGCTGGAATAACTTTAATTCAAATCCCGCTACAGATTCTCTTTTTTCCACGCCCCCGTTACCGCTTACAGACAACCTCCAAACCTCAAACGCATGCTTGTGCACTCGAAACTACACAAACATAACCGCCCGTCAGGGAATGTCAAATGCGATGACCGCCGCTGTGAGATTGGCGATATTTTAAACACCAAACCCACATTTCAGTCCCCAGGATCTAAATAAACGCTCAGGCCAGGCCCTTTTTCTTCAATTCCTCAAATTTCATTTACTTTATTACTTGTAAAAAATGCCCCAATGGGGAGCGAAATTATATAGGAGAAACCGGCACCAAATTCAGAATGAACAACCACAAAACACCATCTGCGACAACACTCCCAGATTCCCCGTGGCCGCACATTTAAAAAAATCCGACCATTCTCTCCGAGATTTTACATGCACCATCCTTAAAGGCAACTTTACCTCCAGCAATGACAGATTCACATCCGAACAAAAGCACATTCATACACTACGTACGCACATAAAAGGATTAAACAAAGACTTGGCTTTTCTCTGTAAATACCCGGCACTCAGAACATACTTTTCCCCTCGAGACTAACCCCTCCCTGTCTTTGACACCCCAGCAGCCCTGTTTTTATGTGGATATACACAGGCCAGTCCTTACAAGATAGATTAATGGGTATAGCTGGCAAGCCAGCCCTAAGGCTACAGGGGTAGATGAAAATTAAGCAACAATCTGTACATGTTATCCAAATAATATGATTGTTTGAAAAGTTGGCTTTGATGTCTCTCTTCTTTTTATGTTCATTGACTATATATATATATATATATATATATATATATATATATATATATTTATATATACATATAATTTTATATATATATATATATGTCTTTTTTTAGACCAAACAACTCTACCAGCCACAAGTACACCTAAATCATCACGAAGCAAAGGTGAGGTTACAGTTAATGAAAAAGCAGCCACCGGTGTGAATATGTCCGTTTGTACTTTTGTTGGGTATTTTTTAATAGATCTGGATGATGGTATAGTTAATTGTTACAATATATATATATATATATATATATATATATATGTCTTTTTTTTAGACCAAACAACTCTACCAGCCACAAGCACACCGAAATCATCAAGAAGGAAAGGTGAGGTTACATGAAATAAACATATACAAAAGCAGGGAGCAGGATCGTGTTAGATGTCAAGTATTAGTTTTGTTAAATACTTATCACTGATAGAGTCCGTCCAACCAAGAGGCGCTCATCGGGTTTTTGCAATAATTACGACGTGCTGATAATATACCCATTATGTTATATTGACATCAAATTATGTTTATTCTGTTAAACAAAAGACTTTTGTCATACTTGCAAATAGTTGTATACTTTGCAAATGTCCAGATGTTTCCTCATGAAGTGACAGAGCAAGATGGCGTCTTTTAGCTGACGATGTATTTTGTCATATTTATGGTATCAAGTACTACTAGCATCCAATGGAAAAGTGTTCCTGACCTTGTCACTTCGGTCAGTATGTCGTGACACTTATTTTACTGTTTTAACAGATGAAAATTAAATGTTTCACTTAAATTGTTCGCACGGTATGATTGTATTTTTCATGCGAATAATTACCGAAGTGCCTGGTTGATTTAGTTACAGGCATTTATTCTTAAAAATAAACTTACTTTATAAAAACATAAACGGACTACAGAACAGATGATTTGAAGCGGGACAGAGGAAATATTGTTTCCATGTCTGCCTGATCGTCAGTTTGTATGTGAACAGTTATGCACAAAATTGTGAATGAATTTCAGTTAATGAAAAAGCAGCCACGTGTTGACTTTGTCCGTTTGTACTCTTGCTGGGTAGTTCTGAATAGATTTTGATGATAGTTTTAGGTGAAATCTGTAATGGGCAAATAACAGAAAGCCAAAAGTTATACAAACTATAACTTAACAATAATATGCATATTAAGCGCGGATATATTATATAAAAATATAATAATTTTAATAATGGAGTACAATATTTCTTGAATGCCTCATTTCTGAAAAAATGATATTCCTCTCCAATATTAACGCGTATAAAATCTTTTACTCCATCGGCCAAGACCCATAATTGCATGTTTCGGTTCCCATCGGCCTGAATAATTTTTCTTTGGTATTTTCAACATGGTACACATCTCCAGTCTGAAAACAGCTAACCCTTGCAGAATGAAAACTTAATGATGGTTATCCATACCTAAATGAGAGTAACACTAAGAAGAATAACCACATACTTTAGCCAATTTGTTATTTTAAAAACTACTATATAATTTCGTAGAGTCAGAAAAGAACCCGTGATGGCAACTCCTGTATATGATCGGTAATATCTATTGGCATTATCATTTAGAATGGTGGGGGGGGGGGGGGGGGGGGGAAGGGACTAACAGAGGACTGTAGATTGCATGCACTGAAGGCATGCATTTAAATCGCTTAAAGTCATTTAGGAGTCGGCAAAGCTCTGAATTCCATCTGACTACTTATTTAGCCATGAATCATTTCCAGTTTACTCTGTAGAATTTTACAAACGATAGTTAAGGTATTAGGAGGCGGACAATTGGTTATTCTTGCCTGCATGATAAAAGCAGTGTTTATCAGAAAACATGGCATTTATCTTCTCATTTTATGCTTCCTAGTGCTGACAGGTCCCAGTACCTTGCAGTGATGATGAGTCGGCCATGTCATGGAAGAATTTTAGGCCAAAAGATTTAGCCAAAATAAAGACCAAAGGTAACAAAAAAATTGCAACAGAATTTCTGTTTGCACAATGCTTTCCGTAAGGTATGTAGTTTGTCAAACTATAAGTCTACCAAATCAATCGATGGGAAATATGAAAATTTTACGTTTTCTCTTCTCCGGAGTCGTAATTTTAAAAATAACAGATTTTGACAAAAATGACATTACAAATCCTTATTTCCTTAACATCAGTTCCAACCTCGCTACCAAAGTAAGCAAAAAATTTGGATTGATGACATTAAATACTAAAAAGCGTCAATTTAAACATGTGTTTGGATTAAAATGTGATTTTACCTGATTTTGTCTTTAAAAATAGCGTATTTATAGGATCACTCAACATACTTCTCTGTCACCCCTTACATCCCTCCACATATTGTTGTATGTTACGCTAAGATACATTTTACAGTTACTTGTTTTAAAACAAATTTTGACAAAATACTGTATTTCTGTAGAGATATATTACCGCTTTTGTACTTAAAGGATATCCCTATCCCTTAGTGTTTAATCATTGCATACAAGCATTTTAGTCGAGTTGCCAATTAAGGGGTACCTTTAAATTGTCTATAATTCGACCTTGGGAAACATGTTATATGCAAATTGATTTCTCAAGAACTAACCGTGATTATTGGTCGAATATTATTTCTAGACCATATTTTATTAAAATATTTCTAGATCAAAGATTCAAATAAAACCATAATGGCAACGGTTAACTTTATATTTTTAATTTTTATATGTAAATTAGGGCCGCCATTAAAGAACTGTCTACTTTCCTCAATTTCTGAAAGACTAACCATGATCATTGGCTGAACATTGTGTTTAGACCTATGCTTTTATAGCCAAAGATTCAAATAAAACCATATTTACATCGTTTAAGTTCATATTTTAAATCTTAAAAATGTCAATTAGAGCCGCCATTGTTAAAATATCTGCTTTCCTCAATATCTGAAAAACAAACCATGATGATTGGTCGAACATTGTGTCTGAACCTAGGTTTTCATGATCAAAGATTCAAATAAAACCATTTAAAAAAAATTGCGACTAAACGTAGAATATTCATATTTCTCATGGGATGATTTTGGTTGACTTGACTTATGTATGTCTAACTACAAACCTAACGAAAATTGTGCAAACAGAAATTATGTTGCAATTATTTTGACCTTTTTCACTAAATCTACTGGCCTATTTAAAGAAGAAAATAATAATCAGCGATTGTTTCAACTATGCTATTTTTTTAGCTCAGCTGATGGGAGTTCGTCTAAGCTAGCGTCCGTCCGTAAACAGAGCACAAATCGTAACCGTTAGACAGAGAAATTCCTAACTGTACATACAGGGTGGTCCTAGGCAAATGTCCTTGCAAACACGAAAAAAAAGTGATGGTTGCTTCTAGTCTGCGACCTTAGGGCCGAAAACATGATTTTGAGGACTAAGAAAAAAATGTACCCATTAGGCCTCGAATCTTCTAACGTAATATTCTGGGAGGTTCTTGGCAAATGTCCTTCGAAACAGGAACTTAGGTCTCCGTGAGGTACATTCTGCAACCTATGAAAAGATGTAATGTTAGCAATCTGAATGTCAGATGGGCACAAATCGTCTCTGTTAGGCCAAGAATCTTCTAACGCAATATCCAGGGAGGTTCTGGACAAATCTCCTTTGAAACCTGAAATTATAACATGGGGACCTATATTCTGCGACGTAAGGGCCAGACACATAATGTTGAGCACTCGGACAGTCAGACGTTCAGTTAGGCCTAGGATCTTCTTATGTAATATTTAGAGAGTTCATGGACAAATGTATGTTGAACATGATTTGAGTTCACTGTGGCCTATAATCTGTGAGCATAATTTAAGCACCTGGATCTTCAGATTGACACAATTTGTATTCGTTCGGCCAAGAATCTTCTAACGCAGCTTCCCGAGAAGTTCTGGTGAAATCTCTTCTGAAACCTGAAATTAGGCCATGGTGTCCAAATTTTCTATATTCTATGAGGTATGAGCCAAAAATATGAATTAAAGCATTCAGAAAGACAGGGGACAAATTGTATATATTTTCCTTTGAACCTTCTATTCTAAAATCCAGGAAGATCCTTGGCAAGTCTCCTTTCAAACCTGAAAATAGGTTATTGTAACTTCTAGACTGCAACGTAAACATGATTTTGAGTACTAAGACAGTCAGGCAGGGCACGAATTGTATCCATTAGACCTAAAATCTTCTAACGTAATATTCTGGGAGGTCCTGGGCAAATTTCCCTTAAATTTAAAAATTAATTCTTGGTGACCTTTGTTTTGCTTGCTACGGACTAGAAACGTGATTTTGATCACATAGACAGACAGGGTACAAATTTATATATTTTTTTCTTGGAAACCGCTATCGTAAAATTCAAGGGAGGGGGGGGGGTCATCGTCCTCGGCAGGTCTTCATTGAATATTGAAATAAAGTCACTTATTCGTACAAAATTTTATTTTTCGTCCGTATTAAAACATATAGAAATTAGTCAAAGGCTGTTCTCACAGACAATATACAACATTAATAAAAGAAATGAACACCCAGTCGAATGCAGCTGAGCATTTTGGCCCATTGGACACTTGTTTTCTCATTCATTTCATATTTCTTTGTGGGCGGCTCTTTGATCTGATTAGGATCTTTTTATAAACACCGTCAGCCTGTTGTCCACCCAGCAATCTGCATCACTTGGCCGTTGTCTCGCTAATACCATGCCTGTTCCTACCCAGACAGTGACGATAATGTTCCATGGCGTCGAGCCATCCATGTCACTCAAGTTATGCAGGTTTGCATAAAAATAGTCCAATGTCGTTGCGCCTGTACACTCTCCTTAATTGGTGTACAATGACCACCTCCGAGCAAAGAAATGCAAAACTCATGCACTGAAGTCACAAAACAAATTCAGTTTTTGAGAAACTTCACCGATTACACCGAAGAAATTTCACCGCTCAAGCCACACCTGAAGAATTTTTTCCTCTAACTAACAATGTCAGCTTTCTCTCATTTACTAACCTGTTTTAACACAGAGCCGCAATGTCGAATATGCATTTTCCCCGCTCGATGGGGGCAGGGAATGTTTTTGAAAGTGTGACCCTGACCAATTGTGGTAAACTGGCCAGGGTGAATAAGGCTATATTTGGAGCACTTTTAAAAGCCCCTGTCTCAGGCTGTCAGGATGAGCAGTGTGTTTCTTATCGGAGCTGCTCTGGCGCTGAGATAGACATCGAATCTGACTGTACATTCACCAAGAAGTGACCATTAAACAAGTATGCAGATCCATGGAAACATATTCTAATCTGTCACTAGTCTCCTGCTATCTTACCGCTCGCCCTTCGTCACACATGTCATGAACGGATTAAGGTGAAATTGTGAGACCGGTACAGTGTTAGCTTGATTACAATGCCAGAGAGCTGCGCAATGTCAGCCTGCCTGGTTGAAGTAGAACCTCAATTATCCACATTAATTTTGCTAAATTGATATCAATTGTCAAATGGATGGTTTGAAAACAAAGTATTCGAGTCTTTTGTTAACTGAAGATTGCTAGAATATAAATAGGAGTGCGTTCTTTTTTTTTTATTTATATTTTGCAATGGTGGAAAATATGTGATTAAAATTTTCTTGGTAAAATTGACAAGTCTGTCTTGCGGTAAAGGCTATCACACAATATATTTTAATTTACCTTGGTAACAATTTTCCATGACTTTGATGGTTTCGAATTTGGAGGTATCAAAATCAGGTCGGGCCCATGGACTATTTTAGTTTCGGGGTGATTAGGTATTTTTCCCGCAATGTTAGATTATTTAACTTGGTTTTGGAATATTGTTCATTTCACATTGCCCATTGGCTCATTTGGGACTTAGTACAGTAGTTTTGTACAGTAAGTCTAAAGTATTTGGTCTTGTTCTTTCTAAAATCCCATTAGCTGAAGGGATATTAGATGTATATAGTGATGGTTAAGGTTTCACAGTATCGTCTCTGAAAGAAATTTCATTACTTTTAAGTGGTCACATGCCATGGGTTTCCGGATTGGCTTGGCAGTGACCCGGATACCAAAAACGTAACTATAGGAACTGTTGTAAACTACACGTGTCGCCAAGGATACCTGCTGGGCGGGGAGTCATGGAAACTGACGAATTGCTCCGAAAACGGATTATGGGAACCAGAGGTTCAGGAATGTCAAGGTAACGAAATGTACTGTTAGATTTTGTCAGTTACTGCAGATGTCTAATACTCTAACACTACGTGTTAGAGTACTGCTGTAGCTGTTGCGACATGTAGAGGAGATTGCCAAGTTAACAATCCAGCCGAAAGCAGTCACTGAGAATTTATTTCGAGGGACAACTTACTTCGTTCTTCGAAAATAAATGGCTGAACCTTATGACAGGATTTGTCCATTCATGAACTATTTACCGTACTCGGGTCACTATTTGTATACCGTTCGGTTTATTCGTCTCACCGGTGATCTGGAAGAAAAATAACTTCCATTAGGATCGTCAGTTCTTTAGAAGTATTTCTATTCTTGTTACAAAAAATAAGTAATCTATATTCAGGCTTAGAAATACCTACATTTTAAGATATTTGTTCTACCGGTAAAATAGGGGTTTGTGGCCCATGTAAATATAGTTGTTTGAGTAAACTGTCAACAATTGAACAAATTTACTGGATGGATGAAGAGAACGGCGTCAATCGGCATAGATTCATAAACATCTCACAATATTTAAACTTCTTGCGCCCGTCTTTTGCATATTTCAGAGGAAGAAGTTGTTAATACCGAATGGCACAATCCGGAAGAGGCGCCATACGCGCAGGTGTTCGGGATCGTCGGCATCGTGTTCATGTCCATCATGGGAGGGATAATCATTTTCTTGGACCTGACCAACTGCAAACGTGACGTCGGCATACTAAGGCGCAACCTCAGACATGTTCCGAAGAACATAAAAACCCTGAGCGAAAAGTGCCGAGGAAGGCCGAAGCAGATCAAACAGGCCCCGATGGAAACTAAAGAAGTCGTGGATATGGACCCAGGAAAAGAAGCTATGGAATATGTTGATTTTTAAGAACTAAAATAAGGGCGTTGATATGGAGCCAGAAAAAAAAGCTATGGGATATGTAGATTTTTATAAACTATCTTTTTATAAAAATAATCCACCAGAAACGTTTTATGTAAGCCTTGATCCAACACATCCAGAAACGTTGTTAAGGATAAAATTCAGTGTAAGTCATACAGCATATGTGGTAAAGAGGAATGTGATTTGACTTACACATGGGGATAGGAATAAAAAATTAAGTAAAAAAAAAGTAAAACCTCCAAAACTACAGGGAGAGGAATTTTGCCGTAGCCAGTGATGCAGTCGAGTTCACATCATCCGAGTAGGCCAGGCTACTAATGTCCCAAGTCCTTGATGTTCATGACATTTGAAATCCGGGACCGAGTCCAATATCCTTTTCCTTGTAAAAAGAAAGTTAAAATGCACATTTGCGATTACCATCTGTAGTTAAATGTTTGTTACGCATGCTGAAAACTTGAATGTTTGATTAGATTTCCCTTATTTATTTGCACATGTATACACGCCTTAACAGTGCGCGAATTTTTTTTTCCTACAAGATTAGAGATGGACTGATTTTGTGCACTCGGTCCGAGTGCAAGTCCGAGTCCAGAAAGCTCGAGTGCAAGTCCGAGTCCTTGCATATCATTCGAAAAAAAAAAACGCAAAAACAATAAGGCGGAAAAGTATATCCCCGTACACCAAGCCCTGGATCCAGCGATCATTGTTATGCATTGAAAATAAAGCGTCTGAAGTGGATCGAGGGGAGGGACCCAAAGGGGTCTGGAAGACTCCCCCCACACCCACCCCACACACACACACACACTTTTACAACCACCGCAATTTCTCAAGGGTCACAAACCAATATTCGTGGCCTAGAACCTCCCCTCCTTTCCTTGTCCTGGGGACCTTTCTTTCGGTTTTTTCATTAGTCCTCCTGGGTTTGACCCCTCCTTTTCATTTATATAACATTAAGTTGTATATTCAAAGTATAATGATTTCAAAATAGTCGTCTGGTGGTTTCCAGAATAAACACATAATTCTTTATCAAAATGACTTGAACATAACCGCATTACACGTGAACGTCAAAACTTTGCCACATATCACAGCATATCCTGCTAGAAAAGTGTAATACTGTAAGGCCAACGAGGAATATTGTTCAGTATTGGCGAATGTATAACAAAGCATGCCACGAAACATGAGGTACCCCCCTGGCAATACATGTAGTGACGCTAATGGTATTCTTTATCCGGGATCCTGTGATCTCCTTATATTTGATGACACGTTTTGGAAAAAATTATGGTTGAACGGTTCAACGAAATACCATGCTACCATGTTTCGAAGAGAGAGGCGGCTTTTACACAAGGCAGTATACCATTACAAAGACTGTAATTATGCACACAATGATTTGCCCGATTATTGAAATTCAAATGCGGTTTCAAAACACACTGTAATTACATGGGCGGACTTTAAATCAGTGTTGCACCTTGTAGTCTACTACTGTACCATCAAGAACAAAAGCATGCACACTGCAAGTCTAAGAAAAAATATACAAACAAATCTTTGTATTTATTTCTGTGCTTGTGTATATTGGCATTGAATTTTTAAATACTTGTACATATACATGATAAATATTTAAATTGTATATATATATATATATATATATATATATATATATATATATATATATAATTAGATTTAAAGCCACATAAAACAGATAAATTATTCTACTGATCATTGGACCAAAAACAGAAGGAATGGTCGAGCGAATTTGTTTGAAATTTGCAGAAGAAAACGTATGTAAGTTGGTGTCTTAACGGAGGGCATATAGAACAATTTGCTACATAAAGTAATTGGTCCACAAGAACTAAAAGTTTAATATGTTTTATGTGATACCTTTAAGAAGTATATCTTTGTATTTCAATACAAGTAGAAATTGATTTGAAGGGACTTAGAATAGAAAAGCAATGAACATCAATTGAGACTGGGAACTTAATGTTCATTTACAAAATATGCAAACTTCTGGAAAATATCAGTTGTTAGTTAGGTTCTAAGATACAAAAATTACAAATTTGAAGAAAAAGATTTATATTATCCGCATGATTAAAATAAAGCAGATGCATCAACATCGAAATTATGTGGATAACATATAAACTTATGAAGCAACATATGTGCTTATTAATAGTGTCCTATGCTATATCGAACCTGTATTTTTATTTAAATTTGTATTTACACAATTCTCTTAATAAATTGTTACTGACGCAGTCCACGTAAATGGATAGTTGGCTTACCTGATATTATATAGAACCGATTCTGCTAGCGTCAGTGGCAAGATCCCCTTCAAACAATTATTTAATGTTTATATTTGACCCGTAAAGTATATATCATTTTAGGCATGGTGTAGTGTTCGTATCTGATGGTATATGTATATTTGATATGTACATTCATTTTCATATGAAATTTAATATTTAGAATTTTTTTCAAAGCTGCATGATTTTAAGCAACCGATAACAGCAATTAATTTTGTCGGGCTAATATATGAAACATTTAAGCAAAATCAGTAGCTAACATAATCACTTCAACATTTATAACTTAATAAGTCTTTGATTTACGCAAGTATGCATTACTTTATTTATTTTTTTTGTTATTACAATTTTAGACAAACATGTTATATTGTTTTTCAGATATTATACTACTGTTGCTTCTGCTGTTGACTAATGTTGAAATAAATGTGTGTTCAAGTGTTCAGCTGTGTGTCGTTTCATATATAAACTTGAGAGTAAGATCAAGTTTCCGCCTGAATGGATGCCGGCAGTCTGGTCACAAGTTATGACGGAACAAAATAATTGGTTCTAATTTGAAATTCAAAAAAGTAAGACATGTGCACGTAGAAAAAGTCAAAGTGGAAATATTCCGAGTCCCCATGCGTCTCATGCGGTCCCCCTGATTCAGCCTTTTAATCGAAAGCGGTGTTACATGATCCTGAGCATGTAAAGTGTGCCAACTGTATCTCACAGAGTTGGTAATTTTAATCGATTATTCATCAAACTATTTCCAATGTTATATTTTAGAAAATAATATGCTTCTGGCTATAATCACAATTATGTGAATAACTAATTAAGCAATGCTCGCGTAGGAATTTATTTTAACTTTTGGATCAGCTCTCTCCTGCCTGTCTATATTTTTAAATAAATTTTAAATATGATTTATACAAACATGAATTTCATATTTGAACTCTTAAAATTAGACGAATGGTAAAACATATGTCATGAGTTTAGAACGTTGCACGGGTTTGAATTTACCTAAGTTAGAAGAACGTGCTGTCACATTCAAGTGTTCCCACCATAAAGAGCAACCAAACGCCCCCTGGCGACTGTTTAAATGAAGACACTTATCCATATGTCATATATATCATACGGGCCTATTCCATAACTGACGTGTATTAGAAAAGGATAATGTGTTCAACCTTTTGTGAAAAGTACACCCAATCCCTCGGGTGCGCACGATCCCACGTGCACAAGTTGTCCGTTTTGTTTATACTTACGTGTCGATAACTTATTGGGCAGAGGGAAATGGCTGGCTTACACGTCCAACTGCGACATCTGGGGGCTAATCAGACAACTAGATGTTGGCGTGTCAAGATATATGACGTCACTTAATTTACTCTCACATACAATTAGGTGACCTTTCAACTACCGCGCATGCGAAGTCAAACATGGGCTATCACGTTTATTGTTCACTTTGTCAAAAAGGGGAACGTACAGTATGTTTGCTAAGTTTAGTGCACAATGTTTACTTGTTTGTTTATAAGCAAGCTTATGTCACAAACACCTGATCTTTAGAAAGACTTTACCTACAAAAAGTTACCTGCAGTTCATGTACCAATATGGTAGTGATAACCATGATTTTGCTTTCCGTATTGCCTATGGACGGTTTTATCAGCTGATTGTCCATAGCGACCACCGTCAATTAAAATACAGATAAACTAAATGGTAAGCTAAACATGCATTAAAACCAGGTAAGACCAATAGAAATTATTCAAGAATTACCTAGCAGGTGTAAAATAAATTATTTTTTAAAGATGTATGAGGTGGCCATTTTGGAATTAGAAATATTCATCAATATTTAAATAATATATATATATATATATATATATATATTTAGCTTATCCAACATATATGTTAATCGATCAAATTTCATCAAAATCATTCATGTATAATCAAAGACATTGCTTAAAAATTAACACTTTTCCATGGCCTCCATATCTTATTTTTGAAATCTCTTTTATGATTGATATCACTTGACCTAAGCCAAAAAAAAATCATCAAAGTGTAACATAAGCGGATTGAAATCATTTGTTCATGGCCTTTATATGTCAATCCTGGATATTTTTAATATAATGATATAACAAATACTTTAGACAGCTTCTTTCTAATCAAAAGAAATCGACATTAGCACCAAAGAACAAGCTTCGACACAAGTAACTCTACAAAATAATGCAGCAGTAAAAATACATCCCGCGTGGAGACTTAAGTTGTCAACTATCAGTTTCATGTTAATCGTGATTATTAGTCATAATTTGTATTGTCACTGCCGAGGAGATCCTGCTTTCCATGACCTGCATCATCGTCAGTCTCATACAGTCTTGTGCACAAGCAAACATTGGTGCATTGTAAAGCCTAAACTTAGGTAATTAACACTGTCACTGAAATGGGTACGGACCTCGACGTCTGTCCGAGATTGACTGTTCACTTTCCATCCATGGGAAACACGCATTTTTTTCGATCGCAATTATGATATCCGAGAAGCTTCTCACAGTTTGAGTATGGGGAACGAGCTGTTGTGACGGATTCCCTCAGTCTACGAGAGTGTCGGCACAGCTTTGATACGGCTTCACTGTAGCAAGATCATGGAATGGGAGGGACTTCTACGATCTGTCACAGACAATATACAGATAATGGCGGATCCAGTACGCATTAACACATGTTGGGGCGGTCGAGTAGGGACTTTCAGGGAAGCGTTACGGATTCCCACGCTCGGCCATGTACGACTGGTCGTGTAGCATACCCTTCGCAAACCGGCCTGTCCGTAGTCCGGCGCCGACGTTCAAACAGGGAAGACCCCTACTAACGACGTACGCGTGCACGGAAATAGTAGGGACATGCACGGACAGGCACGGTGGCGTAACGGCCAACAGCGGTAGCGCTGCGGTATATCCACGGACTTTCTCGTGCACATCCGTGCCAGCACCAAGGAAGTTTTGAAATTTCAAAACATCCGTGGAGTTTGACGAACCAAGAACCGTCAGCAGGGATCATGGCGGATGACCATGAACAAAGGTAGGGACTCTCTACGATACCCTATGGTTCACTGGGTATTATTAAAAGATCAGCAGGGAAGGTCCTTAGCGGCCCATCCGTGGTGAGATCCGTGACACTGAGAGGCCTTGTTCCCAACTGGACGCACGAATGTTGGGATCGTACGTCTCCTGCCAATTGTGGATGCCATTGAGGCTTCGTAGGTCGTAGAGGTAGAGGAAAAGTCTTCATCACAATCGGCTCACGGATCCTACGGCCTGTTTGATTCCTAAATTTGTGCAAAATCTCACGTGCCACGCAAGTCCGTCTTGCGAAATGTTGATGTCACACACAGCCCGTATGCACGTACGGAGGATGTTGGACAAACCGTACTCACCAGGCAAGTAGCACTTGCTCCCTCATTGCGTGCGACGTGCGTCATAGACCACGACTTTCCTCCCAAGGCACCTTAAAATGCTCGTCTCACTTGCAATCTCCTTGGGGGGTCAGGTAACACTTGCGGCCTCGTTGATCGCTGAGAATTAGAACACATATTTACACAATTACCCATTTACGACTAGCCAGAACGTGAATAAACTTGAAGAAGTTAAAGATCGCGTTCTCCCCATGTACCACGGTATTTCACGTTCCTCTACGGTGCTGCTACGGTATACTGGCGGATATAACCACCTTCTCCTACGGTAAAACGTGGCTTGCCGTAGAAGAACGTTGATAGGCCACGTTCTTCCCAGTACTCGCCAGGTTCTAGCAACGGTCCAACTACTGTTATCTACGTTAACATATGGCAGTGTCACGGCAGCGTCAAGGTAAGCACGTTCAGTATCCTACGGCAATGATCCACGTCCTGGAATGTTAGGAGGATTTACCGTGGCCCAGTTACAGTGTTTGACACACCAAATCAGTTCCATCCATAAACATGGGTTTCCATATACATGAGTGAATTTGAGTGTGTACGTTTTTATACTGTGCGTCTGTCGACATAATGAGATTTTTTTATCTTGTCCTATATATAAAGACCGTTAAAAGGCAGAGTGATGTACAATACCACGAGTTTCTTATTTATGAGAAAGTATGTTTTCTTCAGCATTAAGACTTGTAGTTGGGAATCTAAAATTATTTCCTCTGAAGAGCCTTTCTCCAAGTAGAACGGTATAAATACCGACTTTTTCCACAAATGACAGAAGCAGTAATCTGAGCTTTCGTCAAAAGGAAATACGGGAGAAAGGAGGGAAATTGTCGTCTGCTCTGCTGTCATATAACTTCCGGTCCGCCTTTTATAGACAAGTATCGGAAGTTCTTACCACCCACATACAGGCTAATTGTCCGACGCAAAATAAAGTGACCAGCCCCTCTAGACCAGTATTTCGACAGACCACTTACCATGGGGACCAGTGTTACTTAGACCATTGTTCCCTACCCCTGTGTCCTAAATTTTGTGTTTCTAAATGGTTAAATCTTAATACAACTATTTCATATCCTCACTGAAGATGAAAAGCCGAGAAGAAAAAGAAATCAAACACATTTTGCTTCAGGTTGTACAGATTCAAAAGTTACCTTTACAATTGCCCTGTTGAGTTAACAATATTTTATGAAACCTGTTTTTAATTTTTTGTTATGATTTACATCACAAGTATTGATTATTATATTGAACCTCCTGTATTAACAGCTGAAAACAAGCAACACGTTATAAAACAAATTTAAAATACTAATAAATTAAATGCTCATTAGAGAGGCAAGTTGTAGGCCATGTCTCTCAGATAATCTTAACTGTTCTTGTGTTTTTAGTCCCGCTTGATATGCTCTGAGTAATAACCAAATTATCAAATTTGTTCTTAGTTTGTATACCGCTTTAGATATTCGTTCTGTTGAATTATCGCTAAATAATGAATTATTGTTCTCGCCAGGAGGCTGTGCGTTCATCTCCTTCGTGTATTTGTTTGTTCATTACATAACTCACGCAGTCTTGAGCCGAATCTTATGAGGTCTTCAGGACATTTCGGTCAGTGAAGAATCGACCTGTGTATGATGTGGATCCAGTCATTATTCGGATTCAGGAACATCAAAAAAGAATATTCACAAATGTAGAATCACTTATGCACGAATGACCTTGGGAATACCGGCCGAATAAGTAAATATATAATTGTTGTTAAGTAATAATAATAATAATAATAATAATAATAATAATCATAATTATTATTATTATTATTATTATTATTATTATTATTATTATTATTATTATTATTATTTTTTATTATTATTATTATTATTATTATTATTATTTTAATTAAAATAATAACATATTTTATTAATAATAATAATAATAATAATAATAATAATAATAAAATATGTTATCATTTTCATTATAATTATATTATTATGCCGGCGGGGATATAGCTGCATACCGAGCAGTGCACATCACATAAAGGCTCCAAATCAAGAGAAAGCATTCCCTTGTTATTAATTTGTTTGTGATACATGTTTGTGTCCCATCAGTTTCTTTGTTTCTTAGTTTTCCTTTGACAATTTGTAAAATAAGATCAATGAGATCGATTTCTTTCTACGTATAAATTGTTACTGACAAATGAATGTGTACAGTAATAAAACTATGTAAACATGGCTGGTATTTTCATGTTTTTTTTTTCTTTTCAAATTACTTCTATACTATAATTGTGTTTTGCAGAAATTTAGTGGCTGGAAAGTTGCAATTCAATTTTACATGCAAAGTCGGATAAGGGGCATATCCCCCTGCAGGATTCAGTTCCTCTGAGGCACGACTTTATATCACGCATGATGTTTAGGTGCACCATCAGGGACGTAGCTCTCAATCAGACGCGGTTCTTTGCTCGTGTCTAGAGTACCCTCAGAGACGTAGCACAGCACGTTACGGTTCACTGTTTATGGCTGTGTAAATGCACCACGAGGCGCGTTTGGCAGTATCCTGTTTACTCACGGTTTTTTGTGTGCTGATTTTTCACTGTGCTCTGTACTACATGAATTAAAATAAATTAGATTACTCATTACCTTCACTGAACCTGTTAATTAGTTAATAGGATATCACATATTTTATTTATGTTTGACTTGAAATTAACTATATGTTGAATGTCTTAAGGAAACATGCTTAGTCGTTTAGGAATTTGATAGACCAAAGGCCAAAAACAGAACAGTTCATGATATTCCATGTAATGAATATAAAGATGCTGTTTCTAGATCAGTCACATGGACATCTACATTCAAGTATAATTAAAATGGATACAAAACTTGGAAATTGTTGGCCAGAATCTGTAAATACACCCAAAAAAAACGAGAGAGGCTAGAGGTGTCACTATTGAATGAATTCAATGCCCATTCGGACGTGTTCGTTCGTTCACACACGTTTGGGTTAAAAAGGAACTTCCAAATAAAAGTTTTAAATACTAGATTAAACCAATATAACACTTTATAAATGAATGAAGATAATGCAGCCTCATATGTTTGAATGAGCACGTGTTTTATTTTACTGGATATATTGGACCATCTGATCGAGATATTGTTGAACGATGTTCTATTCTGTTTCAAATATTCGGTGACCAACACTCCAGTATATTTCAATGGACGGTTTGTAGACATATAAGTGACATTCCCAAGTTTGGAAGTCTGATATTTTGTCTTTTGTCTTTTAGAAATATTGTAAATTCTCTACAAAAGCTAGAATGGACTTATATATTGGTTGCAGACTGCTGCCATATTCTTTTTTAATTTTGGCGAAGTCTGTGTATCAATTAGACCGTGCAGAAAATTGACCTTAAACGATTTTGCCACATCTACGTGTTTTTCTAGAGTTTTATCACAGAAAATAGCACAACTTCGGTCCCAATAATAAATGAACAAGTTCTCAATATCAAACAACTATTGTTGATGTAGACAAACCAGTTACCAGGAGAAAGACCTGTCCCCTCGGAAGCCAACACGGGAAACCAGTTAATTAGTTAAGTAGCCGTACAGAGGTTTCCTAACACTGTTTAATTAGCTGCACTATCCGTTTGGAAATCCGTCTGCACAAATATTTGCAATATGATATTTTATAAAAATGCATATTGTTTCCCTGTCAGTTATATATATATATATATATATATATATATATATATATATATATATGATCAGACATCATTACTGTATTGATAATGCCAGAATAATGCGGGCGATAATGCCAGAAGTCCTTTTAGAAAAGAGACGCGCATATCTGCATTATTTTAATTTTTCCCGCTGCATTGTTCTCCTGCTAATTTTGCTTTTTTCTACATTAACCAAACACTGTAAATACTAAATATGAATTATTGATTTCGTTAATCACGTAAAAAAATAATTAAGATCTATCCAGTTTCCGGGTCAAGCATTCTCAATCTCTCTCTTTCACTCTCTCTCCTGCATATTTCAATATATATATATATATATATATATATATATATATATAAATTTATATTTTATTTCAATGAATATAATCATTTTTTACATATAAATTGTTAATAAAAACTTCCTCACGATCTCTCTCTCCCTGTCAGGTTTTAATTATTATGATTATCTTTAACACTGGGATGGAGTTACATTAAACTAGTTTTTACAAATTACCCGTAAATGCTGATCTTTGACATCTCTCTTTATTTTATTATATCAAATTAAGACATGTTTATGTATCTGCTCACTTACGACAAGCCTCAAAGACGGGCTGCAATTCAGGTCATTGCTATTGCAGCACTTAAGGTGGCAGGACTGGTCCCCCCACCTGACCTGACTTTGTTTAAGTTTCTCCTTGGCATTGAACAATCTTATGCTTTAATACCCCCTTAAGTATACATTTTCTGAAAGCTAAGAAAATTCTCTATAGTTTGGTGATAATAAACTTTGTTTCTGAGGAACAGGTTTGAATTTGTAAGAATTTTAATTTAATTTTATTATTTAACAAAAAACGTTTATTCCAGCACAACTAAAGCAGATACAGAAATTCTTTTTTATAAATCGAGAATTTAGATAATAATTCCTAGGCGTTTTTTTGTTTAGTGAGTTAAGTTTAAAAATTACGATTTTACAGAGTATTTAATTTTGAAATCTTCACAAATCATTTCATTTTTTTACTTTTACCTTAATAAAATCCTTCAAATTTAGTACAAGCGTAAAATAAAACAAAGCTTTTTAGAATACATATTAACAATTACATATATCAAAGATGGTATGTTTCGGACAAGTAATTACTGAGAAATAACGCTCTAAAGATAAGGTGTTCAGGTGAAATGATGTTTCGAGAAAATGGCCAAAAACTATTCGTCCTACACACGTAACTAACCACAAATGCATGTTGACAGTCACATGAATTTGGTCAAGACGGTGGTTCTTATCAAACCATGCTATAATAACATGGATTTATGGACTGTTTTGCTTTTAAAACGTATTAAAACGATAGAAGTTTGTCCTGTCACACCAGCGACTTGGCAATCACCACGTGCATGGACTTCAGTAGGCGGAGCTTACAGTTTTGGCCGAGTGCCAAGGTGCGCTGAGCACCCGACAACCGGGACCCGCGGCTGAACAGGTGCTCAGCCGGGCCTAATAGGTAACCGCGTGTTTACACAGGAACTAGCGGAGCGGGATCTATGGCTATTCATGGAGAACGAAGATTGATTTACTTATCAAGGTTTACGTACATTATAGGTATTTAGGAGTTGACAATAGAGACGAATTTATAACGATCATACAAATCTCGCATACACATACAAGTCATATGTGAAATCTGGGCTTATTGTTTATTGGAGGGAAATATAAGAAGACGATGGTTGGTAACATTCATAAATCATGCACACACATTCAAGTCACCGAAGGAGCCCGGTTATCTTAAAAGAAGGTTTATTTACATGGAATCTATAAATGGCAACAAATGACAGCGTCCAAATAGGTCTGGAGGTTCACCGCGTAGCCCCCCTGAAAAATAAAACGCATAATAAACCAGATATGTCGTATATTCTGATCCAACATTTAATAAATTATATCTCAGTGGCTTAACAAAGACTGCAGTTTGCCTTTGATCCCAAGCAAATTAATAGGGTTTTTTTCTCTGGTAGTACAAGTGGGTTTCATAGTGTATAAAATTTTATGTAAACACATTGTTTCACTTTAATTCTTCAATTAATGGAAAACATCAATTTATATATGCAAAAAAAATACCAGGTCATAACACACACATGAAGAAATAGGATTTCTGTTAACATAGCTTTAATCTGTGCTATTGATTGTTGGCTTTTTTGTCAGGTCTCAGGTAATTTGACCTGTTAACTCTACACAGCTCAAAAATGTAAAACGTTGTGAAGCCAAGATGTTGTCAACCCCGAAATCGTTCAGCTCGAATATAATCAGGCATGTCAGTTTAGCAAACAAGTGAGGTAACCTTTTACAAATTATATTGCAGTTTTTAATATGTTATTGGGATTGATTTATAACACTTGAAATATCCCCCATGCGTGAGGTAAACCGCGCATGTTTGTTTAGAAGCAGCGTTTCAATGACGCGTGTCTGTCAAAAGCGTATGAATGCTCATAAGCCAACATCGGTATTCAGTCGGTTTTCACTTCGTTCATGATCATTTCACACATCTACACATTGTAAAGTCAGGATAAATTATATTTTTACAAACATTCTATTGAATTGAACCAGTAGGACGATAACGGAGGCTCAATAAAAAAATAAAAGTTTGTAAAAAATATGATTTTTCCGATGGACATGCGATGCATGTTTCATCCGGGTTGCGTCTCGCCTGGATACGTCTCAATGGGCGACGCCGTTATTAAATGAGCGGCACGTCTTACCGAGCTACGTCGTAGCCAACACTGAAATCACCCTTACGTCGTAACGAAATGCGTCGTATTGGGTAGACACACCCTGCGGCTACCTATGGCGATGTCTCTGGTAATGGATCGGCAGATCTTTCATCATACAGGATGACATTTATTTGGAGTTAGTTGTGTGGCTTCATTCATGCATATCAGTATGGGGACACCAATCATTCGTATATGTATAAATAAGGCCAAAATAAAAAAAAAGTATTGTTCTCAGGCACTTTTTTTCAGAAATCAATGCGGGCGGATGGGTTTTTTATATTCAATTTTTTTGGTATATTTTGATAAAAGGGAAAAGCATGACAATAACAGATTTATTTTGCTAAACAAGTAAAAGCACTACATAACAAAGGAAATTGTATGATTTTATCTTTTTGAAAGAAATGTCCGAACGGCTGCAGCTCATAATTGGTAAGTTTCTATTAAAAATCAAAATAAAAATTTTTGATGCGGTGGTTTAAAAATGATGCGGGCGGTGCCTGAGAACCATACTTTTATTTTTTTGGCCTAAAGGCACGCTTCTGTTATATTGGTATTAAAAAACTACGGTAGTCCACGGCTGAATACACTGGAGATTTGGGAATATCTGCACGGACGTGGGTAGTTTATGCTAAGGTAAATCTTCGATGGAGGTCGGTGTGACTTCATGTCACCTTCGAAACGCATTTATATTCATGGTTGTTCTGCTAGCGGTTATATCAGTTATCTTTATACAGATAACACCAGTGAACAGACCCGCGATCTTCCTACAACAATGGGCATCTTTATTCATGCCGGGTAGAAACACTTCTCCTAACACCTGTGACCCAGTGTTGAAAAATGCTCCATGCAATCAACACAAACTGGTCAGTGACGAACCTGGAATAAGAAGTTTTAACAGCAGCAAGGAGGTTCATAAATTCATGATGCGATGCAGTCCACATGCGCCAAAGCTGATCTCGTTTCTGGATCCTGTTGGCGAAAACATCACAAGTGACCAAGAAGACTTATTAGTTCCGAACATTGTTCACTATGTTTGGTTTGAGGGTGGAGCAAAGTTTACATTTCTCTGTTACCTGTCGTTTTTAGGTGTTCACAGATATATCAAACCCGATTTTATTTATTTGCATGGAGAGAAAGAACCCATTGGCTATTGGTGGAATCAAACACTCTTAACAGTCGCGAATGTGTATTTTGTGTATAGAATGCGACCCACGCACATATTAGGAAAGAAGATCAGTAGGGTTGAACACAGTGCAGATATAGCAAGATACGACATCATATATGGTAAGGAAATCTTTTTTTTTCTGTCTATCAGAAGGCATGTCCCTTCAACAATAGAGCAAAACATTCCAAGCAATTGAATGACGCTGCTCTCTTTAATAATTAATTTCGCCTTTTGCCCTGTTTCGTAAAAAAAATATTGCTTATAAATACCGGCTTTCCCGTGTACACCCTCAAGGGTTCGTGTTTGGTTTATCTGAATTTACACAATTGAGTCCAAACAAAAACAGGTATATATAAGGTATTATTGTCTGTTTGACACATTTCAAATACATGTATATTACAAATGTATATAGGAAATCAGGATACAGTTAAGAAAAAAGTTCTAACTTGATCCTAAACCAGGCTTAGATATATGATACAGTATTTCATAGTAAACGCCGAATAGCAGGGGGCATGTTTACATTAACCTGCTTGCTAGGAAGTGGAGGAGGGGTATATATAACCCCCAATTGACATCCCTATTGGTCGCTTATAACTAAACCATTTCTGTCTCGTATTCACGAGCCTTTAAGTGCCCCTAAAAAATGCTGATCAGAAAACAATGATTTCTTTATGTCAAACCTTGCATTTAGGGTTGCGTTATCAAAATGATGTGACTTGTCTTATCATTTGAGGTTTGTATACATAATTATCAGTGAATTGGATTAAATGGTTATGCGGCCAGTTCTCATCTCCCCCCCCCCCCCCCTCAATTCAGAGAAAAATTTTTATATATTGAAAATGAAATATAATAATAAATAGAATTATATTCTATATTTCCTTTTATGAATTAACTATAAAATATCATATTTAAACCTGGTTTGGATTAACCGATACTGGATACTTAATTGTAATACATTTGAAATGTGATTAAGTATATATATTTAGAATACGTCCTACAGAAGATAAAATGATATATATATATATATATGGGGGGATGCTTGTGTGTATGTATATTTCTGCGAGTCATCCATCCCCCTTTGTGGAAGATAAATTGACGCCACCGGTTAAATGAGTAACAGATTTAATATACAACATAAACACATGTACATAAAGTCTCATGACTGACGATAATTTAACATGTCTACAAAATGTTAGTAACATGAATGATTATAATTATTCATATCTTGATTGTCAGCTGAGCGTAATGACCCATAGGCCAGTTATTCACCGGTATTTCACCTTTGCGTTATTGACGTTTTCTAAGACACAAAAATGAACTTTACCGGGTCAGATTAAGTTTTGACTAAGTTGTCAAGTAACGTAACATGAAAATAATGATTTTCTTTTCAGATTATGGTGGCATCTATCTGGACACCGATGTGCTCGTTGTGAAGTCTTTTCGGCCACTGCTCAAGTTTGACTTGACCATAGGGCGTGAGAGCCCAACTGGTTTGGGTAACGGGATCATTGTTGGACGCCGAGGGGCCCCGTTTTTTCGCATATGGCGGGAAACTTATCGGACATTTAATCCCAGAGAATGGGGACAACATTCCGTTACTATGACAGGGACGCTACAGAAGATATTTCCGGCACTGATTCACGTGGAAGAAGGCACGTTGATCAGTCCAAACTATAAAAACCGGAAGCAGCTCTTCCAGAAGGGCTATGATTGGTCGAAGAATTACGCCGTCCATATTTGGAAGGAAGCTGGAAAAATCCCCACAGATCCAAAGGGAATTAGGCAGCTGGACAACCTTCTGGGAGAACTGATGAGATATATATATTTTGGGTCAAAAGATTTGCTTTGATTCGAAGAGTTTTCTGCCATTTCTACATCTCAGTGAATATACACTTACGCGCATCAATTTGAGCCAAATTTTACTTTTGTCATGCCCTGCATCGGTACCGAGCGGTTTCACACAAGATTGAGTAATTTATATTTTACTTATTTTTATAAATATTTTATAATTGAGTGAAATTCAAGCTGAGCTAGTTTACGTTATCGGCGTAAAAAACACAAGGCTAGCCAGGCTTCACGTCATCCCTTAGGTAATCTGAAATCTTTGTCAAATTGCCCCCCCCCCACCCCCCAGGTAGCCTGAACTTTAGTTTTTTTCCCCGCACTGTTCAGTTACCCCTTGCGCTACGCAGACTGGGAACCATGCTAAGTTACCCAATGACTGGTCCTGCTAAATAATGAATATTAATGCCAGTTGTTTTTTAACTCTTGATATGTTAATTCAATATAACAAGAGAAATATATAATATAATAAGATTTTAAGGTTAGAATAAAATATGAAAATATATTATTGTCGCAAAATATTAATAATTCTGTTAATTGCATTTATATCGACCCATACACTTCTCAAGATCAAGTCAAGATACAATTAAACAACAAATCACAGAGGGGATTCCATAATATTCAAAATTTCATCACAAATAAATTATGATAATGACACACACTCGGTTTCTGAATGAGCAAGCTGCATCTTTGCGTTTTTCTTTGTGTTGTAACTATTTTTTAATGATTATTTTGACGCTTAATTGGTTCATTTTAATAAAAATACTTATGAGGTACCAAGGAGTTTACATCAGGGGCGTCAATATAGGGGGAATGGGGGGGGGGGGGTATATATACCCCCCCCCCCACTTTTTGGCACGGTGGATGGTCAATGTTATCATTCCCCCACTTTTCAGAGACGGGCTCCATTTATGAGTTTACTGTAAAAATATTATAATGAAATATATTTGAAATCGGATTAAGTATTTACATATTTAGAATGTGTTTTTACGGGCGCCAAAAAGGCATATAGTATATATATATATATAAATATATATATATAGTCATCCCCCCACCCTGGAAGAAAAATTGACGCCACTGGTTTACAGACTGTATATTGTGTTCATGAAAGGTTAACTGCTTGGAGGTACACATTAAATGCAGGGGGTCGGTGGGTTGCAAATGTTATTTTTTTTTTGCCGGCCGGCAGAAGCCGTCCCGGGTACCCCCTACCGTAGCCGACCAGCGTGGTTGAAACCGTGACAGTAATAAAAAAAACAGCGATAAACAAAGCCCTGAGGGGATAATGATATTTGTTCATGAACAATAAAGTAAAATGGTCCTGTGTTGGACTTAAGCGGATGATAAAAATGCCCACACATACCTAACAAGAGGTAATTATTATTATTGTAATTTGTGTCTGACTTCTTTAAATATATATAGCAAGATAAATGGTGAATTTATTCTTATTAATTTATATGAAGTTCACAAAGCCAAATCCATATCGTATTCACAAAGTTGGACACATTATATAAATGATTAAGAGAGATTTATTATGAAATAAAATGTAGAAATTAATTATAGAAATATAATGCCATAAAGGGTATGATATGTAACTTGTTTTATACACATTCAAAAAATTTATATATAAACACATATAACGCGTGTTTATATATATATATATATATATATATATATATATATATATATATATGTATAAAACGCACGTTAGATCATTTACTTAGCAGGTATGCCTGCAGTCACCTAAGAACCCTACCCCTCGTCAGCCCCTCCCCCTCCCCCTCCTTCGGAACCCCTTTACTACTTCCTGGTTCCACAGTAATGCACTTTTAGCTTCATTAACCGCTCATTAAATGTGACTACACGGCACGGAATGCAAGGCATCCACCAAATCACGCGATAATAAACCACATAAAACATCGATGCGAACGGGCGATGTTATATATATATATATATATATATATATATATATATATATATATATATATTCTAATTTACTGGTCGAGACGCGATAACCAGGGACAAAATATTGGTGGTGCATATAATTAAAATAGTCCATTTACCATTCTTTGGAGATTTTTTTTTCGGGGGGGGGGGGGGTATTGTGGCACAAATTATCAACATTACTGAGTCATCTTTTGCAAAACAGTCACACACACTAAAAAATTGAAAACCGAATCCGTGTAACAAATTGTGTTTCCTTGTGGCCTTATCTGAGATGTTTTTGTTGTGTTATTGCCATATAATGTCGACATGTGACACGCAAAATCGGATCCTTGCACAAAAGGCAATTCACTGAATATTATACATAACTATTGTAAATATGTTTAGCTTGTAGTTATATTCCAGAGTAATAAAGATCTACGTGGATCCGATACCGTGTTTCAATGTACATTTATGGCCACATGGCTGCATGCAGAGTCAACACTTGATATATAATTGTGGTCTGACGGGTCTTCTATCAGATTGTAAGATTACTGACAATACACAGTTGGGTTTGTTTAATATAACACCTATGGCTCTGTATGTTTTGGTAATTAAAGTTTCTATTAGCACGCTTCGTGTAACATAACATATGATAACATGACCTAAAATAACCTAACATGATTTATTGTAATATAATATAAAACAATAACATATATGAATAAAACTAATTTATGTATAAAAATGTTATATAATTATAATATTACATAATATAATTTTATATTACATAATATAATAAATAATAATAATAATATATAATAATATACATAATAAAATGCTACAACGTAGGCCTAAATCAAGCGAAACAAAAGATATATCTATATCCAACGTGCAAATTAAATAATTCAGGGCGCTAAATTCATGGCTACTATTCTTAATCTACAAAATTAAAACGTCCCAAGATCTTATTTGCAACATTTCGTGTTACATTATTGTATGCAAACATATTCCAAATAGTAATGATAATAATAATAAGAATAATAATAAGAATAATAATACTTAAACATAAAATCGGACATTTGCCTTCATGAAAAAAGTGTAATTTAGTGTACCTGAGCCCGTATCCTGCATGGCAGCATATATATATATATATATATATAATCTTATACCACTGTGAGCAACTGCTTTTACGGAGGGTATAAAAACAACATATACTATCAGAGTTGTCTTTTAGAATAAAGGCCGTTACGGTAATATACATTTTTGAGATTTAGCTGAACATGATCTATGTACTGTGAAAAGAGAAAGAGCCGGTATCATATTGCTTTTATTAGTGTTATTATATAATATACTTGTGGACTATGGCTTTTAACTAGATAAGTAGCTCTAATATCCCCAGAATAGTTTCTTTAGCAGTGATAATGGTTAATGTTAATAATTACAGACTCCTGGATAAAGTTATGTTGCTTGAGAAATATTATATACACATACAAGTGTATAAAAAAGCTAGTGAAAAAGGCGTTGTCAACTGTGTCTACTTAAACAAAAAATAGAAAGAAATATACTGGACAAAAACGCCGAGACAAATTAGAAAAATAAAACAGCAGGCTGTGGAACATGTAACTGTAGACAGTATATTGAAACATATTACTTTAATCATACTCCTGCTTTTTAGCCATTTTACAGTTTCAGTACAAAATTTAACTATAATAAATTTGGTATTGGTTAGCATGAATAGTATGGATCTTCTTAAAACTTGATCAATACAATTTATGACAAACATGTAAAGAGTAGCCTTTCTCATTTTTTTTTAATCAGGGTATGAATTATAGGTCAGATCAAGGTCAGATCAGAAAAATGGGCGTTACAGAGACACCGCACAGAGAGAGGTTAGATATTGTTACAGGTGCTCTATTATGTGACACGGGCGTAACTCAAGTTGTTGTTACATTCCGTACTGGTTGAACTCTCGTTGTCATGTGGGCCTTGAGTTTTCACGCTTGGTCGTAGGTCACGTGATGAGCCTGGTATGTGTAGATACACAGCGATGTCTTTCTAGAGAATTCCTGAAACGCGTGTTTACTGTTGAGTAGGGTCCTTATAGACTGTTCGAGAAGTGGAAGGTTCCAGGCTTAGGGTGCGAAGGTATATAAAAGGCTGTTTTTAGAACCAGAGGGCAGACAGCAGAGCAGATACCAGCGGACCCAGAAGCGTGTGTCAGATTCTAAGACCTTATCCGACGAATGCATTTTCAAGAACTTTCTCCTGGATTTTATACATTTGGACTTCAGTTTACTTTCTGTGTTGTTGCAAGAACTTTCCACTGGACTGTCATTCTCAGAGAGTTAACATTCAAAGGACTTATCTTGGTTACGGTGTTGGTATCGAGGTTCTTTACCATTATCCTTCTGTGTGACTGTATTGACTTGTTGCTATAACGCTGTTTTACTGTATAATTGTATTGATTTAGTGTATTGTATTGTTAGGGTTGTTTTAAGAATAAATTATAGTTATTTGTTAACAAAAAACCACTGACTTCTTTATTCATTCCCCTAGACATTTCCCGCTGCCTAGTGTTACAGAATCGGATTTTTTATCTCTGTTACAGAATTTGTGTTCATCACGCATACGTGATCTGTTTATATTAGGTTCTGTAACATAATCCAATAAACAACTAACAAAGTCGAAGACTAAACATATGTGTGATGGTGGTAAATTCTAAATCCGACCGACAACCCTGGTCATATTTAACAGAGCAGACACTGTTGCATAACCTTTAATTTTTTTCTGCGTTATCTCTGGTCAACAGCACGAATTTAAATTTCGTCACAAAAACTTATTTGTCACATATCAATTTAATGACCCTATATCGAGGTGAAATGTGATGACGTCTGTTCTTATTTTTCTTGTCTAATGGCTGGCTAAAGCCTATGGTGCTGTACAAAGCTATATATATATATATATATATATATATATATATATATATATATATATATATATATATATCTGTTTATTCCTGTATCTCTGTATATCTGTTTATATATATATATATTATATATATATATATATATATATATATATATATATATATATTATATATATATATATATATATATATATATATATATATCTGTTTATTCCCACATCTTTGAACATAAGTCATTACAGGAGAATCCCCTGATGGACCGAATCGGAACTTTAATCATGACCAAAACTTAGTTGCGTAAGGAGCCCGTAGACATTCCTGCCAACTGGAAATCTGCATTCGAAGGAATGCAAGTCTCCGCTACGTGGGCGGGGGCCTCATTCTGTCCCTAACCCATGTTTGCATTTATTTATTAGGCTCATAATCCCAGGTTAATTCTTGTATACATGACTTTTTGTTAACATTCCTTAAAGAGATCCCTGAATCCGGATCATGTTCCAGATCAACATTAAAATCCATCTTCTTTTCTTGGCTCATTCCGAAATGCCCTGAAAACTTGATTGCATGATTGCGTTAGTTATATTAAGAATAATCAAAAACACTCGCGAACGGTAATGAACGCATATCTTCCTGGCGGTACGGAGGGATTAAAATTACAATATAGCAGCATGAGCAACAGTTTTTTTTTAGAAATCCTCTGTCAAATTATACGATTGTTATAAATGTTGAAAATTATAACATAATCATTCAAGTGAGATTTAACGCCTTAGTCAAGTCAGGAGACCCATAAAACTTTCCATTTTTTTCAGAAGTGAGTTTGAGTAAATTATGATATATGGCGAAGTATAAATAAAACCCAACCATGACATCAGACAAGTAAGATACATCTGTTTGAGAACGGAAACCGGCCGAACTTAACGGCCCAACCAGACAAATGGATCTGTTGACTATATCCCCAACCATTCTAAAGCGGTACATAATTAACGTTAGAATATACACATTGACCGATCATGAAATAAAGCAGCATCTTTAAACATCATTCTGTTGATTACATACATCGTGTGAGGTGACCAGCACTGTATTGCTTGGGTCCCCTATCCTGGTAAAAAATAGAGTTAACCTAGTCAGAGCAGGTTTGCTACAGGCGTGTCACTGCGGGCTTCATAGAATTAACATGAATAATTTCCATAATATTTCCTTTATGTATACATTCATTTACTGGCATTAATAACATACATTAATTAATAACATATATATATACACACACACACACACACACACACACATGAGATCTGCATCCGAATGGATACAAGCCTCATTGACATACTCCCATGGAAGCACAATTTTGACAAATGCTCTGCAGGCACAGTGGACACCGCCACTCCCCAACGGTGATCTTAACCAATACCAGGGGGACAAAAACACAATCCGATCAAACCGTCGATGCGAAGACCACGTTCCCTTTAATGTATCTGATAATTATCTGATCTGAATGCTATTTCTTCTTCAGACCGTACATATTAGATAAATAGGTTCTCGAACGAATACATGAAAAATGGTTGTTAGGGGGACGGAAAAATAGAAGAAAGTGATTGCAAATGGCCCATGTACTCTGTGAAGATACTCATTAGTATAATCATATTTGGAACATAAAAGGTATGTGATTGGACGTTTAATCTTTATGTTACCCGATAACTATTAAATGAAATGTAATGCTATTTATGCAGAAAAATATGCATTATTGGATTCCCAATAGAATTTATGAAGACAGACGGTCAGGATAAAAACAATAATAGATTAAGTTATGATGCATTTACACTTTTTCTATAGTAGCTTTTGCTATTTTCATCATTTATTATTGGGACAGATAATGCGTCCACTATAGTGGTTTATGCAATTCAACTCGTTGTCCACAGTTGAAATATCTGGATATTGTACCAATAATATTTCATGAAAACCCGTCACTCAAATTTAATTTTGCGGTCGGTTTCATCGTGCCTCTCGACAAAATGTTAATAATGGCGTAAGGTTTGGATTTCCGTACTACCCTTTCTGTTTCTAAAGCGTAGGTCCCATTCACCACATTCACCGGAAGGTTTACCAAGATATTTATGGTCTTGGGTTGATTTGGTTGAATGCGATCTTTGCCGTAAGGGGGATACTAATGTACATGGATGGTGTGAGGGGTCCACGTTCTTTTCATGAACGAGACAGTTTGTGGCTCTGATAAAAAGATATGCATTAATTGTTATCTAAGGTGGAGCTTTTGTGGGTGTCAAACACTGGGAGCTGGTCAACGGCAAATTCCCGTGTTAAACCAGAACGCGGTCTATTGCCGTATGATACCATATGAAAACGTGCGTGAATGTGCCTACCGTCTACTTGCATTGACACTGACGAATATGTATCTAAATGACCGCAGCCGTGCCGTTTCGGGAACCTAGCGACAACGGGACAGAAATGGAGAGAATGGGGTATAGCTACGTTTACTATGGCAAACTACATTTTCCGTTGGAGAACGTGTTGATATCCACGACGACGTAGTATCCGTAAATTAACGTTAAATGCCGTGTGTAGAAAACGACACGAGAGCGCTGATTTGATTTCATCACGAACATACTCATTATTGCCACGTTCTTGCTTACCCCGAAGAATGACGTAATAAATGAAACCAAGGAAAAAGCATCTGAAAGCCAGCGGGAGCCACTCGTTCAGATAAAAGTGCAAACAAAGTTTAATCTATAAATAAAATAACCAAATACCCTTAAACCTGTTACCATTATAAGTTTTGCTATGGTTACGCCTATTGTAGACACTAGAATTTATTTTTTTATCATGATTACACAGCATGTATCTAAGTTCAAAATCATTTATATACTACATGGTCGGGTTAGGGCTTTCACAGATAGCTCCAAAGAATGGAGCGTCGCAAGGCGAGTCACATACATTTGTTAAGATCTGTTGTCTGTAGGGACGGTGAAACATGAAAAAAATATCACCAGTACATCTTTTAATTAATAAAAAACTAGAATCTGTAGTCAAGGCGACCTCCACCAGAATCTTCTTTAATATCAGTCATGTGTTCACGTGTATGCTTTTCATGTTTGAACACTGTCATGCTTCAATAACACGAGCTCACCTGGCGAGTGCAGAACAAATAAATACGCCTATCTTTTTTCACATTGGCAGGTATACGTTTCGCGTACAAGAGACTTCAACGACATATGCATGTGTATACAAATAACGCATGTGTCTGTTAAAATTCCTTAGACTATACCCTCAACAGACTACACTGAATAAACATCGTGTTTCACGATGTCGCCTGAGCTTCAAATAATACAAAGCATCTTTCATATAATTTCACGGTAGAATGTCTCTTTATACAATCATTAAATCTACGATATTTCCCAAGCAATGAAGCTGTCGGACCTATGTTGTAAATAAAAAAAAACTTCTCACATAAAAATTCGTACACCCTGTATATGCCTCACGTCTCTTTCCAAAATGTTTTTGTGAGAATAGAATAGAGATTTCTGGAATGGAATAATTTTCTTTCTATGTTGTTATTTTGAGGGAGGGTGTTAATTGAGAATTCTAAGCTTTATATCATATAAGTGAAACACATGACAACAATTCCTGCACAAACCTTAGGATTGAAATATGCCTCGTTTAGTTCTTATTAGCTCATTACAAAAATATGCATCAGATAGAGCCGTGGATTTTCCGCGGGCGCAGCTAGGGGCTGATCAAAGTGCTAAAGCGGGCCACTGCACCCCTGAGGACAAATACCTGTTCGTGCAATAAAAATCACTGAGATTGGTTGACGGGCAAGCATGCCGGAGTTAATAATATGAAAACAAGAATGGGACATTTATTTATTTTTATTTATTTACATTATGTTTATACAGGGAAAACCAATCAGTTTAAATTAAACTGGTCTTACTTGGTGCCCTGTATCAGTACATATAAAACATACAATGACTAAACTATCAATACAATGCATAAAATAATACCATGACTAAAAATATAAACATGAACATATGGACTCAAATCATAAAAGCATATTAAGAGAGTTAAGAAAGTATATCAATATATACATCTATAGACAGAAGGAGTAAACTAAAATATCACATTAAATAATATACATGCAAATATGCGAGGCGTACGAACCAATCTCAGTTATTTGCAGTTTTGGGTACAAAACCAAGTGAAGGTTTGGTCAAACCGATTGAAAAACGGTCACAAGTTGAATAAAGATAAATCCGAGACGGTGTGGTTTGGAAAATCAAGAAATCGATCTCAATCGGGGAACAATTTAAAATGATTTGCTGGGACCATGTGCAAAAATGAAAATACTCGACGTAAAATTTCAAAACCACGGCAGTGCTAGCACAATAGATGAAAATAGGACTAAGTGTATACATCGAATAAAGTGGACTATAAAGGCCTGGAAGTTTCGCAGTATTAGCCTGATGGGACGTATAACATTTGTGAAAAGTTTAATTTTGTCGCTGATCGTACACCTTCAGTCAATTTTATACATTCCTGATAAGTTAAAAATCATTAACTTGATGATATAGTTTCAAAAAAATGCAAAAGATACTGAAAGAATGAGATGCGTTATAAATAATACATTTAAGGTGGATTACGCATGATAGACGTTGAAACAATACAAAGTTAAATGAACTTAAAATAGATTGATTGGCGTTCAGCAGTGAGCAGCTATCTGCATGGTCAGTCATACCAATTTCTTTACTAAGTAGTAAAGGGTGAGATTTAATATTACTGTTATGCAAAAAATACATCTAACGTACAATCGCTCAGATTCGTGAGATCACTGCAACAATATTATCAGTGTGTGATAATAAAGAAATACTTAATGTATTCAGACTCAGAAAGACCTATTTTCCTCCCTATTTCGCAATGGTCTGCTCCCAGGAATCAGCTCAGACCCTTGTGTATCGCTAATTAACTTGGTGTCTAGCGCCTGATTGAGACATACAGTGGCCGATGTTCCGGGGGATTTACCTGCTTATCCTTAGACGGCAGTTAGTCAAATGATTATGAAGTGCCAAGGAGCTACACATTAATCGCACAATATCATAATGTGCAGTTGACATGTTCAACCGTTCAAAATTAGAGTGTCATTTTAATTGGCGCCGTCCATGTGATACCAAACGAACTAACAGTAAACTATAAACGTCTGCGATAAATTAACCGTGCCATGTGTGATACCGTAAGCTTTAAAATTAATTAAATGGATAGATGAAACTTAAATCATGGCAGCAAATTAGCATGATATATTACAACTTATACATACATATTAAAATAACCATTGAATAAAACAATTTTAACATAATTCATAATTAAACTAGATACTTATTCCCGTAACATTATACTCGTTTAACATAAGAAACAAGGAACAACGTCAATACACATTTTCTGTGACAATTTAAACTTGTCAATATAATATATGTATTGTTGCACTGATAGGGATACGATGAGCAATATAACCAAGAAATGAGTTATTGTGTCAGAGGAATTGACATTCCGAGCAGGGCTCTTTGTTTTACAAGATTGCTTACCTGTCAATAACCATAGGCGGTCATGCTTTAAATACATGCACCGGCATATTAAGGATCTTAAGTATGTTTCTCCAAACGAAATATCAATATTTGAACATTTAGAATGGATAATCTCATATTAACAGCTGTCAGTTGAAGAGACAAGATGGTTGTCACGTGTCATTTATCTGTAAAAGGAAAACACTCCCGTGAGAAGATTACATGTCAAGTTAATTTTAAGACATAATAGATATGTGATTTGGAGGTAGCGCCCTATTTAAAACTCGATAATAATAAGACAAATATAATAGTTCTGGGTGTCATTCGATTGAGGGATGTAATAATGGAATCCATCTGGTAATCATCAAGGCTGTTCTCATGATTGAGCAGAACAGTTGGTTTACATTAGGCGTTAATGTGTCAATGCAGTTAAAAATAATATACTGCAAAAAATACAGACGTGACAGTTGATCGAAGAGGCTAAGGTAACATGACATTTATCTCAGCTGCCTCGACCTCCTTGACTATAGACGTACAGGTAAGCTTTCTTGGCATGTATATGTCCACATATAAGTTATTTTCTTGTGTTATCATGAGAATTGAGGAACTTCTATGTACAAAACGGTTCTCTTTACAACAAATTGCCGCCCAATGACCAAGCCACAATTTGGCGGTGATTACATATGGAAACAACAGACAGTTATTATTGTTCCAATTCTGCGGTCGCTTCGAAAAATGTTAAGGACCGGACTACGGGAGATATATATATATATATATATATATATATATATATATATATGTATATATATATATATTCTGGTCAGATATACAGAGATTTAGATAACAAATATATACACGATTCTGACTTTCAACATGTAAAAGACAACTTTCATTTTATCAACACGATCCGCATGCTCTTGGTTAGGTTCATCTTGCATAAAAATCCACCTGTACCATACTTATAAATAGCTTGCGAGAAATATATTCTTGTACATTTGCAAATACTTGCTCGCCAACGAAACCCAGATGGAATGACGAGGTAACGATACTTGGTACTTTGCCGATTAATCGACACAGTAGTTTGTACTTGAACAGTAGTTAAAGGCAGGTTTTCATCAGCTAGGCAAGAAAGCATTTACACTACTGTTATCTTATTTTCTAAAAATTTGTTACGTAAAAGTGGAATGTTTAGAGTTATTAACAGAATAGCCGTGACAACCCGACTCAGTAGGCAATCGGATAATTGGGCTGGTAAGCCTACTCGAGTCGTGGTACTAGTAATATAGCGGAATGCATCGCAGTGGTCTTGCGTCAGGTTGCATTCATATTGTGGTAAACGGCCCATAATCTTAATATTATGCAAAGAATGATGAACTTGCACAATAGTATACATGTCAGCTCATAATTTAAACTGAAACACCGTCTCCATTGACACTAATCATTTCCTGTATCGCCTGCAAGCAGACCTGGGGTCAATTCTGAATTGATTTGGAATTGAATTTGTATTGAAGGAAAAATTAAATGAATTGGCATTGAATTGAAATGAAAAAAGTGAAAACTAAATGAATTGGATTTGAATTGGAATTGAAGTTTACAGGCTCCATTGAACTGATCTGAATTAATGAACAAATGTTCGAGATCTTATATTTCCCTAAGCTTAATTGCTTCTTATTCACTGTTCCTGAATTGTTTGTATCAACAAATATAGCACACCAGAGATGGGTTAATAATATGAAATATGGTAATAGAATTTTTCAGATTTTCAAGGTAATAGTAATATAATACTTTGATAGATATAAAACGGAGCTGTTGTAGCAATGATAATAGAATAATTGTAATATGTATTACTTTCCATTATATATACTTCCCATTTCCCGGTGTGCCATAAAGCATGTGATCAGATGATACTGAGCTGATTTGTTCTGGTCCAGTGACTTTCTAGGATGTGCTTGTTTAAGAACCCAGTATGTCTGGAGCTGCTCTACTGGCCTGTTTGGACCAGATGAAATCTAAGTGAATTACAGCTGTAATCTAGGCATTTTACTGGCCAGAACTGGTCCTTGATGACTAAAGTCAGTAAAATAATATGGCACATGAGTGCTCATGGAAGCACCAAGTTTGTAGACCTTGCTATTGTTAGGAGATATAACAATGAAAAGCGCGCCCCCCCCCCCCTCCTCCCTATGGGATGTACAACTAAAACTAAATGTTGCCCAGCAAGACCATCCTTGTACATGAACTAACTATCTCAAATTCAAATTTTATACATTGTTTCAAGGAAATTCAACATTCCTGGTACGTGGATAGGCCCCTATAATGGCTTATCGTAAATTAAGCATGGACATTTTGAAAGATGAATAAATTGTACAGAAATTTAAGTGTAGTCGAACATGTATTTAAAAAAATTTTAAATGATGATGCACACCCGGGGAAGGGCTTTTGTTCTTTTATCATTAAGGTTTGGGGGCTTTTGTTTACGGGGGCATTGTCTGTACCTCCCCCCCCCCCCATAATCATGAGAACTTTGTTTTATCATCCCAAGTAGATTATTTGCATATAAATTAATTACACCAGGTAATAATGGCCACTTTTTGAATTGAGAATTGAATTTGAATTGAATAAAAATTATTTGAATTGAACTGGAATTGATATTTTTCTGCAGCACATTGAATTGAATGAATTGGAATCGAAGCTTCCTAAAAATTCTTGAATTTGAATTGAATTGGAATTGACAATTTTGAGTTGACCCCAGGTCTGCCTGAAAGCTGCCTACGTCTTGTAACCCGTGCGAGCCATGCTTCTGTTCATGCGGTCATAAATTCAACAAACATGCCGAGGAGTTTACCAATGTGCTGGGATAAAACGGAACGCAATGAAGCGTTGTCAGAAATGACGAAAGTATTTGCATCTTCAGAAGGCCTTTTAATGCGTTCCTCAGACGTAGATGTAATGACACTCTGGGGCCAGTGATCTGGTCGTAATGCCAGAGGGTCGATATGACGCTATTAACAGAATATGTTATATGGAGGATTTATTTTCTAGGATGAAGGTATTCATACTTTTCATCTTCTCTCTCTGCCAAGGTACGTAAAAGGAAGTAACGAGTTAGCAAAATTATTATTGCTATTCTTGTCTCCGATCGTGCTTTGACAAAACTGGATTAACAGATCAATAAGAAAAATGGAGGTAATGTAAAAACGTAATGTCTCTTTGATTCATTGAACGGATATAATATCATGTCATTTATGACAAACGATTAAATATATGGATGATTGCATATGTTTCATGTTGACACGAAGGACGCTTGTATTAATTTGGACCTATTGTAACTATGACAGGGAGCAGTGCTTTCATTTCAAACAAAAACAATTCTATTGAGCTTAAACGTGTGCACCAGGGGAGAATCACACACAAGCAATGTTTGGAAATATGTAGCAGGTCAAAGAAACCTCCGTGCATTGATATAAAGAAGGAGGTCAGTACATGCATCCTGCAAACTTCTACTCAAAATGTAGAATTGAAAATTCCACCTTCCTGTCGCGTTGGTAAGTCAGGTTAAGAGTTTTACATAAACTGATTACTAAAGCAAGAACAAACTGGTAGATGTCACTTACATTTGTATTATATTTACGAAAAAAGTTATCTCTGTTTTAAAGTATTTCCATTATTTCAATAAACTAGAAAGGCGTATTGAACACATTTTCTTTTTATTAAACCCGTTCCAGATCCACTAAACACATAATAAACCCCTATTTAATAATGCTTTAATAAACTCCCGCATTCTTTTTAAAACATTCTGGGTAAACCGGGAAATAACTTTTTTTTTCAAGTCGACCTTATGTAAATAGTTTAATTTCATTTGTGAAACAGTTCCATGTCCCCAGGGTTACATAAGTCTGTTTGAGGACACAGACCAGCCCTGGGTGCCTACGTCTTGCTACAGATTTGTGACGAGACGCATGGATTGGTACGCAGCAAATAAAAACTGTAAGCGATCCAATGGGATTCTCGTAACCATCGACAGTGAGAAAGAAAATGTACATCTCAAAGAAATTATTAAAAAGAAGCCAGGTTAGACAGAGCATCGATATACTTCAAGTTAATATAGACATATTGAATAATCTTTATTACTAAATGACTTAAGGAAGGATGAACATTATGTCAATTTTGGTCTTATATACATTTTAATTCACATTCTAACATTAGACATTTATTTTCTAAATTTCACTCATATTATAGTTACTATTGTATGGGGTGACATGTTTATACAGAAAAAAAAAACTCAATTGCAGGACTCGAATGTCTTTCTGTCGTTTGGAATAGCAGAAACTACTTAGTTGTAAGAAAGGTTGGAAAGATTATGCTAATTTCCACAATTTATTGCTCTGTTTACTTATACAGATATAAAATTTTAACGGTTGTATGTTTTCGTATATGCAAAGACATTCATATTCCCATGTTTGTTATTGACTGTAAACCACATAATTAAGCCAAATTCGTTTCCTTCAGAGTTGGGTAAACAGAACATGTCACACCTGGGCCTGTGGATCGGCGGTAATGATTTACTGGATGAAGGATACTGGCGATGGGCAGCTTTGGATGGTGGAATGATGTATGGTGACTGGTACCCTTCTGAACCAAATAACCGCGACATTGACGACGGAGAGGAAGACTGTGCAAGTATGTGGCGAAGATATCAGTGGCGTTGGAATGACGCGAGTTGTAATAATATATACATACGAGCTATCTGCGAAAAGTCCTGGCCTGTTAATATAATGTAAGTGATAATATTTTGACGGGATTGAATGATGACACAAAGTGGTATCGTGAAGTTTGAGAAAATGCTAGTTTCCATTTGCCCCCCCCCCCCCCCCCCCCCTCCCTGATAATGCCGATTCATTCTTAATGCTATTACGGGGTCGCCTGGTTAGTCATGTAACTGAAATATTCGCTCAATGTTTATGCTGCCGAATGATAAGAAAAGCAAACCGTCATATGTTGAAAATATATTGTAGCTTTGATTAATTTTATATTATGAATTGACTTGGTATTGTCGGTGTTTTCTAATGTCTGTTAGTTTTCATCCAATTGAGGATATGTATCAAGCAATTTCAACTTGTACAAGCCTAGCAGATTAACCGATGAGCTTGACTCCTTTATGTTTACTGCTTGAGACCTGTGATTCCCATATCTGGATTTTTTTTATTTTCCATATTCCCTTATATGTACCCACTACAGATATAAGGGAAAGTATACTGGTCATTGTAAATGGGAAGCATAAACCCTTCCAAACATTAAGATCTCAGCTGATACATCCTATACATAACTGATTCATCCTATGTTAACTGATACATTCGAATATCTTTGCAAACGTAAAAACAACCCACTTTAGATATACTGATGGTTTGTTTCAAAAGCACATTATACTGCTAGCCATGCAGTGTTATAAAGCTGAATACGCTTTGTTGACAGTTATGTTCATAAAAAAACTGAATATCTTCGCTTGAATAAATAAATTTGAGTTGATATATTGCTTGTTGCATGTATTTGGTGTATATATTGCTCAGCATTTTTCTTCAGTGAACGTTGATATGACAGTTGCTGATATGGAAACAAAAAAAAACAGTCATAAAAAGAGGGGGGGGGGGGTTGTTTTTGCATATACTTCGGACGAATGAAGGTGTAAATTATAAAAGTGGGTTCGTGTTTTTTTTTTTTTAAGAATGACCATAATTGTTTTTTTCAGAAGCATATGATAGTAATTACAAGAACAACGAGTAGTATGATACAGTTACCTTTCTTTTAAAAATTTCTTGTTTTGTTATTTAAACAACCTTTAAGAAGTTACCATATGGCACCTTTCGGAACGGCTCTTTACAGACTTAAAGGCTTAGAGGTTCCGGAAGAAAAAATTATGGTTCTTTAAACGAAGTTCAAACAAATTTTCTTAAAGGCATATATTCTTAAGGTTTCAATGGAAAACCTCCTTGTCCCCATAAAGAACCTGATGTTGAGGGCCTCCACTAATTCCACTCTGAATAATCTTTAAAGATTAGAGTGTATCTGAATATCCGACAGTTCTTTTCTGCCTTTTATAAAGACTGGGATTTGGAAAAGTACACCATGATAGCCCCGTTCCTCAGAAATTAAAAACGATCTTGCAGTTCTCAACCCAAAACATTTCACATGTGACGTGTTCATGAGAAACCTACACAAACCAGCCGTTGAAAGTAAAGTTGACAGCTACTGCTGTGTTGAATCTTTAATATAGCTGTTATTTGTTATAGTCAATAAAACACCGGATGACGGTTCCGTTGTAGATTGTTTAATAGCATTGCTTCCTCATATGCTCTCCATATTCTTTTATCAATCACTGATGTCTATATATAGGTAACTATGGGCTTGATTTCCTGTGCTTCAACCCTGCCAGCTTTTTGGATTTCATACAATCTTGATAATTGCTATCATATACTTTGTGTACAACAATATACATTGTTCTTTATACTTAGTGCACTAATTTGTCTTTCAGAAAAAAAGAACATTTTAAACGTACCGTGATCCAGCAGGTTTAAAAAGTTAATTACGCTTGTAGGATTAATATCTGTTGATAATTACTTTTTTATATATATTCAGGAAAATAAATTTATACACACATATAGTATAATCGGTCGTACCTGTACATATCTCACACAAACACACATACACATATATATCAGGAACGTAGGAATAAGCGTTTGAGACGCGTGATACCGGTTTTGGACTCGGGGTAATCAAACATCAAGCGTCCCACCGGACGTGCGGTTTCAGGTTGCATTACCTCTAGATCAAAGACGTTTCAGTCACAGTCCCTGACCAGCGACAATTGCCCAAGCAGGTCTTGTGTAAACATGGCACCCGGCCCACTAGGGCAAACATGCATGACCTAATTAATGACCCGAGACCTAAATGGTTAACTCACAATCATTGGCGAACTTGTCTAACAACATCAAAATTGCGTACTTGTTAGTCCAGATCAGTATGTTATCTCATACACACATTTCGGTTAAGCCAAACTGCTAAGCTGAAGATGTAACAAACATTTATATCATTTCACAATTACTATATCTAATACATAAATTAGACTTTAAATAACAATTTGCCATACAAAACTGTATATTATTATTTCTAGTATATCTGCATACGTTATTAAATCGTCAGCTTAATCAATTCCAGCCGCCAAGCTTATTTTCTCTTCTAGCTTTATCTGAAGGAAAATACTTTCAATTAAACATTTATTAAGCTATCAAACAATTTTGGATGATGTGTATTATAAGTTAATTGTGTGCAAATAATGGAAAACTGTATTTATAGAGTAAACCCCTCACCCTAGTTCTAATAATGAGGTGAAGGTAGCAGTTTGTGGAAGACTGCCATAACATTACCTTTTATGTGAAGGTCCGGTATTTCCCACACTCACAGAAATGATACAAGCTAGTAGGAAGTCAGGGAGTTAGTTCTCAGAGGGCCTAGTAGTTCCTCGATGGGCTCCTCCGTGCAGTTCCTGAGATTTCCTACGAGTTCCTGAGTCTCTCCTCCAGAGTCAACCAATATACACCCCAATTCTTGGACCAGCACTTAGCTTTCCTGGACCGCTCTAAACCACGAACAGAAGTCAGGCCATAGGGTTACGGTAATATTGGACCCTTGACTTAATAATAAACATTGTGACTACAAAATTTCGTTCAGGATGGAGTGAGAGAACGCAGAAGGAGAGAGTAAACTGTGTCACCAGAGTTGCATCCCCGACCTGGTGATAATATATATATATATATATATATATATATATATATATATATATATATATATATATATATATATATATAAAGTTTGAGTGAGCAACATTTAAGATAACTGATGAGACAATGCCTCTATGATTGTATACACGTGAACAGTTAATTACAGCTGAATGTATAAACGAAGCATTCTCACCATCAGTTAAATCATTTTGATGTGTTTTGCTGAGCATCCCACGACACGACATCTTGACAAGATATTATCAACATGAATATTCATATGACTTAATGTTAACGTGATAACACACACTGAAGGAATCATGTTTCTGTAGCTTTCTGCTTCATTTACCATGTCACAGGACGAATTTAATAAAGCAAATGTGCTGCCCGCATGGATTTTTGAAGCTGACTGTGTGAGAAGCGAATTGCCACATTCGTGAAGGAAAAGTGGCATTGGTGTGCATTGCATTGGCCTACCGTCTGAGAAGTATAGGTAAGCTGTTCATAAATTCCTGCTTTTCCATGGTACAATGTGACTCTGTGCACCCTTTATAATTAAAGTTTACTCATATCCACATTAAAATGATCGTTCTCAAATATATAATATTTTCCTTGTTGATCTCAGCTCATTTTATATAAAACTAAACGGATGCCAATCTGTATAATGTATCTTTAGAAGGAACGACACACCTGATATGAACACATTAAAAGTGACTGCGTTTAAGGTTAGAGCACTGGCCTTGGACTGTAAAAATGTTGGTCGGCGTCCCGTTCGTTAACCTACCACTCTTTGAAAACTAGAATGTGACTTAATTGACTTAATCATATGACAGATGTGCTTCTCTAGATGTTCGCACATAGGTTGATAGATTAAGAAACTGTATGTAAATTATATATGTTAATTATATATATATATATATATATATATATATATATATGTTAATATTATATTTAGTGGACGAATATACAAGTAATTTTGATGTTAAAACAAAACTTAAACACCTTATATGTTTATCATCGTTCAGGAGGCAATATAAAACAAACAATGTGCAACTCTGTCTGCATTTGTTGTCCATATGCGGCATATAAATTGACATATGCGATGTATGCTCTGACGTCGGTTCTATATTTCCATCAGATGGCATTGCTGACTCTCAGGCTCTTGTTATAAAAAATTGAGAAAACCAAAAATATTGTATAAATGTATACTATATTTATTTACTTCGCATTTGACCAATGCAAATTTTATAATTTTATTGACACTACATATAAAGGAAGCTAAATATGTATTCAGTTGACTACCGAAGTGGAAAGCCAACAATCACACATCTTTTAGACAAACAGACAATCGATTTTGTTCCCTGAAATTATGCTACCACACGGAAAAATTTTTATTCAGTGTCACTTTCACTATTTAACATACACATATTCAGTGCGTATTACTACATAGGCATATAAGTTGATAGAATTAACTGCATAAAAGATTAACTGAATACATATATATATATATATGCTTATAGTATTGAAAGCTTCAGTGTTGTCTGTATTAAGTTATTATAAAACCAGAGCATACGCATGAACAACAAACTTAATATTTTAAAGGATTTTCATATATGATCTGCAATTTATTGCTAAAACATAATCTCAAATAAGCTTTACATTTGGCTGACTTTTAATATTATGTACCCATAACACATTATTCTGGCTACATAGAAACAATTTACCGATATATGTCATTATCATATGATTATTTTCAATAGTTTGTTCACATATTAAAATTATCTCATTTAATATGCGTAATATAAATTCCTGAGCATGAATATGATATAGAATATAATTACCATAACATCATATAGGTAGCCCTCTACAATATAAGGCTGTTTTTGAGCGGCATAAAGTCCTTACATTAATAACGTATACATTTGGGCAGAAAACAAAGACATGTAAAGTTATAATATGGTCGATTGTTTTTAACCAAATTTATCTCATCTCAAGGATTCCACTTTATTCGCGAAATATCATATTTACCTTGAATCAAACGCTCCATGGTTCCAGGGGGGGGGGGGGACTTAACAAAAGGTTAACATTTTCTGGATTAGTTTTCTTCCACAACTCATGAGCACCCACCTTAGCCCCCTTTCTGCCCTTCCAAAAATATCAGTACCGCCAAAACTTCTGTAACAGACGGGTGCATTTGCCTTGTTTGAGACTGACACTCCATAAGAGAACGTATGGACCCCCCCCCCCCCGCCCCTATTTTAAAACTAGAATCTCCGATCAAATTTCCTCAAGAAAAGTTCATCCTCCTTATGAATAACAGTGCAATCTCATCCTTGCGGAATATAGAAATCCGCTCAAACAACACACATGATGAAGTATTCCATTATAACCATTTTGCTAAATGTTGAAATATTTTATTTTTTATATAATTTCATTTTTATTACCCCGAATGGCATTCACCAACATGTTATAATATATTATGAACATAGAGGCAATTGACATAATCCTTAGGCTACATTTTCTCAACAACAGATGCAAAATTGAAATATATGTTTAAACTGTAAACTAGTTGGATTAAGATATTTTACTAGTACTCGTTATGCGCCTTATTCCTTTAAAAAGACACGATACACAAAACTGCCTGATAAAATAGGGGGACTGGCCCATCTTAATCTATTACTTCCTGAACTCTGGGAGATTTCTGTGTGGTGTAATCATGGTCTCCATTTCCACCTTTTTTTTAAATTTCTGGAGAGAGGTTTATTTTCAAAAGAGACCATTGTGGAAATTCGAAAAAAAATGAACAGGTGGTCCTTTTAAGGTCACTTTATTGGTAATAGAATACATGCAAAGTACCTTCTCACACATTTAAATAAATAACACGTAATGGTGTTAACTCATTTCCATTAAATATCTAAGGTTATCCTAACACTTAGGCTGGGACAAAACAAGCGCAAGGCACAGAAGTGTACCCCAACACTGAATGTATAACACTGTAAGCATTTAACAATGTGAAAAAAAACAGAAGGGCATTTCTGTGACCTTAACATTGGTACCTCAAAATCGACTAGGTCCATCCACTTTGGGAAGGTGAGCCATCCGTGAAAGGTTGGACGTTTTGGATAAAAACTTTTGCTTCACATGCATCCACGACCTTTTACAAGAAGTGGCTACTGTGACATTTTCTTTTAGCACCGTGAAATCAAATCGACACGCATCCTCCTCCTTTGGAAACTGAGCAACACCTAGGTGAAGTCTTGGAACGAAAACATTGGCTGAAAATGCGTCCATAAGTTTTTTTTTTTTCAAGATGTGCGTCATGTCTCCTTGCATTTGACCCTGTGGACTGAAAGGGGAAGAATTTTGATCCAACTGTTTGCTTTAAAAATGCGTCCGAAACCCTATATAACTGACGGACGGGAAGGACAAAAGAATGAGGGGACGGTAAGATATACGAAGTGAGGGGTAACTCTGTGAATTGGTGCAATTTAATTGAGAAGGGATAATCAAGTGACTGAACTGAAAATGTGCAGACTTTTTTTTTTAATGTGGAGGATTACCCATCCCAGATAGATTACCATTATATTTTTGCTGAACTTGATTATATAGTCATCCCTGATCATAAATCCACGTATTTCTTTAATTTACAACCCTGCGCTGGCCCACGTGACAATCTCTGACCTTGTGGTCACACGTGATCCCCCTTTTGTTACAAGCTACACAAACGTGGTCTTTGTTACACCTGCCATACATGCATATGAAAGAACACTCAGCCCTATGATTCCATGAATGACAAACATACTCTTATCTGTGTTATCCCTTTGTGTATCATAACCATTGTCAGGTTTTCTTGATGACAAATGTTCCTAGCATGAATATCACGAGTATCATCAAGCCATTTCCTCCCGGCTTCAACCTTTCAACCTGTTGGCTCAAAATTCTCTTAAGCTTAACTGTATCCTTGTGGTTGACAATAATACACGGTATCTTTCAGCCTCTAAATTCTGACCATAATTTCTGCCCATAGTTTCTATTGGTCACATTTCAAACCCTACATCCATCTGATCCACAAGCAAAGATTGTATTTTTTTTCAAGTTACAAAGCTACTAAAATATCGACGGTAAGATCACCGAACCCAAGGTTATCGTTAGAGTCGCATGACTCATAGGCAAGATACGGCCACAGTATGTCTCTGATAGATCTCCTTCACAGTAATGCCTGCACCAGCTCGAATCTTTCCAGGAGTACCCGATGAGCCCGTCGTTTTCGGTTGTAAAGTCGCTCTCTGCCGTCAGTCATTCATCAGTAAGTTATTGTTGACAGCTGTCGGTAGCGGGCCAGAAGGATGAGTCCCTCCAAAGGAATATGACAAGGCGTTGAATTATTTGCCTTGCATAACTGCGGCTGATGTCGGACCACGCGGATCCCTCGTCGTTGATTGCGTCATGACATTATGTTTCACTGTGGAAGCTGACAAACCACAGTCTCTCTGTATAGCTCGAATGTTTTCCGCGCTGCAACCAGGACAAGGCTGACCGAGAATAATGTATCTACAAAAGCGTGTCCTTGATGATTTATATGAGGGATGTTACGCAGATTCCCAACATCACAAAATGGATTCCCTCGTCGTGGCTGACATGCAAGTGCTATCTTAGGCATACGTTTTAGAACTGTGAAACAGTCGCTGGCTAGTTCATGAGAGAATCGCCCTATGCATGAACTCTGTGACCTTAATCGCATAGTCATCCAATGAATTATCTTAAGCATTGGACTAACAAGCTTTGAGTCAGGTGACCGTTAACATTTTAAAGCGTCAATCATCTGACAAAAACAAAATTTGTATAATTGACAGAGCTCTGTCAAACAGAACACGTGTAGTCTGTACCAGTAATCATGTTGGCATGTTTTCCGGGATATTTTTATACAAAGGAGATACCAGTTGATGACGTCAGTCAAAGCGACGTCATACGTCATCCACCTTTGTGACGTCATTATTATGTTGTAAGTGGCTCTCGCTACCATAAGCATGGAAGACCTTCGGTGTAGGAGCTTTTTGGGGCTCTTTATAAAAATAGGGATAAAAGGACGGATCATTTGGGCTGTGGTGGATAGGTCAATTAATGACCCCCAAGTTATCAAGCACACCAGTGTCCTCGTTAATATCAGGCGAGCGAAAGTCTCGTTCTCAAGCTTAAGAAGGTTGGGTTTCTCTATAAGGTTTTATCTTTCATTTTTTCATTCAATAATAATTGCCTTTCTCTCTCTCCTTCAATTTGCTGTTCAAGATATTCAGTGGATGGAGAACTTACAGAAGGCGAATGAATTAGCAAAGTACTCACAGCGGCAAGTTCAATTAATGCCAAATCTTGATCGACCTCGAACAATGGCTCTATTTCACATTTTGCACCACACCTTCCCTCATGCTCTTGACCGCACGACAACACTTTAAAACATTTTTCTACCCATAGCTCGAGAATTAACAAGAGAGATTTAACATTTTCACCAAACAGCAACATTTCAACAAAACAATAGCTAGCGATCCGCAACCGCTGACTACATTGAATACCTGGGATCCCTGACTAGGTTACGTAATAACCTTTCGTTTCATTGCACAGGGGAGCCTGTTACGTGTTTCCTTCCTCCAACATTATATCATTAATAACCATTAATATTTATATTCACACACACGCACATATATATATACATACAAGTTAAGCTAACGACACCTGTCAGACCATAATATTTCCCCGATTATACTCCAAGGTTATTAAGCTGTAAGTAAAATGCAGCTATAAAGTTTGATATTGTTGTTAAAAGCTTTTCACTTACTTGAAGTAAACAATGTCATTCGCCGGGAAGGTCTCGGCTACGCTTCATCAGTCTTGCCCTCTTTACACCACAGGCGTAAATTGTTATTTTATTTTCATCATAGTACTATAAACCCTTGAAAGCTTATCAGATGTCCAATTTTGAAGGGAAGCCTTTGTTAAATGTACGACTCGTGTCATCAACAGTCTATATTTGATGCAATCTCGAACGTGTGAGGGTGGGTGATTGTTAGCTTAATTCTCGCGTTAGAATTTATAGCAAACACCATCGACATGGTTGCATATCAGTAATATCTATATGATGTTCCAGGACTATAGAGATATATATTTTGTGGGCAGAACAGACGGTCGCATTGTGAACAATAGATCATATATAAACATTATCTCACTTAATTGTGGTTTTCAATTACCCAAGTCACGACAGGACATATGACAGTTCACCTTTAGATTTATATATTTTTATCAGTAATAACTTATCTACCAGGACCTTACTAGTGATATGTAATGTCTGGCTAAAACAGACATTCGTATTGTGAACCTTAACTGAAAACTTCCACTCTGCTTTTCATCAGGACGTATGACTCGCGTCTAGACTTAGACTAGTTTCGGGCCTGTCACGCAAGCATTTCTCTTTAATTGTTCTTTTTGTCTGAAATTACAGGTCCAACGGTGGAGAGTTCACCCACTTAAGCTTGGTCAGATCTGAACAAAGTTGTTCAGACCACGATACTTTGCAACCATGTGCCGGTACTCACATATACAAGATAAAAACCATGTACCGGTACTCACATATACAAGATAACAACCATGTACCGGTACTCACATATACAAGATAACAACCATGTACCGGTACCCACATATACAAGATAACAACCATGTACCGGTACTCACATATACAAGATAACAACCATGTACCGGTACTCACATATACAAGATAACAACCATGTACCGGTACTCACATATACAAGATAACAACCATGTACCGGTACTCACATATACAAGATAACAACCATGTACCGGTACTCACATATACAAGATAACAACCATGTACCGGTACTCACATATACAAGATAACAACCAATCCACGTATTGTGTTGATTTCAAATATGGACATTAAAATATCTCCATTATAAATTATAAATCTGTTCCGGTACGTGTGGAGAAGGGCAGATAAAATGTGTCAGGTAAAATGAATGATGCTCTATTGTCATTGTAAAATAACATTTTCAGACCTACATTTGTAACCATTCTCATGTTAGGGTAACTAGATTATGCACTACTTGCTTAAAACCCGTTCATTTTGCGCTTGATAACATCATTATTAAAATCAGCGAAAAAACAATCATGATTTTTTTCTTTTGATTTATATTATAACTAATCGTGGCTCACTCAATGGCTCAAATGGCGGCGTTCCGTAGACTGTTGATGTTGAGGAAACCAGAGATCCCGGTTTAAACCACCAACCTTGGACGGGCAACTATAACACACTCTCAAAGTCACGCCGGGGTTCGAACCCGAGTCGCCGGTGGAGACAGCCGAGCGGTTTACCCCTCGACTGTCCAGAATCCGTGTACTAAACTCTGTGTTTAAAGAAACGAATCACAATTTGGATCTCCCAGCTAGTTGATATAAATTTCAATATTTTGTCTTCACCTTCACATTACAAGAAAATTACCCGTGCGCTCCTTATTTTTTATCTCTGTTAATCTCTTTGTATTGTTTATTTTTTTCTCTATTTTGATATTTATTTAAAAACTTGTGAATATGTTATAGATAAATGGATTAAAATCTTTTGAATTAAATTTGTAAGCCACATGAATATTAAGGTAATATGGGTTAGCTGATGATAAAGCCGATTCAGAATATAATGTAGATGTATATGTCAATCTTAAAACTAAAAAAAACTTATTTAACTCTTAACTATTACATTTATTTTATATATACCTATTTTCCTGGCATATTTGCATTTTAAGTATTTTTTAAAAAATATGAAATTGATTTAAATCAAATAAATCTGATTAAAAAATAATCAGATTTATTAGTTAAATTGAAGAAAAAACAAGACTTTTTTTCAACCCTGCTTATCAGCAACTAACAGATATGGTTGGCGGGAAAGCGTGTACTCTTGCTCTTACACGTTAAGACCATGTTGTTCATGGTGGGCCTAAACTTATTTTATAATATTTACATAAATTGATTTATATTTAAACAATCTTTTAAGCAAAAAAAAAACATTTTTAAGCACAAGCACATACTCTGTGTAAGGGAAGGAACGGCCCAAAACTAATGCCATGAGCCTCCGCATCAATATTTTGTTTTAACATAATTGATTTGTTTATTTATATATATATATGTGTGTGTGTGTGTGTGTGTGGTGCATACTAGTTTTTGTCAGTAAATATGGGTCAGTGCTTCAAAAGCCTATTGTTATTAGTGTGCCATTAGCAATACAATCCACCGTTAGTAGTTGTTCAAGTTCGTGATTGCAGTAGAACGAATCAGTATCAGAACAATAGCAGAACAACATTATAACTTGTGTGTGTTTGTGTGCGTGCGTGTGTGTTCGTATGCTAGCGTGCATGTGTGTGCGCGTCGCCTAGAAATATAAAATATTTAGCCCTAGGCAAAAGCAATAGGAGACCCTGTAATACTAACAACATTGGTTTATTGTGACTCTACCTGTTCAGGGTCATTCATAAGTATAATAAAACATACTGCGGATAACAAAGCAGTCCAACCTCTATAATGTGGACAGCGTTCAGAATGAACCAAACTGGTCACATTGTAAGTGCTCAATGAATAATGATTGCCATCCAGAGAGACACTGTTACCAGGGTTTGTTGTCTCGTGCCATTTCTGTAACAACGATACAGCATTGCATTAATGCAAATTTTATCTTTCGGTTGTTTCTTAGACAAAGTATTTCCGGGATAATTTGTTTCTGTACCAGATTAGCCGGTAGGTGATTTATGCACGCAAGTTCTGTTCACATAAAATATTCACATGTAATTTAAGTAATCAAATCGCTTCTGCATAGCACCCATGGACAAGCAGATATTAACGCATGATCAGCATTCATTAAACGTTTGTTTTTGGACTTTGCTCATTGTTGCCTTCATTACACATTACACCATTAAAAATTACCAATACTGCTAAGGATTGTCACTTACCCAAAGAGTACTGCTGCTAAATCATGACACGGCAATTTAGAGTTGCGAATACCAAGTTTAGCAATTCTACTGCACGCCCTTAATGAGGCCAATGAATATAAATTCACAATCAGTTGAATAATATCCAGCGCAACACCAGTACCTGCCAGAAGTGTAACTGGTGACACTGTTTACGTACACATGACTCCGCCCGGACAGTGTGTGTCAATATAGCTGTCCATGGGTGTGTAATGAGCTAACCTATTTCGACTGATGACACAACAGCCGTAAAACTTGAGATCTGTGCACCAGCTCCTCTGACGGCCCGCCACCAAAGATGTTGGACATAATCGACAGCCAGTCGCTGCTAGTGTTCACGGTAGTATTTCTTATTGTTTATCTTTACTGGACGACCCGTCTACCTGACAACTTTCCGCCTGGACCAGGGAGACTACCAATAATTGGCAACCTGAATATTCTTGCTAAAAACCCACTGAAACGACACATTGCCATAGAGGACCTGATAAGAAAGTATGGCCCTGTGGTGGGGTTGAAGTTAGGCAGTTATCCGACAGTTATTTTGTCTGGGCTGGACGTGATTCAGGAAGCTTTTGTTGATCAGTCTGATGTGTTCTCTGACCGACCTTGGTGGTGGTACGTGCCAAGCAAAGTTCACAACGTAAACGGGAAGTCCCATGGCATCTTATTTAATAGCGGGGCATCGTGGAAAAACACACGACGATTTACTCTGAAGTCACTGAGAGACTTTGGTGTGGGCAAGAAAAGCATTGAGGAAAGGATACAAGAAGAAGGGCGAATTATGTGTGCGGAATTGCAGAAAATGCAAGGCTTCCCAGTAAATATCGCCACTATCTGTCAAAAAGCCATCAGCAATATAATATGTTCTATATGCTTTGGATCTCGTTTCGAATACTCGGACCCTGAATTCACTGACTCTTTGAGGATGCTGAATTTTAATGTCTCTGACCCCTCAGATGCTTCCGCTGAAAACTTCATCCCTCTGCTTCGGGTGTTACCCATTGACAGTGTCAGCCGAAAAATGTTAGAAAATAATGAACGCTTGTTAGCATTTATCAGAAAGAAGATTGACCAACATCGGGCAACATTCACACCAGGCGCACCGAGGGATTTTGTAGACTTGTACCTGGAAAACGAGTTAAAAGGAGATAACGAAGACCTGGATGTGACCACTGACGACATCAGAGTGGCTATCCATAACATGTTCATTGCTGGCACTGAAACCACAGCTACATCTCTGCGCTGGTTGCTGCTGTACATGATACATTATCCAGACATTCAGTCAAAATGTCAAGAAGAACTGGATAGAATTGTCGGATCCGGACGTCGTCCAAGTTTGTCTGACCGTGGGAATATGCCGTACATTATGGCAACACTCCAAGAGGTCCAAAGACTCGGAAATATCGTTCCACTTGCATTGCCACATATATCAAGGAAGTCTACGACGCTCCGGGGCTATCACATCCCGAAAAATACGATTGTTATACCATCTCTTTATTCCGTAAATACCGACCCTGACCACTGGGAGAACCCTGAAGAATTTCGACCAGAGAGATGGATTGGTCCCGACGGAAACTTAGAAAAGAAAGAACATTTCATCCCTTTTTCAATTGGGCCGCGACTGTGTATGGGGGAATGTTTGGCTAGAAATGAACTTTTCCTGTTTTTTACGTCACTCCTGCAAATATTCTCTTTCAAAATGGCTGACCCCAGAAACCCGCCATCCCTGGAGGGTTTCCTGGGGGTAACCATGAACCCTGCTCCATATAAAATGATGATCAAAGAAAGGGAGTGTCATGATAATGAAAACTGATCAGGCATTCATGTGGTAGACAGCTGTATTATGATAATATGGAAATAAAGCATCTCAGACATCGATATTTAACAAATTACAAATTGATAAAGATACACCTAGCTTTGAAACTTGGGGAATTTCTGGATAATGCCAAGTGGGTACTTCTTGGATACATATTGGATTTTCGTTCAGAGTTTTAATTATTTCAAGATTGTACTAGGAATATGTGTGGCTACGGGACTCTGAACCTATACAAGTTTAACATGCGTTATCTATCAATATCAAGAGACACGTTGTGTTCATTCCTCGCCTGTCATTACATCATATATTGGACATTTATCAAACCATATGAAGACTATAGTGTCGCGGTGGAATATTGTGAAACACACACATACACAAGCATATATATATTTCTATATATAAACACTCATGTGTCAAAATTAACAGTTATTTGCCTTAACACTGAACGCTCTTCGTCTTTGATAATAATTTATTTTTTGTTTCTGACTGCTAGTTAACTGGCAATTGCTTTTATGTAATTGTCCATCTGCAAAGTGATATATCTTTGTCCTAAGCTTAAAATGCAAAATCATCTTTGCGATTAACAAAGATCTTGTTTGCTAAAAGAATTCGTTAACTCGTTTGTGCAATGCTTTCGAGTTCTCGCGATGGAAGGTAACACTGTGGTGTCCTTAGCTCCAAAGTTTCCCTAATAACAATGGAACCTCTCCCTAATGGGCAGATCTATAAAGTGGGCACTTTAGGGCAGTCCCCTTTTTTTCTTTTCTTTATAATGTTTAGGTAATGTGTGCACCTCTATATTCTGTAAAGTTATAGCAACTTTTTAAGCCTTCTTAATAGAATTTTTAAAGTTATTAAGATAATATCAATTATTAAGTAATGGTATTCACAAATTTTAATAATAACAATAAAAAACAATCGTCCAAAGTTAGAGATGTACAAGTGAACATTGCATAACAGTGATTATAATTTACTTGACTCAAGACTTAGCTTGGGATGCATGCAAACAAATTATATTTATATGAATGCAACGGCTCAAGTCAGAGATTACCCTAGACTAGGTGCCCCTGTGCTAATTAATTACTATTTGTTTTTGGCTACCAACAGTGGAAGGAAGGCCTGCTCATTCACCCAATTAATACTCTGTGGCGAGTCACAGCTAAATGCCCCTCTGGCCCATCACAGGTACATGCCCGATAGACCAGGGCAGTGTTTTCTGAACAGCTGTTACATTACGATTCATACTGTGAATTTGCCGTTTTGTATCATAATCATAGTTACTCTTCACTTGTGAACATATCAACCACGAATTCAAAGAGTAAAGATTTGACATTACCTCAAAAGGTTGATCTGATTAAAGATTCAGAGAGCGGGCTATCTCAGAGAAAGCTTTTTGACAAGTATAGCATCTCTGAGGATGCAGTTGGCAACATTCTTAAGCGTTAGAGGGAACATTTGAGTATTTAAATGTTGAAGAAGAGAGAAAAAGCTTCAAGTCAAAGCATGGATGACTACTGTCCTGTCCATAGACTGACTAAAGGACCTAGATCGACAGATGCGCTTGCAGAACGGACGTGTGCTATTAACTCTGGATAATGCTCCCAGCCACCCTCGCGGCATCAATCTGACAAATATGAAACTGCTCACTTTTCCGCCGGCACTACATCAAAGTTAAAACCACTAGACCAAGGTGTGATCAGGGCATTAAAACTTAATTACCGCAGTCATTCCTCTCCAAGGTGGCTACTAGCATGGACCATTGTGATGCCGTGAGTGATCTGACCAAGAGCATCTCTGTGCTTGATGCTGTGGACCTGATTAGGCGGGCGTGGGCAGAGGAGCGGAAGGAAACCATCACTAAATGTTTGGTAAAGGCAGGGTTTCCCACTAATCACACTGTACAGGGCTGGACAGAGGAGGATGACCGGCCTCCTGCCTACACAGCCCAGCTGGGATTATCCGTCATCCCAGAAGCAGAGATGGAAGCCGCTGATGGTAAACTACAGGTACATGCGTTTGAGGACGAGAACTAGAATAATCAAGTTGTTAACTCTGTTACACCAGCTGATTGCGACTCTGAGTGTGACACTGAACCAACACCGAAAGCCTCAGTGATATCGTTTAAATAGAACTGCATTGATCGACTGAAGGAATTTGTGCAGAATACATGGACTATTCAGCTGTTGAAATCTTGTTCAGCTTAGACTCTCTAATAGAAAATTGGCTGCACTTTGCTCCAAACAATCTTTAATCACAGACTTACTCACAAAGAAATAAGAATTGTGACCATTTAAAACATTCATTCAAAGTGAACCACACACATCAAATGTTTATGGACTTCCAGTGACTGAATAAATGTTTGTACTTTACTTACTTGTCTGATTGATATAGAATGTTTACTTAAGATGATAGTATTTAGATTAGTGACGTACTGTCCTTTGGTAAATACCACATGCTGCTTTGCCTTTTTGTGCATATGAAACATAAAATGAATGGACATATATATATATATATATATATATATATATATATATTTATATATATATATATATATATATATATATATATATATATATATATATATATATATAACAGTTTCCACGCCCACCAAACCCGTTCGACAACATTTTCCACGCCCACCAAACCCGTTCGACAACATTTTCCACGACCACCAAACCCGTTCGACAACAGTTTCTACGCCCATCATACCCGTTCGAAAACATTACCACGCCCACCAAACCCGTTCGAAACAGTTCCCACGCCCGCCAAACCCATTCGACAACAGTTTCCCCGCCCACCAAACCCCTTTCGATAACAGTTTCCACGCCCACCAAATCCGTTCGACACTCTTATGGACTTACAGAACCCGTTTTAATACCCACAAACACTCGTTAAGGGCCGCTAAATGCAGAAATGAAACGGAGCTGTCCAAGTACATATGGAATTTTGAAGACTGACTAGGAATTGGACTACACAGTCACATAGAGTATAGCTCAACGTGCGACGCCATACCGGTGTGGAACACGACGATGAGATTTATGCCTCAGCGAGAAGACAGTGATCGAAACTGCAGACCCGACATCCATGCTCAACAAAAGAGCTGAAATCGTCTCCACCTGTAGGCACAGAGCTAAATTCCGCTATGAAAAAGTCAAAGATGCCCCTGATTAAAACTGTTTGAATAGACCGACCTATGTCAGAAGCACTTGGGCGTTAAAAATTTCGAGTATTTAAACCTTTTGCCCTCTATCATCACCACTCTAATTTTTCATGTCAATCTCTGTTACCCAGACCCCAAGGGGTGTAGCAGGCTCTCTTTTGTTTACACTAGCAACCAGGTATAAGCCACGACAGGTGAGTGGAAGTCTTAAATTTAACTCAATCAATTAAGATGTCCACAAGTAATTGATGGATCATAACAACCTGAGTTTAATGTATATTGTCCAACCACCGTACCATATTATAAAGCTTTCTATTCTGAAACCGTCATCGCTCATAACAAGGTTCCTCTTCTAAATTGAACATGACTTAATGAGTAGCATGAATTTCTCTGTCGATCTCTAGATTCACTGTCACTATATATTTTATTGATTGCATACAATCTAGAAACCTATGTGCAGTGTACGTGCATTTCAGGTCTGGCCTGACAATTCATATAATGATGAAACCAATGATTGCCTAAGTTGTGTGTTGGCTTGATTCTTCGAATGTATATATATATATATATATATATATATATATATATATATATATATACATTTATATATATATTGAATTCACCTATCTTATAGACCATCTGCATACAGCTTCCTTTTATTGTGCCTTTTTTTCCCATACTTTTATGCAATTAAATGCATATTTTCTAACAAATGTCCTGATAATTAAAAATAAATTGTCACTGAAAAAAAAAAAATCATTAGATAAAGAGAGATGGTGCATGCAATATTTTAATATATAATAATTTCAAAACATGAGTAATTTTAGCAATATATCATACTAGGGGGCAGCACTCTATGTGCTGGACATTACCTCCATATAGTGGGCACCTCTATGAAGTGGGCACTTTGGTCCAGTCCCAAGGGTGCCCACATTATAGAGGTTCGACTGTAGATTGGACAATCTAGTTAGTGAAAGTTCAGGGCTATGGACGGTTTAATAAGGGAATGCACACGGAGCTATTGACAATATAATTTCTGAGCTATGGACCATCTAATGAGGAAAAAGTTTTGCGCTATCGATAATCAAATGTGGGAAAGTTCGGAGCTATCGACAATCTACTGAGGAAAAGTTCCGTGCTGTGGACAATCTAATGAGTGAATCCACTCTGAGCTATGGCCAATCCAGTCAGGAAATGCACAAGGAGCTATTGACAATCTTATGAGGGAAAGCACTCTAAGCTATTGACAATCTAGTGAGGGAGTGCGCACGGTGCTATGGATAATCTATTGAGGAAAAGTTTGGTGGTATGGATAATTTAATGAGGGAAAGTTCAGAGCTTTGGCAAATCTAAGGAAGGAATGCACAAGGTTCTTTGGACAATCTAATGAGGGAATGTTGGGAGCTATGGAAAATCTAATGAGGAAAATTTTGAAGCCATGGTCACTCTCATGAGTAAAGTTCTGAACTTTGGATATTTTAATGAGAGAATACACACCGAGCTATGGTCAGTTATTTTTAAAATATGCACTCTGAGCTTAGGACAATTTATTGAAGGGAAGTTCGCAGCTATGAACAATATTATGAGAGAATGCACCCGGAGCCATGTACAATCTAATTATTAGATGTTTCATTGTAAGATGGTGAATTTATATGGACCTAGAGGAGAAGATTCCGCCTATTCACTTATAGATTATGAGAATTGCTGAGTCTTTACCAAATGTTAACTAATTGTTAGTTCGCGATTGTAACCTAACTCATTATATAGAAAATGATAATAAGGGCAGTAATCCATGTAAAAACTACAGAGCAAAAAGGGCAATAAATACACGAATAGAAAACTCAGATCTTTTATAGACATATGGAAAGAACGGGATCCTGTAAAAGTTAAGTATACCTGGAAAAAACTTAACCCTTCCCCAGTCTTTAGTAGGTTAGATTTTATTCTAATAGCAAGAAACTTTATTGATATTGTAAAAAAAAACATTCACCTGGATACCGAACTGACTCCTTCTTTGGAAATTACACTTGATCTAGAAGTAAATAGAGGAGGCCCAGTTTTCGGAAAATTTATTTTTAAACATTTAGATCATACAGAATATGTAAAATTACTAAGTTTAAACTAGGAGGGGCAGTAATTGCTTATTCATTCGAGATAAATAAAAAGAAACAATTTTCCTCCAACATCTAGAAAATAGACTAAAAACTGGAAGACAAATATGCTCACAATTTTGATGATAAAATAATGCAAGAGATAAATGACAAGAAGTCTGAAATTGAGAAAATGATTCATGAAAAAATACGGAATCAGTTATGTTTAAACGCATAACAAGATGGAAACCCTATTAAATATGTTTACAACCTGGAGAACAGTTTGTATAATAACCAGAACAAAGGTGATAACGAGCACGAAATCTGGGAAAAATTTTATCAAAATATTTTGACAGGGCGTTAGACAATATACCAGTGGACACCAACTGAGGACCATTCTGTAGGGTTTTTTTACTCAGACAAAGCATACCAGTATGTTTTCACAAGATTAAAAAACTATATTGCGAAAATGAACTGTTAGACAAAGTAATATTTGAATGTTTGAGAACTTTTAACATGGCAAAATACCAGGAGCTGATGGTTGAATTTTATAAATAATTTTGGGAAGAAATTAAAACATATCTGATGGCTTTTTTTTTTAATATTCCTTTTAGAAGGGCTGTTTAGATATTTTAAGACGACAGGGAATCATTACAGTAATGCCACAAAAGTTTAAATATTTAATTTTACTTAAGAACTGGAAACCTTATATGACTAATATAAGTATATACTAAGTATAAACAAGTTCTTCAATAAATGGCTTGTAGATTGCAGAGGAGGGTTCTCCAAAGCCTTATCTATCATGTTCAAACTTTTTTCTAAATAGATACAAAGGTAAAAGCATAAGCAGAACGGATAAATTAATGAAGAAAAATCTGTTTAAAAAATAATAATATACTTCCAAAAGGCTTTTGACTTACTAGAATAGTCATTTATAAAACAATCACTTAAACATTGCATTTTTGGAGACGATTTCTGTTAAATGATTGAAATTTTTTTACAAAGATATACTATAATGTGAAATTAATAATGGATGGGCCTCCTGAGTTCGGCGAGGCTGCCCTCTTTCACCTTATTTATACAATAAACCATAAAGTGTATAGAGATTCACAATATGAAGCATGTTATTTCTCAATATGCTGATGCTACCACAATATTTATCAGTAGCAACATGTGGTTGTAAAAGAAAATATTAAACAGTCTAAAATATTACAAACTGTTAGTTGATAAAAAATCAGAATAGAGAATTTAGGCCAAAAATTGACAAATGAACCAATTACAATTTTAGGTATAAAGAATAACAGCAAAATTCAAACTCTGAACTGAATATTTTACATTTACTAGAAAAAAAAATAACTATTGGTTAATATTTGGTCCAAGAGAGATTTAACACCAGTTGTAAAATCTGAATTGGTATTACAACCACAATACCAGGACTTAGTGCTCCCAACGGCAAATGTAACATTTTTTTTAATAGAAATGGATAGCAGAACTTACAGATTTATATTGACAAACAAAATAGCATATTAAAAAGAGTTACTCTGAAAGCATCAATGAGTAATGGTGGTCTAGACATGGTTGATATCTGGTCAAATTACAAGCAATTAAAATTACTTGAATTAAAAGATTACTGAAATCAAATTTGAAACTAGGATCGAGACCGTTGAAAATTGCAATTTTAAAAATTTATCTTCATACATATTTATATGCCATGTAAATACTGAGGATCTTGATCTTTAACAATATTTCTTTGTTTCGTAAAGAGTTTGTTTCTCTCAATTTCTGTAAATAAAATACCTGAAAATAAATATATTTAATAGAAAAATGGTATGAAGCTGACATAAAATACCTCCGTAATTGATAAAAAGCATATTTATTGCAGAGATGTAAAGGTAATGATAAATAATAGAATTATACATGCAATCCCTACATAATGGAAACCAGCAAAATATACTAAAGCATCTAAAATCAATAATATTATTCAAATGCCAAAGCTTGTAAATGATGTTTATACTAAATGTGTTGACGAGAAATATGTACACTTAGAACATAGTATTTCAGGATTGCATCAATACATTGCAAACTGTAATAAACATACAATTCTAGAAGGTTTTACAACTATATGTTCAATAACTACATAGATACTTAAGGTACCATCAATTTACTTGCAAAAGCTTGCTCAACAGAACATGAGTATTGTGCCTTTTTTAAAAGAGATAAAGAAACTATATCTCATATTTTCTATGACTGCATTTTCGTAAAACAGTAATGGTATGAAGTGTCTAGATAGTTGGAGAATTTTGATATACGAAAAATCTTCTCACAGTAATACATTTTTGCCTAAGCAGTTAAAGGGGATCATAATACTACTAGTTAAGTATTTCATAAACATGTCAAAATGTAAATAAGAAACATTATATTGAAGAAGTGTCGTCAAGTTTATTAAAGCATACTATTCTATTGAAAACAAATGGCTTTATCCGACGAAAAATTAACAAAATATGAAACTGTCTGGTTTAGATGGTGTAACATTATGTCTGCAGAAAGCTAATATTCATTTTTATAAACCTGGATGTTTCCCTATAACTGACGAGCATTGTTAACTTCTGTGTATATACGGATGCTTGTTTTACATGCTATACATTATATACATAACATACTAAATTAATATCTGATATTTGGACTAAATCCAATCAGCGTTGTCTATATTTCAAGTCAAATTTCTGTACAAAATAAATATAATGGTAATGAAATAAATTTTAAATAAGTATATATGTATACATATATATATATATTAATGTTATCGTATTTTTTCTTGTCAATACTTTTCTATTCATTTTCATGGTTGTGCTTGTTGTATTCATTATATATGTATATGTGTACATTCTGCAATAAAAATGACATCGAAATGACAAAGTATGCAAAAGACAATACTGGAAAAAAATGTTGCTTCATTAGTTCAAAGGCAAAATAATATCAGTTTCCAACTATGTTCGGTGCAAAAGCTTCCAGCATAAGTTTTACCGTCATTTAAATCTTTTGGAATATCATTGTCTCTGCGTAAGGGCAGACCGAAGTCGTGACCAAAACATTGGAACTTTGTCGATCATATTTTCCCCGGGCCACTCCAGATACGTGTGGCGCCTCATGATAGCCACCAGGGTGCGCGGCATGTCAGTGGTTGGAATTTCCTCAAGCATTATAACGATAAGTTTATCAACTCCCCTTTCCATCATGTGAATCCGGGCCATGTGCATTTCAAATTTACACCAACCGCTCCCAATGAAATGTCGTGACAACACAATTATGGTTTTGCGACTCGTCGATATACTTCGAAGGATATTCTCTTCAATGGGCCACCCGATTTCAAAGTCTCTCTGGTGAAAACACAGACGAAAATGGGTTTCTCCCCCCTCTAAGTTTGCAACAAGGTGATTGTCGACCCACGGTAAGTCTCTTTCGTTGTAGGCTATGAAAGCATCATATTGAAAAGCCCCGTCTTCTTCTAACAGTTCAGCGTAGAGTTCACGCCGTATTTTCAAACGGAGGCAGAAATATTTTATGTCCCAGCGGTGCCGATACGCAATCGCAGACAATGACAAACATATCATAAGGATAACAAGACAACTTGCGGTAACATACAGCCATTGTAAACTCATGCAGCTTTTCTCTAGGTGTGGCAAAATATTACTTTGTAACTTAGAGAAAGACACTTGCTTTCCATTTAGACCACAAGACATTTGTTCAATACCTGTAAGGTTTTGCTGGTTTTTATAGATGAATTTTAGAAAGAATAATGAATTACATGAACAACCTAAAGGGTTATCGCTCAGGACTACAGTGAAGGAGATTCCTTTCTTTTCCGCTGCTTTAAATGAACTGCTAAGTTGTAATACAACATCTTTCTTTAAGTTCACAATCCTGTTGTTTGAAAGGTCTAATGTCGTCAGAGTGTTCAAAATTATTTGAGCTGGAATGTCAAGCAAAAAGTTGTTTTTGAGGATAAAGCTCTCTAAATTCACCAAGTTTCTGTTATTGAAGTGTTTGGGCGATATATAATATTATGTTATTAGAGCTGAGATCTAAATATTTCAAATTACTGAAATGTGGTAATGGGTTATCACTTTGAGCAACCATGGCACCTAGATCGTTGTCAGCTAAATTGATCGACACTATAGCAGCAGCAAAGTTTTTGCCAAGTGATCGTTTCGAAATATTACATAAATTGTTAGATGAAAGCTCAATCGATATACCGATGGATGGATATTGCAACTCTATTACATCACTTGGATGTCTTTGCAAGGCGTTGTTTGCGAAGTATATAATTACTTCACCCAGATGTCCTCTGTTTAACACGTATATAGTGCCCCCCGAATGCCACAATGGAAAATAATCTACACCCGAGGCATATAACACTGAGAAATTTGTGGGTAAGGGAATAAAATAAGTGGTGTTAGGTAAATGTTGTCCCTGAATAAATCCATCAGTTTTATTCCTCTCTGTTTCATAGCCGATTGCATGAGTAAGATTTTGAAATTTTCTTGTTGGAAGATACGTCCATGAAGGTAAACCATGGTTGTATAATTCACTTACTACTTGTTTGTTCCTTACCGGTAATATTTGGTCGTTTATATCTAAACTTGTTAGCCGTTTTAGATCTAAGAGGAAAATAAATGAAAAGAGTCTATTTGATGAGATAGAAAGTGTTTCTAAATTTGGGGTAAAGTTAGCTAAAAACCCGTGTATGACTCGAATTCTGTTAGAGCCCAGACCAAGGAATGTTAATGACTCACTCCTGATAGATTCTAAAAATTCAAGAGTGATTACACTACCTAAAATCTCACTGTAATGCGAGACAAATGACAAGTCCAGGAATTTCAACCTTGATTTTGGCAGCGAGCGCATCAGAAATATTAAGACCCTGTATTTGCTATTGCCAAGTTTCTTATTGTTGGACATATCTAACGATTCTAAAGCTGCCAGTGGTTTAAAGACATCTAATTTTTCAAGCTGTTGAGGGTCTGAACCTAGTAGATTGAATTTTAAATCGAGAACTCTTAAGCTAGAAAGTCCCTCGAAAGCGTCTTCGTCCAAAATGCGGATACATGAAGATGTAAGGTCTAATGTAATCAAGTTATTGCAGCTGAAAAAGGCATGACTTCTAATACGGGTTAACTTGTTATCCACTAGTGAAAATTTGGTTACATTTTCACTGCAAAGATCGGGCACATCTCTTAATTTTTTTTGCTTACAGTCTACGAATATGGAGCTTTCCGTGAATTTGCAGGTACATGGAGTACAATTAAACTTCGATTCAGCAGGGTAAATCTCAACAAGATGCATAAGAGAGATGATCAGTATGCCAGTGTTCATCATGTCTTCTAGTCGATCAGGTAAACAGAAAACACCAAACAGTGAACAGTTCCTCTGCACGTTTCCGTTTACATAAGTATGTGAGCACTTTAGAGTCTCAAAAGTTAATACCCAAATACGGCAAGATTTATATCATTAATCATAATATGAAGTTCCCTTCATCCAACGTATTTTCAACGGATTTCCTTGATGTTTTCTGCAAGATAAAACAAATAATTAGACATATACATAAAAGTATGATTCAATTTGCACACGTTTGAGTGATAAATTTTACATATAAAATATTAAATGTTAAGAATCTAGTTTTATGGTGGTGTCCACTTTTATCAGACTAAGATTTAAAAACAATCAATATTTCCCATGATCCAGGTTTGGGGTTAAATGCACATTTGAAAATATGGCCTTTGCATTTGCATTTAAATGCAGAGCTACCAGTAGCTATGCATTTAAATGCAGGCAGAGTATGAAACATTTGATTTTCAAATGCAAATACATTTCATAAAATGCTCTCTTGTATCAATAAACGATTGGCCAATGCCGTTCAGCTATATATGACAGGTAATGCATGTACTAATTACACCCCCCTCCTACAAGAGGACAACGTCTTGGAAATTCACTTTTTCTACGCCACCTAGTGATAGACGAGTAACACCTTTCAAACGCACGTATCGTGCGTAAGATATTATTCCCTTATTAATTATACAGTTATCATCATATTCGTTTAACTGCTTACTGTCTAACAATAAAAATAGTCAATAAATGTGATCACATCTTGTTTTGTAACGAGACAAAAGGATGTCAAAAGGCAACTTTTGACATTTTATACAACCAGGCTTAAAATACAGCCCATACATAAAATAAGTAAAGAAATGGACATTGTATAATTTTGGTAAAACTACATAAATTTTAACATGACATGATCACACTTTTTCAATATCCTGATTACTGGTGGTGGTGGGTATCAAGTTTTGCCTTGAACATTTGATAATTTTTTGTGCATGATAATATGCAAGAATAAATCAAATATATATTTGCCGGTAATGTAATTCTGCTGCATCACACTGATATTCTATTTATAATACAACAGTCTGTCTGGTAATTGATAGCGGTTCATTACAAAGGGACTTCTTCATATATAATGAATAAATGGTACACATACATTTTCTCCACTTATGAGTAGCCTTTTTCACGTGCAGACGTAGCATGGACTGTCTTTTATAAAGTAAAACAAAACGATCTAGCGATCAGGTTCTCAAATCTGGTTGTCCAGGACGCTACTAACCGTTTATCAGCCTACGTCGGGGCTTCGAGGGCTTATTTATATCAGTTCCTCCTGTAGTTTCTTTTTCTGTTAGCAACATTATTCAATAGGTTTTCAACGGATTTTGATGGCATTTTCTGAATAGCTCAGTCATGAAAGAAAGAACAATTGTTAAAATTTTGGACGTGACCCGGGTCACCATCTGAATCCAGGAATATTTTAAAGGAAAAATGCTACATTTCTGACAATTCCATGTTGGGGTAATGAGCTGCCTTGTCGGATGTCTGCGCTCTCTGAGTGAGTCTTTAGTTATTCATGTTATTGTCAGGTGAAATATATTTGTCATGAAACCTAAAAAAATGGGTAGAATTACTTCCTGAGTGCTATAAAAGCGTTTTTTTTTGCCATAGCTCTTAGAACATAGGTAACAGCAACCTTATGTAAGGTTTCCAAGAATATTTAACAAGAAACTTCCTAAATGGCAAGTTAGAATTTTCTACTGCTGTGACTTTGTGTCCATCTGACTTATGGGGTCCTTAAATCATGTTATTTCACACAGCTCACAGAATACAGTTTGTCTCCAAGGAGACAATACAATCTCCTTTCACAATAAGAAAGACATTTATAGATCGAACAGTATAAATTTGTGACCTGTCTTACTTTCTGCCCAAGTTTGGTTTTCTACTCATGGCTCACAGAATATAGGTCACGGTCATCTAATTTTGTGGTTCAAAGGAAACTTGCAAGGGATCTCACTGGATGTCATATTTGAAGGCTCCAGGTCAGAAAGTAAAGTTTTGTGCCCTGTCTGGCTGTCTAGGTGCTCGTTATCATAGTTTTGACCAGTTGCTTGCAGAATATAGGTCACATGACCGAGTCTCATATTTCAAAGGAGATATGACCAGAACCTCCTCGGATCTTGTGTTATAAGATTTAAGGCGTAACATTTAAAATTTATACGATTGTCTCACCCTTGGTATTTAAAATAATGTTTTTGGCCAGTCGCTCGCAGTATTTTGGTCACGGTGACCTAATTTCATATTTTCAAGAAAATTTGCCCGTGACTTCCTTGAATGTCACATAAGAAGACTCTAGGGCAAACGTATAATGTTGAAGCCCATCTGACTCTCAGAGTGCTCAAATCATGTTTTTTTTTTAATTAAAGCTTGCAAATTATAGGGCCCGGTGACCTAATATCATATTTTAGAGTTCATTTACCAAGGACTTCCCTGAATGTCACATAAAAAGACTCTAGGCCAAACGGACACAAATGGAGCTGAACAGACTTTCTATGTGCTCATAATCATAATTTTGACCATTTATTTGCAGAATATAGGTCAACATGTCACAGTCTCAGATTTCGGAGGAGATATAGCATGAACTTCCCCGGATATTGTGTTATAAGATTCTAGGTCTAACGGTTACAATGTGTGTCCTTATCTGCTTGGTAGTTTAAAGTGATGTGTCTGGCCAATACATCGCAGAATAAAGATCATCATGGACTAATTTCAGGTTTTGGAGGAGATATGGCTAGGAACTCTGTACGATTAGGTGTTATTAGGTCTAGCGATTACTGTTTCTGTACTTTTATTGTCCGGACTGCTTCGTCTGAGGGGGGAATAGGGTAAAATAAGACAAAATAAAGGTGGCTGATCTGGAATGCGTAAGTTAGGCAGGTACTAGGCTTTTGTATCAAATTTTAAATTATTGTAGCGGCACTTACGAGCCAAGAAGTCTTTTTATGGACCTCTGTTGGTGTTAAGTAAGAAGTTTCTAGGTCCAGCGGTTACCATATGTGCCCTATTAAAGGACAACCAAACGGCTGGACAAAGAGTGATTGCTATAGCTCAGATGACTTTCTGTCAGCTGAGCTAAAAACAAAGGCTTTACGAACATGGAACAATACTATAAAAACAAATTCTACCATGCCAAGTTATAACAGTTCCATAGATTGTTAATGATACCAAGTGGCACCGAACACATAATCTGCTTTGTGAAGACGTTCCAAGCCTTATGGTTAAACTTGCATTTGAGCGGTTCCGTGATGACATCAAATGGCATGAGCAGTTGGTACAGGTTATGGCCAGCAATCATGCAAGGTATATAATCACTGTAATTGAATGAATGAATAGAAATTTATTCTGAAATAAAAAGCCTCAGGCCCATGGTTCCACAAAGAGCACGTGTTAAGAATCATAAATATTCAACAATAACAAAATGTAACTGCATAACATGAACTTACAAAACATGCATTAAAACACAATCTTGTATGAAAATGTTGTATAAAAAACCTATGTTTGCAATATCTAAACACAAGCAGAAATATTGTAATCACATGTTTCACTTCATTTAGAGGTCATGAATAATAACAATAATAATACCAATTATAATAATAATAATAATAATAAATAAGTGAACATATAAAACAAACAGTAGTACAATGCATATATGGAAAACAGTTTATCTATTTCTTAATTGGCAGATGAATAAGTAAGTGAAATAAATAGATTACTTAGATGATAGCTTTCAATTCATCAGCTCTCCTAATAAAGGCATAGTGTACATAGGTTGCTAATTGTTTTATTGTATGGGCATTATTATCTGCCATCAGAGATGTAAATGTACTTAAATCATCAATATACTTGATTCTCAAGTCTGTATACAATGGGCATTTCATGATAAAATGATGCTCATCTTCCACAACAGCTTCCTCATATCTTAGACAATATTTACAAAGCCTTTCATCCCATGGAGTATTACTATGCCTTCCTTTTTCTACTTCTAAATTATGTGATGAACATCTTAGTCTTGAAAGACTTTTCCTATAGTTAACATTCTGTAGAACTGTTAAATATTTTTCAGTGCTTAAAGTTAATTTAAAAGTTGAGTATGTGTTTAATCGACGATTTTTAGATATACTACTCGTCCAATCCTGCAATAAAGAATCATTTAATCTCTGTTTCAATACTGAGATAAATAATTTAACATCCCCTACATCTTGTTCAATCCAAACATAGCCAAATCCTTGCGAAAATAATATTTTCTTTATATTAGTTACCCAGTTCTGTTTTCCTGCTTCATCTAAGCGAAATAATTTATTATACAATTGCTTTGGTAATCTATTATTTGTCATATTTATCAATTTAGTCCAATAAGTTATAGCTCTTATTATATAATGAATCTTCAAGGGCAACCGCCCACATTCTCCTAGTACTGCAGCAACTGGTGTATTCATATTAACTTGGAGAATATATTTACAGAACTTGGTATGTACACTTTCAATATTGTCACGTTTCAAAACCCCATAGTTCACTACCATAGCACAGAATTGGAAGGACCATCCTATCAAAAAGAAAGAAGGATTTACAAATAGATAGTTGCTTGTATTTTGAGATAAATTGTTTGATTATTATTAAAGCTTTGTTTGCTTGACAAATTAGATTCTGCTTCATTTTGGACCAATTTAGTAAACTTGTAAATGTGCCTCCCAGGTATTTATAATTATTGACAACTTCTAAGCGTTTACCTTTATAAAACCATTTTTCATATTTTTTCAAAGTTCCCCCATTTCTAAACACAACTAACTAGTTTTTTCGACATTGACTTTCATTCCATAATTATTACAAAAGACTTCTAATTTATTAATCTTGGATTGTAATCTGCCTGCTGTGTCTGCAAAGCAGACCACATCATCAGCAAACATCAGCATTGAAAGATAAGATGATTCTGGACCTATATTTATACTGTCTTCCTCAGAATGTATAGTAAAATAAAATTCATTCATGAAAAAAGTAAAAAGTAAAGGACTGATCATACATCCTTGTCTTGTGCCAACATTGCATTTAAAATAACTAGTTATTCCTTCATTTGTTAAGACACAAGACTGTAATTTCGAGTACATTGACTTGAGGATATTAAATATTTTTCCTCTAATGCCATATTTATGAAGTATATAGAATAATAAGTCATGTTGAATACAGTCAAACGCCTTGGAAAAATCTATAAAAATTGCATAAAATCGTCCTTTTTTCCTTGATAAGTATATTTCAACAAGTGCCATGAGGGTATACATATTATCAATTGTGCTATAATTTCGTCTATATCCAGCTTGCTCTTCTATGAATTTATTGTGTTTATCTGCCCAGATAATTAAAATCTCGTTAAGAATTTTAGTAAATAATTTACCTATAGTATTTAAAAGTGAGATACCTCTATAATTATTTAGGCCTAAAGAAGAGCCCTTCTTGTGTAATGGGAACAAAATTGCTTTGGACCAAATTGATGAACACAGCTGAAAATAATATTCCGTCCTGAACGTGCTAATATGATAGATAGCTCTTGTATACCAGGTGTAATGGGCATCTGATGTAAATTGTTACACTCATGCAGTGCTCTGATGTGATTTTGAACATTCCTGTTGATCTAATGTAATTACATGTAAAGAATAATTTTCAACGTCCTATTATATTTTTTAGCTGATGCTGTTATTACTATTTCAACACTTTTCAACTTGATATAAATATTTCTCTAAATATTGGGTTGGGTATGATTACATGCCCCCCCCCCCCCCACCCCCTTTATTGACTCCCCTGGTGTTAATATTGATGCAAAGTACTGTCTTTTACATTCCAATAAATAATACGTAATGGTATAAACTTTTATATATTAGATGTCTAAGATCATCATAACACTAAGGCCATATCAAAACAGGAGCACCGCACAGAGGAGCATCGCGGATGTATAAGACTGGGTGCATGAAACTGTGAACAATAGACCAATGGGCCATTGTGCTCACATGAATTTGATCTTGAAGGTAAAAATCTGAAATAATATCAAATGGAGATAAAGTCTGAGAAGAAGAGGTTATATGGGCCATGGTTGGTTGATATGATCGAAGAATTTATTGCAAAAAAATATTTTGTGATCTGACCATGAGTTTACTAATGTTGAAACTGAAGCAAGTAAGCAGTTAAAACTTTTTTTTCAAGTTTATCAATGTTACTATACATGTACAATAAAACATAAATATCTGAATTTTTAAGTTGATTCACATTTCAAAATTGCATCAACATTTCTAGCTTATTTGGTCATGTAACATCACATTATGCACACAAATATATATTTTTTTTAATTTGCAAAACAATAAATATCTGAAAATGGCACTTGATTCAGAATTCAAAATCCTTACTTTCACCTATATTTATCCATGATTTGGCTCATATTTTATCAAATTGTGCTCACTGGTGAGTTTAATTATATTTAAATTCGTTTAAATTATTTAAAAGATATAACTTCATTTAAAAATTTTACATTTTTACACTATGGCATCTTCTGGATTACTTCTTGACTTACTATTTTAAGAAAAGTGTTGTATATTGGAATGGAAAAAGCTTAATAGTTAGAGAAATACAGTACAAACAATAGCAATTATTGCAATACACTTGGTGGGGAGGGGGAAGATACATAAGAATAATTGTACATCTGTGACAGCAAGAGTGCTCGACCAGTGTTGCATCACTAGTAAGGTTACCAATGCAAGGCTGTAGTGACCAGAAGTGGGCGGCCTGGAGCTTGACAATACAAGTGAATACAATAGAGCCTCTAACAAACTTCAATAACTAAGGTAAATGTACAAAATTCAGACTTAATTCTGGGTAAACAATTTAATCTTGATAAAAGAAAGTTATATCTCTGAAGAGTCTCTAGCTTCAACAATTATCATGTAAAGAGAGTAAAATCTTTCCTGGTCTTTTACAAAGTGCATTATTTTTGGGCCCCTAACTTTTTTAATTACCTAATACTGATCTAATTTCTCGCATGTACATAGGGGTTATATAGGGAAATATTTTTGGTAAATATGACGAAAAACAGATAAGTGACCCAGTTGTCGGTCTGGTAGGAGATCACGGAGACATCTAACAGTAAGCCGAATTTTTGGATTCGTAGGTCTTATAGTTTCAAAACGTGCCATTCTAACGGATATACAGACGGACTGACATGAGGACGGACGGGCGGCTGACAATGCTCAGATGCCTTATAATCAGCTGAGCTAAATATCAGTAGAGCAGTTCTGTGAAATTGACCTTTACTACCCCATAACCGACATATTGTAGGTGTGGGAAGAAAACTTTTGCTTTAAATGCATCCATAAGCTTTTACAAGAATTGGTTCCTGTGACCTTAACCTTTGATCACGTGACCTAAATAATCGAGAGGATTCGTCATCTGTAGGTGAGTGAGTTACATGTAAACGGGAAGGATTTTAATCAAAAGGTTTGGCTTAAAATATTTCGGACAAACGGAAGGACGGAAGGATGAAGGGACGGTAAGATACACGAACGGGGGCGTTACTATATCACCTGGTGTAACTTAGTTGAGGTTGGATAATTAAGTGACTGAACTGATGCGGAGACTTGCTTTTCGAATTACCTAAGCCACATATGATACCATTTTGACATATATAATTATATATCCATGTATTTTATCAGTTATGCTAACGGCGCTTGTCAGGCATATAAAATACAATATTGACACGAGTATAAGTATAATAAAGTTATGAAGTTTGATATTGATGTTAAAGCATACTTACTTGTAGTCAACAATATCATTCACCGGGAAGGTCTCGGCCACACACCATCAGACTTAACAGTCATACATCACAGACGTAAATTGTTATTTCATTTTCATCATGGTACTAAAAAGCTTGTGGTCCAACGAAGATGACAGACTTTTGCGAAAAAGTTTTGTAACTGCTCGAATCGTGTCATCGACAGTCCACATTTGACGTTATCGCATACACTTAAAGGGGGATGATTGTTTGCTTAATTGGCTTATTATATGAACATTATTGTGGTTTTCATTTAACAAAGTCACGACAGGATATATCACAAAGCCACTGAGCGAGTTTTTCTTTAGTAATATCTGTATGATCTACCAGCATGAAATGATATTAGCATAATAATTGGGCAATTACCGCCACCTAGTTCACCAAAAGTGTGACTACTGGGAAAGTTAACCTTATTCTAAAAGCAGAACACTCTTAAGGGGGGGGGGGGGTGTTAAGGGGTGCATATAAAAGCGGACTGAACTGTCTCGCGATTGTTGCTTGCTTTTCTAGCGAAGCGGTTGGAACGCCGGACATGGGCGCCACCGACACGGGTTCGTATCCCGTATGGGCTTCATGTTTTCCCCTGAGCAATATGTCTTCGTAACAATATGCACACTACATATAAAATTATCTTAATTAATTTTCAGTAGACTACGGATGGACGATCAATTACCACACAGAACACAAACAAACAATCAGTTTAGTTCAATCACTATAGGTTCTGCAAGGAAATCTTTTTATTGTCTGTGCTATATCAGTTGACCTACTATACATATATAGTAAACATTACGTACATATGCAAATCAGATGTTAAAATTAGCTGTTTAAATGATCAATAGAATACTTATCAATCCTAATAAGTAAAACCATTATTTCCTGTATTATGTTCAGGTAAAATAATAACACATGGGTGAGCAATGAACTTATTTATTTGAATATTTTTTTTCCAAATAATCTGCAATTTATTACATAAAACATAGTTTTAATATAAGCTTTACATTTGAACTAATTTTTATATTGTACACCCATATTTCCTCAATCGCGCTACATATAAACCACTTCTCGATATATTTTTTTCTTTGCACTAACTTGTATATATGAACATTATCACACTAAATTGTTGTATTCAATTCCCAGGGCCACATAAAACCATCAATACAGATTTATATCGGTAATGGCTGATCTACCAGGAACTGTGACATCTTTTGTGTGGTCAGAACACTACGCTCCCGAGGCAGCGGAAATCTTGCGCTCCTAAAGAAGCAACTGATTTTCACGCTGCCAGCTTTGACCGTTTATGATATATTTAGACACCAGATGGCGGTTCGTTGTCCACTGAAATAAACGTGTGTATGATGTGACAAGCAGCCGATCAGATGCCAATAAACAAACACTCGACAGGCATCCTGGCTCTGCCCATTGCTGCGCTTCAAGCGTCACTTAATGAGTTTCCGGTCGAATTTAAATTGCTCCCTCTGCATTCTCGCATCATCGACCGTTTCGATTATGACATTATGACTGTGTTAGCGTAGCCATGTATCTGTTGTCTTCAGAACTGAAACCAGCCAGCGAGGTGTGCACGCAGCCTTTATTGTTACGTTTCGTTTGAATTAGAGCTCACCGGCCGAGCATCCTATGTGCCCAAGGCCCTAAGCAAACCACGTCAGGGGCAATTCTCTCTGAGTCTGTGGCCTGTTCAGACGGTTACGCTGGGGAAGAGCTGTCACTCAAAATATAATGGAATATGAATGGCTCCGTGTATTCCTTGCTTGGCTTGTCTTCGAGCACAAGGTCTCATCTGATTGGACAAAAATACAGTGCTCCCCTCTGGTGTTGCAATTCAGGATAAGAGGTCATAACAAACAGCGCCTTACGATATAGGAAGTAGCCCTATAGGCAAAGCGCTGTGTAAAGAGCGTATCAGAACACACGCTGGTATTAAGACCCTTGACTTCCTTGCTTTGAAGATTATGTTTTTCACACCAGCATCAAATATCATCGTACACAATTATCCAAATACAGAAATATAAAGCAGGGATATTAAGGATAGTTGATTATCAATAAATAGTCAAGACTAAATGGCGTAGAAACAGTGTAAACAAAGATAAGCTGAGCCTCTTTGTGTTCAATGTACTTTTTTTCTCACTGAGCTACTAATAACTGATACAGTCTTACTGTATGAAGAATTCTTAAGTAACTTAACTTCCGTGCTTTTTGTTCGACGATTCACACTTATCATGAACTACACTTTTAATAATCTTAATGGGGATTTTTCATAACCATAATGTAAAATAATAAGGGCCGTTATATTATGTAATATTCTTATGTTATGCCGGAGTTTAAACATAACACCATGGTTTTAATAACATATTTATGCCTTTAGTTTTACTTTTAAAAATTATTTTCTGGCATGTTTTACCTCCGAAAACCACTGTTACAGGCCATTTCTACAGAAATTTCCCTAAATTTCACCTTTTTCACTGAACATTTGTTATAACCAAAGTATAGCCTCTGTTTAATTCAGGATAACGGACTAAAAGCATTATGCCACAAAAAGGTGGCCCAGTCACCGAAACAATGACACATAATTACAAACAATGGATGCGCCTTTTAGGCAGGAGCGTCAATATAGCGCCCCCTCCCCCCCCCCCCCCAACACACTTTTTTTGTAAGGGGTAATGATCAATGTAATCATTACCCCTGCTATTCTGAAAATAATATTTGTATATACAGAAAGTGAAATATACTAATGATTAAAATAATTCACTTTGGTTCCATTTGTTAATTTACTATGAAAATTTATATTTGAAACTTGGTTTAGAAATAAACTTTACTGGAAACATAATACCTTATTTTTTCAATTTCAATTGAATAACAAGGGACTTTAAATTCCTAAATTTTTTTAACTTTATAGTTCTTTGTAATGTTATTAAACAAAATCACACAAACCCCCCGAAGACTAATTGACGTCACTGCTTATAGGCTTTTATGGATGAGTTGCATAAAAAGCCGCTGCCAAAACTCATATAGCAAAACCAGAGGGAAAACAGGGTAGAGCGGTTCTCTGGACAAACAAACAAGAATAAAACATGTTAGGGAGCGAACGAAAACGCCAAATTAGAAAATGAGAAATAACAAGCCACCAACACATACAGCTGAATCAAACACAAATTCTATTTCAATTCTGATCGACGGCCCCAGACATGCAGTTAGGAAAAGAAGTAAAAACTACGGGAAAACTGATGAAAAAAATAAAAATAACATATTCATATATAAAAAGGAAAATAACAATATTTGAAAAGATACACACAGCGGAAATAGAGATAGCAAATCACTCCCACAAAACAACCGTGTCATTGGACAGATTACACATACTTTCAACCAACCTTAATAATCATTTATTTTCCTCAGTACTCATTTATTCTCCCAATACTCATTTATATTTATTCCCGCAATACTCAATTATTTCCTAAATATTTATTTGTTCCATCAAGACTCATTTATTCCCTCGATACTCATGTATTCCCTCAAAACTGATTTATTTCTCAATACTCTTCAGTCCCTCAATACTCATTTATTTCTTCAATATTCATTTATTTCCTCAATTCTCATTTATTCACTCAAAAAGTCCTCAACGCAGTTACAGCTCCAGTGGTCGCTTTAGTGACACGGCACAAAACAACGGCGTCAGCTGAGAAACAAGTTTACAATAAATTACAATAACTAACAGGGACAGGTAGGGACAGGTAGGACATGTCCGCAGCTACACGCCGGGTGATGAATGGACCCAACCACCCAGAGGCAAAATAAAATAGGTATTCACATATAAATCTGTGATTCACAGATAAATTCTGTGCAGAAAATAGGGCCTGGACAGTTGAGGGGTAAAACGCTCGGCTCTCTCCGCTGGCGACCCGGATTCGATCCCCGGCGTGGCTATGAGAGTGGGTTGTATAGTTGCCCGTCCATGGCCGGTGGTTTTCTCCAGGTTCTCCGGTTTCTTCAACCTAAACAATCTACCGAACGCCAAAATCTGAGCCATGGCGAGTACCGCGATTAGTTATAATAACTATTTGTACAACCATGTTACATAAATAAGATTATATAAAAAAAATAGGCCGAACCTTATGCCGAGTTCACTTAGTGGTTACACACACACTGTGGTACTTATTAGATAGACCTTTAACGGAATTATGTGACAATCCTCCTGATAGATGGGAAAGTAATGAAAATTCTTCCCTCGGTCAAAAACATGTTTTCCGCGGAATGGCGCGAGGAATCACTAATAACATTAAGAGTGAAATGGTGTCATTTCCCTTACCATTCATCATTTTTTTTTCGTGAAAATATATATGTTACCAGTGCCCTCCTAATACATACAGCATACAGTCACAGAGCCTTGAGCATGAAATAGATTAATTAATAGTTAAGGTCAATATGGTTGGCTCTAGCCATTGTGCTACTACACATTTAATTAACATTGTTTAATTTTAAAGGTAATTAGCATAATCTTGGTAAAATTTGACCGTGTTTAGTCTATTATTATATGTTTTAGCCTGTGACTAGTAAAAAACATGGTATCAATGGACTGACTGGGGGTGAGCACTGACTGATAAAAGTTCGGAGAGTTTGACCGACTGTCTATTTACAAAGCGTACGTGACGTCATGCCTTAACCTGGATGCGACGAATTTACACAGGTCAAAGGTCATATATACTGTGTACATATATGTTACATCTTCTCTTCTCCGAGTATTGTTACCTAGAACTAAAAACATATTAAAACAGTTTACATTTAGAAGATTAAATGAACGTCATATATTTACAGTTAGTTAACAGGTAGTGGTTTCTATTTGTGTGATTTATATAAACGTCCCTTCGTCCAAAATACAGTTGGGCGAACAAGAAAGTGAGTGATCAAGCCCATTTTCTCTGCAGTCTGGCCTGATATAACGTTTTCTTAATCGAGACTTATTATCTCAAACTGTGCATCTAGTGTTATACTGTTGCACTGCATTGGCAATATGGCAGTCACCACAGGGTGGATGTAATGGTTTGAGTATGAACGCAGTACAGTTTTGAAGTGGTGATGTCACTCGAGGGGGCAAATCCTGAAAGTCTCTCCCATCTATTGTCTTACATCATGCTTCTGTATCGATTTTGAAGCAGATGCATTCCCTATGTATCACTGCAGTTTGATGCCATTTGTTTCCACTTACATCTCTGTCATTTGTCATGTCGATAGTCTGGACATCAGACTGTGTCCCTGAGTCAGAGTTGGTATTAACTAAGTTAACGTTCATTCTTTTTCTTCTCATACACCTACATACAATTTAACTTCAGTGATTTGGCTTGTAGCAGTAGAGGCAGGTTCTGCCGATGGCTGAGGATACACCTGTTGTCTCGGTGTGCTGGTTGTAACGGCCGCACCGCAGGCAGACAGTAGTACATTGTTCGCGTGGCTCAGTCTGATGGAGCTGCCGGTAAGACGTGCGACGTTGACGTCACGTTGTTTCGCGCGCTTTTCCTGGTCCGTTAACGTTACGTCACGGCGCACTGTAACGGCGTGTACCTCTGCGCACGTGTCGTCATCACTGATCGCGCGAATTTGTTTTTGCGACGGTTTGTACTGTTGACCGATCTGAATAGCTTTAGCCATTGTTAAATTTTCTACTGCATCAAGTCTTTGTTGAACCTGTTGATCCCTAACGCCATCAATAATTTAATCAATCAATACATCATCTGGGTCAGAGTAATCGCAGTCCATCAAAATTAGGCGTAGGTCTATCACAAAATCATCAAATGATTCATCTGGTGTTTATTTTCTTTGTTTTAGAGTATGTCACGCTATGCGTTTGTTTGAGTTTTTTTTCTAGGTCTGATGTATGTTTCAGACTTACTCAGAACTGCAGCAGGGTCGTTTTTCTTCCCGTCATACCAATCTAGGGTTTTGTATATCACACGTCCCTGTGAACCGATCCAGGTGCCGAGCCATCCCGCTTTTTGTTTTCCATCTGGCGACAATAGAGGTCCATCGAACATGATCGAATTCAGTATGATTTTTAAATCTTTATAACTCTTGATATAAATCCATTGCATCCAAGTCGATGGACGGGTGCTCGAAATTCATGGTCGTGAATTCAACTACGCTTAATTTCAGGGACGTCATGCCTTAATCTGGGTGTGACGTATAGGCCTATACACAGGTCAAAGGTTATATACTTTGTATGCACATAGGTTACACATATTTTATGTAAATAGCCTCTCAATTAAAAAAACAGTTTGTTTGTCAACTTTAACGCCACACAGCAATTAACCTTTTACCACAGAGACGGAATGTGCACATGAGCTCGCATGTATTTTTTTTTTTTTTTTTTGTGGTAATTAATCATTCGTATCCTAATGTCGAGATTACCTAGTACCTTCTATTGTATTGATGTAAAAGGATGGTACATTGGCTTTTAGAGCGCGTTCTCGCATATGCCTTGAGTCACGACTCGAACGGTGGGTTGTGATATCATTCATAAATTGACCATGAATTAATAAATTAATTTACCATTAATGGCATGGTAAATTCTTAAGCCAAATCCCTCTTATTTGAAAAATATATGTTCAGCCAGTTTTTTTTTTTTATATTTGCCATACAAAGTTGCAGGTTATATGGTCTAAACATGTTTGTTTTTCTCTTTGAAAATTAATAATGGGTAAGTGAATAGTGATCATATTACAGCATTCTAGGAAATATCCAAAGCGTCAGTGAATGTGTGCTGCTGATAGATGGCAAATCAAATGGTTTTCAAATTTCACGAGGTGGCTGCAGTGATTGTAGCCGAAGCATTGTGGAGCTTCTGGGAGATCTGCAGGGGATTTCCATATCATAACATTCGGCAACTTCTACCACTCCCCAGCATACGATGAATCACGGAAACGGACCGGCATGGTCCGATCGAAGTGAAACTTCGGAAATCCCCAAGTGTAATGTAACCGTTGCATGTATGCTTGACTTACTGGTATTCCCAGTTTATCGTAAGACTGTGTTGCTGTGAACGTTAATACATACGGCAGCATTGGGACTTCACCCCTGATTAATTCGACAGTCACCTGTGACCAGGCAATTAAATAATACTACATTAGACCTAAAAAAGGTAAGTCATTATAAACATTCCCTTTGTGACGGGCTGCCAGCACGCATGCAGTCTAACATCGTAGACGGTTGTATCAGCTTGTGTGAATTGTCTTTCAGTCACTGAAATATATGTTTGTGTGTGTGTGTGTGTGTGAGAGAGAGAGAGAGAGAGAGAGATATGGAAAGGGTATTCTATACACAGTAGAGTCGGTTCACTGCCGGTGGGATTCGAACCCGATTTCCGGCGCGGCTGCCTGTTTATATATGATCTGTGTGTCATATAGCGACATTTTACCCATTTTACAATCATGATAGTCCACTGAGTGAGAGTGGGCCCGTCAGTCAAATATAAATGTCTACTGATATATTATGTGTATACGGTAATCATAGTTAGTTATCCAAAGCGGAAAGGCCCGGGTCAGACTGCCTCCCTCCCTCAAGCTGTTTATGAAACTCCGGTGCTGGAACCGCGCTAGGCTAAAAGAAAATGACTTTAAATCAGTGACTCTGTTCGGGGCTTATTTATAACCTTGCATCCCTGTTGCCCTGAAACAGAGATGTCAGACATAAAATATGCCCCGATTGACAGACCACTTCTTTCCATGACAGCTCAACTCACAGTCTTTTTAATGAGCTGATACCAAGTGCTTGGCCAGGTTTGAGGGAAGGGAAGGAAGCGTAATCAGTGGCAGATCGAGAAATTTGTGTGTGGGGGGGGGGCTTATTTTTATGGGTATTAAAAAACTAGGGGGTAGGGTTTATTTTTACGGTATATCAGGGGCGGATCCAGGACTTAGGAAAGGGGGGGGGTCCAACCCAGGAGGACAAATGGAAACCCTAAAAAAAAGGTCCTCAGGTCTGAAAAAGGGGGGGTGGGGGGGTCAAGGCGCAAAATTTTGTCTGAAGCCCTTACAAAAAGTTGTTTCTGATGAAAAAGGGGGGGGGGGGGGGTCCGGACCCCCTGGACCCCCCCCCCCGGATCCGCTTCTGCATATATACGGTTTTTAATTTAGTGTATGAAAATAAAGATTTTTTTATTTTAATTATGGACAATGGTTTTGTTAAAGTTTATAACAGGTAGATGTGCAAGGTAAGGGAGATTTTGGGATTTTTTTTTATATCCTATGTAAAGAGGACATTTTGAGGCACTTTTCACAAAATAATATGAGGATATTCTGTTCCTATAAAACTGTTCTCTTATGTCTTTGCCTTAGCTAATCTAACTGTAGAAGGGTTCAATATGTAACATTTATATTTCTTCAAAATAAAGATATAAAACATGTTTTCAACATGTTAAAGTCAATGGTGCAAAGGCGTTTTAACGTTTATAACTTGCAAATTATAATCTTTTAAATGTAATGCTCGGAGTAAAATAACTGATACGTTGAACTCTTATGTTAAAATTTGCATTTTACCGGAATCCATTGGTCTCGACAGTACACAAGACTCCTAAGAGCACAGGAATTCGAGTACCGGTAACACCAGAAGAACCGTTAGATTATTCACGGTCGACCCCAACCAGGGCGGCTGTTCACAAATATCATCATCCTCTACTAATGAATTTTAAGTAATAAACTGCGGATAAATTAAATAAGATCTAATTGTTGATTAATAACAGAAATATGAAAAAATGAATATTTATCAGAAAAATTGGGAAAATAAATAAATTGAGAGATATTGCAGCTATAATATACAAAGGATCCACCACTGACAGCAATGACAGTTTAATGTGTATATATATATATATATATATATATATATATATATATATATATATATATATTTATATGAGACTAAGTGAAATTCCGAAAGGACGGCAAGTAATGGATGCGACTGGGGGGGGGGGGGGGGGGGCTCGGAGGATGGCATGGCCTCCTGCAGCCATATCCCCCCCCCCCCCGCCTCTGGATAGCCGGGCGTAGGAAAATATGTCTACATTTGGTGGTAAGGTTCCGTTATATATACCCAGCCTAATGCTAAAAATGAAATATATTTAATAATAACATCAATATTATTTTGTCAAACAGAAAAAATAATTGTAATCTGCATTTATTCATTCGGCCCGTACTCATAGATTCATTTGTGAATGAGTGACTACATTTTTTAATTTCATGAATCCGGATCATGTTCCGAATCCACTCCAAAATATGATCGTTTGGCACATTCCCGAAATGACCTGAACATTTCATGAGATTCCGTTCAAGATTGCGTGTGTTATGTTTTGAACAAGCACAGAAACACACACACAGAAACTCACAAGACCGGTGATAAACGCATACCCCTCTTGGCGGGGCAACAATGTTGTGTTCTCATATTCACATGTTATCCAATTTGGGCCCTCCAGAGTCTTTTGGTTGAGGGCTACCATGCAGTTACTTGATTTAAATTAATCCAGGATTGTTAAAAAATCCCTGCCAAAATATTGTTATGTCCAACCGACGAAGCTGCTCCCATAACATTTACTATATGATACACCCAATAGCCATTCCAGTGAATCATATATGTAATCAAATCACCCGGGCCTACTGTTATATCTTACTGAAAACGTTGACACCTGAAGAATTTTTTCCTATTTTAATATCTAAAAAATAATCAGGTAACCAGTTTATATTAGTGCAGATAATATAATACCTATAGCAGGAATCGTTATACTTTGAAATTTTCACGTTTCCAACCGAAAGGCATTAAAACAGACATGCCTTTCCGCAGGAACATGTGCCTTTTCGCTCAAGATGCAACCTACTATCATATTATACTTTCAGTCAAACTTCGCTCAAAGTAAAGACCCGATTCTGCCATCTTACATACCTAATTTGCATGCATAAAACAACCGAATGTTACAAATAGTAAAACTGCTATATCAGAAACAAGATTGGGCAGAAAAAAACAAAACAAGATAATACAGGAGCTGAGGGCCTAAATTCCGGAAATTATAAGAAATTGCAGCCAATGTTTATAGGAAATATTTGGAGTCGGTGGAAGACCACATGTAAAATATATCCTTGTTGTGTCATGTTGTTACTACCTATCAGCTGCTAATGTGGAGAATATCTAGATATTCATTTTTCCAGTGGATTGTATAAAATAAGAAAATGCCTTTCCGTTCACGTGTTTGCCTGTCTGAGACAGCCGGAAAGGCATTCTGGTGTGCGCTCTGGATACAATAGGTTGTACGTAATGTATGTGTTCATGTAAATATCACGTTTTAGAATATCTCTATGTTTATAGCCACTGACATATATTGACATTATTGTAATTGTAAGCTTACGCGGGTTCTATATGATAAAATCTGTTACCCCTTACGGCCCTTTAAAGGGTCACAAATTGGTCTTAACGGGTAACCTCTTATAAATATGCTTAAATAGTTAATAAAATACATGTACTTATCGATATCCCTGCAATTAAATCCCAGTAAATATTTGTTTTAACATCTGAAAGAGAAACAATTTTACGAAAAGTTGCTTGTAATGTAGACACTTAAAATATATTCATAATAGGCAGTGGCGGATCCAGAACAAAATGTTAGGGGGGGCGACGGGTGAGAGTCTTTCTTATCTGGAGTTCGAGGCTCGCCCGAGGGGGGGGGGGGGTGGGAAGGGGTGTCCCCCTCACACGGTGCGGAAATTTTTTTAAATATGAGGATTCAGAAATTAAAATTGAAGCATGTTTTTGGACACTTAAACCAGACATTTTTGTTTCTGATAAGTTGAGAGAAAGGAATGCTCAGTTTTATAATATAACCATGTATGTTGACAGTTTAAGTCCTGCAACTATTTCTCATCGGAGTCAAGAATATCAACCAAATCCACCCTGCGAGGATGCTTCCTTGCAAATTCACTGATGATGGCCTCTTTGTCAATGTCTTTCTCATAATGAATGTGCATCATCGCCAACCCGCTCAGCCTTGTTTGTCCCATTGTGCTTCTCAAATAACTTTTTAGCCTCCTCATACTGGAAAAGCTACGTCCACACTCACTTGTTGGAGTGTGGCAATGATTTGCAGTAGGGCGTGAATGTTTGGGTACAAAACCTTGTCTGCATGGTCCATACTTTCTTCAAGTGTTGAAGGGACACGACCCTGCCATGACTGCCATTTCTTCCTCCAACATTCAAGTTCATCCAAGCCCACTTGGAATAAGAAATAACCCATTAGTTGCTTTTTGTTGGCTTTCCGTAAATTTATCTTCCAGCTGTGTGAGCATATGATCCAGGAAAGGAACTGTAAGAGTCACTCTGTAATGTTCCTCAATGGTTTTAGCTGGCGTATTGTTCTTGTTTTATTGACGTCCACATTTCCTTGGTAGCTTTGGCTCATCGGAATTCACACTCTTGCCCATGCTTTCTGCTATTTCATACCATTCCTGGTTTTTTGGCTCTTCGTGTTCTCTTGTTGGTTGAAGAGCACTCTTAACTACTGAAACCTCTTGCATCGCCTTGCAGATATTATGATTCCTGGCTTGAGGACAGTCCCTTAGCAAAGCCCAGAACATTCTTGGAAACAACAAACGCCATAAGGAAATCAAAGTTTGTAACTGCCAAGAGCAGTGATTTTGCGCTTGTTAAACTTTCTTGGTTCCAAAGCGAAGGATTTTCTAAGATATCTTGAAAGACATCCACAACAGCAACATAAAGATCTTTGAATGTCTCAAAGGCCTGGTGTCTCTCCATCCATCTGGTCTTACACATGTTGATTAATTTATTTTTCTTTTCACCTGGGTAGATTTCTCTGATTTTCTCCTCTAATTTCTCCTGCCGTTTAGGTGAATATCTGAAAAGTATGCTGATTTCCACCATGACTCCCATCATATTTCTAAATGGTTGCAACTCACAGGATTTGACGATGCACAAATTCAATATGTGTGCATTGCAATGCACATACAATGCAGAGGGAATCTCACTTTGTATTCTGGCTGCAGTGCCTCGTTTTTTTCCAGTCATATTCCCAGCTCCATCATACCCTTGTCCCCGCATATAGTTGACATCCAGTCCAAATGATCTCAGTTGGCGGAGAATTGTCCTCGCCAGTGCCTCACCAGTGACTCCATCCTTGCAATGTATAACGTCAACAAATTCTTCACGAATATTGTTCTTGCTGTCTACAAAACGCAGCACTAAGGAAAGCTGTTCCTTGTTTGACACATCAGTACACTCATTGGCAAGAACACTGAAATACTTCACTCTCTTGATTTCCTCAATAATGTTCATTCTGAGATAATCTCCACACAGTTCAATAAGTTGATTCTGAACTGTCTTGGAACGATATGATGCGTTTCTAGGGCAAGTGCGAAAGTGCTTTTCCAGGACTTTATCACCAGATGAAACACGGAAGTCGAGCAACACTTGAAAGTTTCCCGGATTACCTCCATTTTCTTCTCTTTCATCCATATCAATGTCATATGTGTCTTCACTTTTATCATGCCTAACTTCACGGTGACCGCGAAATGCAATATTTTGTCTCCCACATAGAATCACTGTTTCTAGAATACCGCGTAACTTATTCCTGTTTTCCGTAATGCGTTTGGCCCTTACATTATTCAACTGTACTGATACATCATCTTGTTTTTGTTCTGTAATGGACGTAAAGCTGATCGTATCTAATACTGCATTTTGATGGTACTGGCTTTTTCCATGCGCATCTAGATCAGTAGTGGCATTTTTGAATATTTTCATAGGACCTTTCACCAGAGCTCCCTTTTGGCGAACATTGCACAAGGTACACAGAATGCCCCATCCTGAGCTTTGCTGTATACTAGCCAGTTGTATTTTAATAGCCATTCGTATTTGAAGCTTCTGTTACAGGCTCCTTCTTTATGTTTTGGAAATTGGTATTCACCGTCAGGTTTGTAAATGTTTTGTAAAATCCTGTACTTTTCTTCCGGGTTGAGCTTATCCGTAATGTTGTAGACCTCACCAAAGTCGTAAGGAGGGCAGAGCTTGGCAAAAGAAGTTGATGCTGTTTCAGGCTGTTTCCATATCGTTGGTTCTTTAACGGCATATTGAGTATCCTTTACTTGGACGTTTTCTGTTGAAACAGTCCGAGTCTGAGAGGTTGTTACTTGGTGTTTATCATCCCATGTCTGTGATGTATTACCACTGCAGGAAGGGCTGTCTGTAAGTACAGTCAAACCTTTTTATAGTGGGTAGTTTTGGACGATGACATATTTTTCAATAGGTTATTAAATTTAGCTGATATGGGCGCCTCTATTTCCAGTAAAGTAGGGGTTTTAGCCCAGATCATGTGGGTATTTCACCAGGTACCTCAATAATAGCATACTCTCATTTAAGACATAAGTATTCATAATATTTGTAGGTAAACATCGGCTACCTTACTATTAATAAGTATAATAACAAAAAAAATGTTGTAAGCTACAGCGAACAGTCATGGGTATGTATTAAAAATTGCATAACTTGCAAGCATGATAGGTGAACAGTTCAAGTTACTTGGGAATTTCAAGGCTGAATGCCAAGAAGCTTCCATGAAAATGGATGTATCAGTAACCTGTAGGGCTGAATAAAAAAACGTATGACTGCCTCCCTGTTCACAGAATATCATAGTGGAACCAGGAGGATTTTAAGTGTCATTAGTGTTCCAGTTTTGTTCTTCGCTGTTTTTGTTTTATTATTCGGCATTTATTATTTTGCTTTATGTGAAATAAGACTGGTTATCTGATAATATAAATGAATATTAATGAATACAGACCCAGCAGAACACTAATAACATGATGCTAAATACCACGTGATATTATACCATGTTAATTGTTCTTCCTACAAATAAAAAAATTATTTCAATGGATTTGAATTTTTTTAAAATTTTAGACCAAAGTGTCTCCCAAATGACAGCAGCTATATTATAAAACATATTCATGCAGCTTCACTGCAGTTGGCAAACAATCAGGATTCATGCTATTAACATCCATAGATATATGTAATAAAACATGTATATTTTTTATTAAAACTTTCCAATTACTCAACCCTTCACAAATTAATATCATATTTAAAAGAGCAGATGGTTCAGGCAATTAGTTAATACTTTACAATGAAAACAAGAGCAATAATATAGGCCTAACAAAAATAAAAGGTAAGGTTTCTACGTACACTTTACCTCCTTTCAGTGTGCACTTCTATAAACTGGGCAGTCTAAGGCTCTTAACATTATACAGGTTTGACTCTTGTATGAAAAAAAAAGAATGACAGACCTGTTTAGATTTGACACTTTCATGTTTTGCTCTTGGATGAAATTGGAAAGCTTTAAAACCCTCGGATGAAACGCCCTCTGGCAAGTAACCATAGACTTTACCTGATTGCTAATCAGGTTTTGAAATGTTTAGGTTTATATTTAGGTATACTACAGCTTTGAATTGTCAAAACATGTAAATGCATTTGTAGAAATAATGTATTATTTCAGATTCTTACCTTCAGCAAAGGCCCTACTGCGCTTCGGCGTAAGGAACTGTTTCAGAGAAGATTGCCTTTTCATTTTGATATAAGCATGCTGTTTCTGGTCCAGAGAGATGTTGTACATAACATGTGCTCTGAGACACAAAGCACTGACTAATGGCTGGACAAGTTTGGTAAATGTACTTCAGGCTTCCCTCGCAATTGGATGGGATAGCCAGGGCATCAGGTCAACTCACACTAATGTCAGCTCATGATGGACTTACTATACATCACTGCTGTTTCACTTGCTGAAATCAGCTTAATTCTCTACTTGAGCTGCTATGCAGTGCACAGCTCATTAACAGCCAACCACTTGCCTTCCAGCAGGGTGTTGGCTTACCTGTCTTAGGTGGCTAGCACAAACTTTAGGGCTGTATTAAATATGTATAAATATACAACACACTTCTGTTTGTCAGAAAGGTCTTAAAGGTTTACATCATTTGTCAACTTGTAATACCTATAGTGACTTGCTGGTATGCAAGGTCCTGACACTGGTGTACTGGGCTTTATCCAGTGCAGCCAGTACAAGGATGAGCTACAGTGGATATAGTATCGGAGATATAAGACTATTCCTTAGCATTTACTCACTGACAAGTTAATATTTCTGGTACTTTAGTTTTTTGGGTGTTTCATGCATTGCTGGATATCTTGACGTGATATTTCACTGACAAGATGTTAATATGGAAAAGGTAAAAAAAGTACCTTAACCAGAAATCATATGCAGTTTTCATGATCCCGAAAAAAATCTAGGGGGGGGGGGCGATCGCCCCCTGTCCCCCCCCCCCTTGCATCCGCCACTGATAGGTATATTTGCAAATAATAAACTTGAGTCATTCCAGATCTCCATGGCAGAGGAAGAAAAAAGCGGTGATGTGGAACTTCCGGTTCTGCACGACGGGGAAAAGTACCACGTCTTTATCGTCCATGACGCGGATGACCAGGATGACAAGGGCCTGGCTTCTGCGATAACGGAAGAATTGGAGCAGTACAAGTTCAAAGTTTGTCTACCGGACAGGGATTTTATGCTGGGTCAGCATATTCTACAATCTATTGAAGAAGCGATTGCCAAGAGTCACTGGACGGTGGCTATACTGTCGGAGAATTTTCTAAAGAGTGGTTTATGTGAACATGAGACGTTTCAAGCGAAAATTAAAGGTGTCGAAACGGACAGGATTCTCTTCATCCCGGTACTGCACGGTGTCACGGAGAATGAGATTCCCAAAAAGTTCCGAAGTTTTACCTACATCGACTACAATGATCAGTGTTTCCACAAGAAACTCAGGACAGCCCTGACCAGTAAGTACCCCAGGCACCTGACTCGTTAGAGAGAGGGGGTGCTCGTTGGCCGACAGCCCGTTGGCCCAATGCTTTCCGTCCATCCACGCGGCTCTCTACCACGACATTTTACGCATTACATCAAGACCCATTTAAGACATTGCAATGAAATTTATTGGTTTGTCATATATATATATATATATATATATATATATATATATATATATATATATATATATATATAAGCTTTCAAATCTTATTTGTTTTCCTTGGTATAATATGTACGGGTCTGTTATTATGTCTAATGGCTTGCTAATATCAAAGTCGCTATTCCCAATCTTTATACCTTTCCAAACATTTTAAGGCTGGAAATCATACTTTGCGTTTACCTTAAAATTCACTCCTGTTTTAGGGCAAGCAAGTCTGTCGTCAGCAGTTCCCGCAGGCAACGTGTCTCATGGACTGGCGTGGTCTTATTTTTACGGTTACTTGAACTTGGTTCTTCCAGGTGAGATTTCTCAGATCTTTTACTTTAACGTTTCATTCAAGGACACATACGTACTTTATCAAAATATCAAAAGTGTGTTATGCCACCTCAGCGGCGGGGGTTGTGGCGAGGTCGTGTCAGAAGGGAGTCGTATTAGCGGGTTAGTGTTAGCGGGGTATAATCATGATAGCGGGGTAGTCGTACATGTTAGCAAGAGAGTCAGGTTAGCGGCACAGTCTTGTTGATATAGTGTTCATGTCAGCGTGATAGTCGTGTTAGTGGGGTTGTCATATCAGCGAGGTCGTCGTGTTAGAAGGATGTTCATGTAAGCGGGAGAGTCTTGTAAATGAGGTTGTCATATTAGCGGGGAAGTCGTGTTAGTAGAGTGTTCATGTTAGCGGGTTAGTCTAGTTAGTAGGGTGTTAATATTAGCGGGGTAGTCGTGTCAGTAAAGTGTTCATGTAAGCGGGTTGGTCTAGTTATTAGGGTGATCATGTTAGCGGGGTAGTCATGTTGAAGGGGTTGTCATATTAGCTAGATAGTCGTGTTAGAAGGATGTTCATATAAGCGGAATAGTCGTGATAATGGGGTTGTCCTATTAGCGGGGAAATGATGTTAGTAGAGTGTTCATGTTAGCGGGTTAGTCTAGTTAGTAGGATGTTCATATGAGCGGGGTAGTCATGTTACTGGGGTTGTTATATTAGCGAGGATGTCGTTTGGGTTGGTTGTTCATATTAGTGGGGAAGTCCTGTTAATTGGGTTGTCATATAAGCGGGATCGTCATGTAAGTGGGGGTTGTCATATTAGCGGGAGACTCGTATTAGTAGGGTGTTCATGTTAGCGGGGTAGTCGGGTTAATGGGGTTGTTACATTGGCGAGGTAGTCATGTAAGAAGGATGTTCATGTTAGCGGGGCAATCATCTTAATGGGGTTGTCATATTAGCGAGGCTATCGTGTTGGTGGAGTTTTAAAGTTAGCGGGCTATTTGTGTTAGAAGGATTGTCATAATAGCGGGGTAGTCTTGTTGGTAGGGAGGTAATGTTAGCGGGGTATTCGTTTTAAGGGGGTTGTCATATTAGCGGGTTATTCGTTTTAGTAGGGTGTTCATATATAATATATCAGCGAGTTAGTCCTGTAAGTAAAGTGTTTATGTAAGCGGATAATCCGTGTAAGTAGGGTTGTCATATTAGCGGGGTAGTCCTGTTAGTACGGTGTTCATTTTAGTGGGGTAGTTATGTAAGTGGAATTGTCATATTGACGAGATTTTCGTATTAGTAGGGTGTTCATGTTAGCGGGATAGACGTGTTACTAGGGTGTTCATGATAGCGAGGCAGTCGAGTTAGTAGGGCGTTCATGCAAGCGGGGTATTCGTGTTGATTCAATGATTACATTGATCATCCCCCCTTGCCAAAAAAGAGGGTGGTATATATACCCCCCATCTCCCCCCCTATATTGACGCCCCTGCGAGGGTTACATTTTTCCGCGATCTTCAAATGCAGTATACTTTACATTTGTATATAGGGTATATATATTATCACACTGATTATTTATTCGGCGCGTTGACTCTTAACAATCAACCGCTAACGAAAACCCACGAAAGGAATTAATAATATTGTTCACTAAAAGCAGAAAATGAAAGGTCTGAAAGTATTTGTCAATCTTTGATTTTCGGATAACGTAATATATATGCCATTATTTATAATATCAATCATATGCCATTCTATATTTGTACGAAAAGACGTGGTCTGCGTGGATATTAAACATTGAGTGCCAATTATAATATTTATAAATATAATATCTTATAATATATTTATAGATGAGGCGTCTCATTTACGAAGGTAATTTGCTTTCGCGACACTCTCCCTTTCGCGAATATCATGAACTGGAACACACAGCCAACCACACTATATGTTAAATTCATGTTAAGTATTATTTAACGCGAATTTTACTTAACCAAGGAAAACTGATGAATAAAACATTTTTTTTCACTTCTTTCAAATTCATGGTTTAAGAAAATGGTGGGTAAAGTATCCTTAATGTTCACATTTTTATCGTAAACTGTATGACTGTGTAAAATCCCTGATATAATAAATTATTTGTTTCTTTGAATAGAATTATCATCTTTTGTTTGTTATGTATAATTTAAGGTCTGAAAGAGCGAATAAAGAAATCTGATATATGGTCAGGATATCAGAAATGGCCCCTTCTTAAACGACACACCTGGTCCTACTTCTATGGATTATTAAACCTCGTGTACCCAGGTAAGTGGGCACAAACATCAAGAAAGTTATCTCATGTCAATTTTGTTTGATTTATTCGAGAAAAAAATAGAGTATCTCTATTTTCCCTTTTAATCTGTTCGCGAACCAAACTATGACATCACAATAAATATAGTTATATAACCACGCAGTGTGCTCCCCTATCACATACATAGATTATCTGGATATGTTTTTCTCTGACATGCTCAAAGTACAGGTATGTAATTAAACTTTGAAAGAAGAGAATGTTGTTGAATTTTTAATGTTTGCATTTCTTCAGTGACAATGTCAATTATTTCACCGTCTAGAGTTAATGGCTGTTCCTTGCATTTTGGTTTTATATATATATATATATATATATATATATATATATATATATATATATATATATATATATATATATATTACACTCAGAATAGTTGTATATAATAATATATCTGGTGTAACATTAATAATATTAAAGGTTTTGAACTTATTGTTGACAAGTTCAACTTTACGACCATATTTGGGCTATGGTTCCGTGCATGTGTAGTTTAAGGTAATAATATAAATAGCATCGGCACATATGAGGGTAAAGGTATAACATAGAGATCAGAGCTTTGAGGGAAGTTTTCCTGGGTAAATTATTAACATTATTTCATGTAAAGTAAACCATTGTTCATTAGCTCACTGACATTTTGTTAATACGCACAGGTGTAAAAGATGAAGTAATGAAATCAGACGCATGGGCTGGAGCTCGCGAGAGGTTCTGTCAGAAGCTGGTGATCATCATGCCTAGAGACTGCTACTGTCCAGGATCTCTGAATAAAGTAGACCCGGCTTTTAAGTTTGAAGGTTACATCCCGTACAATGCCACCAGGGCAGGAAATATCAAACGGGATTACAAAAGTTCAATCTACAGCGTGACGGACAAGAATGATGGACAAGTAAGCCTGATTAACTGGTTTCGCCTCTAAAACCGTATACATGTATAATGTCTCCTTTTATCACTTTTTACTGCAGTTTGCAATACGCTGATAGGTCATGGGTTTAAAATCCTATGAAGAAACGCTTAAGATTTTCCTTATGTAGCTTACTTCCTATTAATAAGCCGTATGTTATGTCTTCAAGATCTTCACATATACATATATACTCATTAATATAATAATTTTGCATGACCTGGCCAGTAATCATATAAACTTTTCTCCGCGAAAGACCTTTTTTGAAGCCTACTAGCAATCTCTGTAACTGATGTCAAATATATTTAATCTCTGACCAAATATCTAAATTGAATTTAAAATATATGTATTTCTGATTAAGCACTTCAGCTTTTGAAGGATGATCAAAAGGCTATTCACCCGTTTGTTTGAATCTCCTTCTGAATTGCACATACAACATATGGCATATAAGGAGAGAGAGCAAGAGAGAGAGAGAGAGAGAGAGAGAGAGAGAGAAATGGTACATTTCGCGTACAGTTAGGCCAAAACATTGAGTTCTAATAATAATAATAATTATTATAATTATTTTTCTTATTATTTATTATTACTATCATTATTATTATAATAATAATTATTATTAATATTATTATTATAAATAAATGTGTAAAACAAACATTTTGTATCCTTATATAGAATAAATATGTTCATAGTTCCCATGATGGGACCTTAAATACTCTATAGATTGTCATTAAAAATATTTAATAAAAACCATATTGTCCTACCTCCCCTAATTATTTTGCTATGTAATTGGTTACAAAGATCATTGGTCTTGCCTAAGTGAATATATCAATATAAATGCGTGCTTTACAGAAGTACTACTGCCTCTGTGAATTCGCCACACCCCTGCTGGCTATGTACGAGATGGAGCAAGGTCAGATAGCTGGTCTGACCAAACAACAGAAGACACATCAAATGAAGCTGTTCGTCGAAAAAGTTAGAGAGATTCTGAATCACTCAAACAACAAGGCATGCCATAACACAACGATCATCCTGGAGTACGATACGACACTCAGTAAGCCTCGGCTTATTTTCCCCTCATTTTTCAGCTTTTTCACTTTTAAATATACCTACATTAGCCGCTTTTCATCGTACGTTTACGTTTAACAATACCCCAATCATGTAAGACATGGGTTTGTATTCTGTCCTCGTTATGTGTCTGCTGGTCTGTGCTTAAAGGTGCCCATTCACCTACCTTTTTGAAAAGGATGTTGTGTGATTTCTGGCTTCCCCAGTGTATACATGAATGATCTAAGGGTCATTTTGGTTGTGAAAGGTTCTCATAAGGCCTTCTTGAAGGATGTATGAACTTGTTTATCAATAATATGTTTGTAAACACAGCAATGTTGACAAACGGGAAAAACATGTAACCTATGATGGTAGGTTGCGTATATGCGGAGGTAGAAAAGTCATTTGTTGCAAAACGCCATTTGCAAAGCTCTGGATTATCTTACTTACTACAAGATGCCTTTGTTGAATATGCTTTATTATTCTGGCGGGCTCCACACAGACTGTGTGCGGTGATATCCACGTTTTCTGGCCTATTTTTATAAATGCTTCAAGGGATTACCTTTAGTTTATAAAGGTCAGATAGGTGATTGGCCCCTTTAAACTTTTTCAAATTGTTACGGGTAAATTCCATTTAATTATGTGAAGACGTTAGACTAGACGAAAGAAAGTTATAACAATATAAAGCTATGTCGAATTTAGATAATATAAAGGACAACTACAAGTCTAAACACGATATCTAAATAATTGATAGGTTTCAGTGAAACTTTGTTGAGAGAGCTGATTTGGAGTTTGTGGAAGTTTACACTCCGTGTGCGCCTTATAACTTTATTATTTCATGATCATTATTTATTTTCAGCTTTATTTATTTTCCTGTCTGACACCTTTACATTATCATAAACAGAAGAACAGGTGTTTATATGATTTCATGAACATTATGCTCCTTTGTTTTAGATCCAGACTACATGAGCGAAGGGGAAGATGCAAGTGTTGACAGCCTGTCGCTCTATCAGCTGGTACTACAGGCAGTGAAGGCTGACATTCAGAATCAGAGGGAAAATGTCACGTTTACACCAGACAGCGAGTGATATGTTATAACATATATAACGTTGTGTCTGTTTGATGCCATGCATTTTCTCTGCTGTATACTTATAATGGACTGTTTTTTCTTACTTGTATTGTGTTAACGAGAGGTGAATAAACTTCATTACCATTTGGTTTGTTCCGGCCCATAAATTAAAATAATTACACAATACTGACCTAATTACAGGCATGTATATACGAAACATATAAAAAATATTTATGCCAAAGAGGAACAAAACAGGACTTGTGTTTTTTTTTATATCAGGCAGTTTTAAGTGTAACAACAGGTCATTAGCTCAGCTGATTGTAAGTAGTCAGCTAAATCAGTCTAGTAAGTTCCAACAGAAACAAACTGATCTACTGATCAACACAGCTAATGTTACAAATGTACATTACATTGTTAAATATTATTAACTACATTACCCAATCCATATCCTCTCATGATTTGACCCGGTGATACATTTGTGTCAATACTCATTTATTCCCTCAACAGTCATGTATTCCCTAAATACTCTTTTACTCACTCAATACCCATTTATTCCCCCTATAGTAATTTATTCCCTCAATACTCATTTGTTCCTTCAATACGCATTTATTCCCCCAATACTAATTACTTCCCTAAATACTTATTTGTTCCCTTAATATGCTTTTATTCTCTCAATACTCATTTATTCCCTTAATATTCTTTTATTTCCTCAATAGTTATTTATTCCTCTTAATAATCATGTATTACTTAAGCACTCATGTATTCCCTCAATACCCATTTATTCCGCCTTAAGTCATTTTCCCTCAATATTTATGTAATCCCTCAATACTCATGTATTCCCTATAAACGCATTTATTCCCTCAATACTCTTTATTCCCTTATTACTCATGTTTTCCCTCAATACTCATTTATTCCCTCAATACTCATTTATTCCCTCAAAACGCAGTTATTCCCTTAACCCATTTATTCTCTCGATACACGTGTATTCCCTTAATACTCATGTATTCCCTCAATACTCATTAATTCTCTCAATACTCATTTATTCCCTTAATATTATTTTATTTCCTCAATAGTTATTTATTCCCCTTAATAATCATGTATTACTTAAGCACTCATGTATTCCCTAAATACCCATTTATTCCCACTTTAAGTCAATTTCCCTCAATATTTATTTGATCACTCAATACTCATGTATTCCCTTAAAACACATTTATTCCCTCAATACTCTTTATTCCCTTATAACTCATGTTTTCCCTCAATACTCATTTATTCCCTCAATACTCATTTATTCCCTCAAAACGCAGTTATTCCCTTAACCCATTTATTCTCTTGATACTCATGTATTCCCTTAATACCCATGTATTCCCTTCAATCCTCATTAATTCTCTCAATACTCATTTATTCCCTTAATATTCTTTTATTTACCCAATAGTTATTTATTCCCCTTTATAATCATGTATTACTTAAGCACTCATGTATTCCCTCAATACCCATTTATTCCCCCTTAAGTCATTTTCCCTCAATATTTATTTAATCCCTCAATGCTCATGTATTCCCTTAACCCATTTATTCTCTCGTTATCATGTATTCCCTTAATACACATGTGTTCCCTCAATACTCATTAATTCTCTCAATACTCATTTATTCCCTTAACATTATTTTATTTTTCTCAATAGTTATTTATTCCCTTGATTCTCATTTTTCCCCTCAATAGTCATTTATTTCCTCTACAGATATTTATCCTTCAATACTCATTTAATCCCTCCATTCTCATTCATTCCCTCATTAGTCATATATTACTTCAATAGTCATTCGTTCCATGAATACTAATTTATTCCCTCAATACTCAATAACATAGACCAACAGCATTGGAAGTCAATCAGCTGGGGTCACAGGACCTTGAGGATGATATAGATTAATTGTTAGTTAAGTAACTTTGGTTCGTTCCAGCCATTATGCAAGGTGATATTGAGAAAAACATTGTTTAGTTTGGAAGGTTATTAGCATAATCGTAGTCAAAATCGATTGAAAAATTAAATGTTTTATTCTAAGCCCAATAAAAAAGCATGGTATTAAAATGCTTTAGGACTGATTGGAAGGGTAAATTTTCTCTGCATTTAGATAAGAGGTGTGTGAAAAACAGATACACGTTGTGGGAATTTATAAGAACGTTTTTATAAAGTCATTCAGAAGAGGCTAAAACCGCACGTTTAAACCGATTTAATAGAGGTACGTTTAATCGTATGGTCCCTCTTTGGTAAAATAATGTAAGACTGTAACGATTCACTTTCATGGCCTGGTGTAGTCTAATAGAGGGCACTTCAATCGCCCCTTTAAAAAAAGAAAAAAAGCAGAATACCTCAGGATATTATGCGAAAAATACGTCAAATGACCCCCCTCCTTAGGACACACTTTGCATCGTTCCCTACAGTTCAAAAACAAAAGCGTGCATATCTTAGGCCTTGCCACGGAGGAAATGAGTGACAAAAGTATGGTGTGACCACCGTCAATTATAATATATATGGCATGCGACTCGCATTGTAGGATTTCTCTTACTAATCAAATTAAGCAACACAACAAATGTTTTAAAAGTTTTATATCATTTAATGGCCGAAAGGTATGTCTGGATATTGAATGCTGTTATTACACCGAAATATAATCATACTGCCAGTCGGGGGGGGGGGGGGGGATATGCGCTTTACTTCAGATATGGAGGGTTTCGGGTTACTAAACTTCGTCAGTGCTCAACTACTTCTTCCATCTCCAGTAGGAACCTTGGCTACTAACTAAGTCACTTTACCTAAAAGCCATAGGGTGGGTTCTACACCCATGGCCCGCTTCCTAGATGGGTGAATCTATATCCCTACTCTTAACTATCAGACCGCCTACTTAATCATCCGGGCATTAATGGGCAAGTCAATTTATAATGTAGGAGGTGGGGTGCATCTATTCATGGGCATATGGGGTATCCTACAGCATGTCAGTTTCGGCACACCAAGCACACTGGTAAATTACGAATGAAATCGACATGCTCAAACCAATGTGCGAGCAATACACACACACACATAGAATTAACTCACTAAGCCCGAATGAAAGCTGAAAAATATTCAATAAGCATTAAAAGAAAAACCATATTCACTTCCATTAATTCTGATAAATATAGTTAATATCCAAGTTAAAACTGCTGGTAACCGCTGTGTTTATTTATTATTATTTTTTTTTTCGTTTACTTTTGAGTTATACTTTTTCTAAAAGGTGGGCACCTTGACATTTCTCAAACGAAACAAGAGAAAAGATAAATAGCATACATAAGGTATGGCACGTCATGTCGGGTAAATCCATTTTGCTCCCTAGGTACGGTGGACCTTTTACCTCTTGAAAATAATACTCCCAATTAAACTTTTTTGGAAAAGAAAGAAACATATAATAGATATATAATTTTGATTGTTTTACTTCTTATGGATTGTGAACTGACTGTAAATGAAGGGAAAAGAAGAGAAGGTCAGACGGGTCGTGGTTCTCTATAATCTCGATCCTGTGCATTATAAGTGGGGAAAGTAGTTTCTCGCCATCGATTATTGACTTTTGGCTGATATCAGAATACTGATAAGTTTTGTTGTCTTTCAATGTGTAAGAAGAAATTGCTGGAAAAAAATATTTATTTAAAATTTCCCTGATAAAGCAAGATGAGTACTTAATACTAAGTTGGGGAATACGTTTACTCTACCATGCTAACCGGCTTTGTAGACTATTAAATCGTTATTGTTGTGTATAGCATGCTGATGAAAGACTATGAGGATGCAAATATTTTCGTCATTTGTGACAACGCCTCATGATCTACAGGCACCCTGTCAGTTGAAATAAAGCAGAACAACCCATACATATGTTTAGGTACAACCCCTAACTTGTGCGAGAAAAATTCTGTTTCGACATAGCATATTGGTATTGCCCCTGCGTGTTTTTGAATGTCTGACGGCATGAAAACAAACGTGTTCCGCACGGGTTACCGGGCGATAGTCAATTTTAACGCTACCATAGATATATATTTACACTTTGATTAATGAGCTCACATGTATTCGTTTATGCTAATTCATCACTCGTATCCCAATGCCAAGATTACCGACTGTCGACCATGCTAATATTGCAATAGGGTGGATGACCGTTAGAGTGCGTTATCGCATATGCCTTGTGTCACGATTTAAATACTGTGTGGTGTATTCACAGCTAGATCTGAATCATATGGCTCAGATCTAACAATTAATTACATGGTGAACTCCAAATCATATCTCTGTACGCAATACAGGGCTTAGGTTGCTGCAAACAGGTATATGGTCTTAAACATGTTTTTTCATTAAACAGGTATATATATATATATATATATATATATATATATATATATATAGATATAGATATATATATACATGTATATGTATGTTGGTTGTCATATGACAGTATTCTTGGAAATTTCCGAAGCGGAGCGAATGTGTATGTGTGCTACTGATATATCAAATGGTTTCCTAATCACGCCGAGGTCGCTGACGTGATTGTCGTCGAAACATTGTGTAGCAGAAGTGTCTAGAGGTCGGTTCACGTACCATTAATAATGAATAGATAGAGTCGAGTGTTTAAACGATATCAATAGATATAAGACAAATTGTAAAGTTTATCGCTGTACCTGTAGTTGGTTTGTGATCTGACTGATAAAATACTGCTGTTGTTAAGATGATAGGCCTGTATCTATAGCTGTGATGATCTTTGAACAATATTCAGTTATTATTTATTACCTGAGGATAACATTTTTACGATTAAGTTTTATGCATTGTTTAACCACACATTTTGAATACAAGCATTGGTGTTTAAATATCTATATGTGAATTATTGTTAATATCTAGCCGCATATTATATCAATAACTGTGCGTGTGTGTGTGAGAGAGAGAGAGAGAGAGAGAGAGAGAGAGACAGAGACAGAGACAGAGAGAGAGAGACGGCGGGGACCAATATGAGCTATATTTTGTCAAATAATTAGAAACCCTTCAAAGCGATTCCCCCGTTAGTAGCTTACACTTCTTACGCAGCGTTCGCGTTACATTCCTGGTATTCTATTTCATTCTGTTTCCAACGTTGACAAACAGAAAAAAAACATGAAACTCAAGGTGATTCGTCGCATACGTGTAGAAGCTGAAAGATCACCATTTGTAAAATGCCTTTTTCAACACTCTGCAAGGTTTGACTCGCCACCAGAATATGTTGCCGTTGGTTGAATGTTTGTAGTATTTTGATGGGCCCCACACGTTATATACACGTTGATTTAAGAAAAACGAAAAGCCTGTGGGATCATCGTTTTCTGACCAATGTTTATAAATGTTCAAGAGATTATCTTTAGTTTGTTGACGTCAGATACCTTTAAGGTGTGTATGAGTAGCCGTGACAACTTGTTTTGTAGTTTATAAACTATAAAAACATCACGTTATAAATAGGCCAAACAAGAAGAAAACCGTATAATATGAGCTGTATGCCATCAAACGGCCAGATGAGACAGCTATAACACAAACATATAAATGTATGTGTATATGTGTGCGTATATAGAAGTAACAATTATATTTTCAAGATTTACATTTATAATATTTAAATGCAAGTAATCTTAAACGCATGTTAGATTTCTCAAAGGAGAGCTCAGTCTTATATATCATATGTATTGATACCATTTAAATTATTTTTATTTACTGGACAAAACATGGCAGAACTGAATAGAAAGAAGTATAAATAATAACAAGTGCTAATTCAGTACCACTTCTGGTTTAATATTTTTCCAATTTCTCAGTAAATATTGCCTGAAATTAGATATATTGTGCTTGTTCATCCTGTAAAAATTATCTGTTTTATTAGTCTAGCGGTGTCATCTATTAATGTAGTCATTCTCAGGCAAGTTTCAAGATTGAATGTCAGACTGACAGCTAACTGACATGTAACAATTTTAATCTGATATCTTTGTGCCACAAAGCTGATACAGAGTACGTCTGTGAGACCATTGTTTCGTGATATCATGCAAATCTTTATAAAAACTAGTGAACTTTTTAAAAAATGTGAAAAAAATATATAATAAATTGCAATTCGATCACAGGTACCCGACTGGATAAAAATAAATTCAGTAACTGGTGAGCGGAACACCACTGGATATATGTACCAAAATGCTCGACATACATCAGTTTACGATAAAAAGTAATAGATGTTTATCTAACAGAGTGGAATACCCTGTCGTGTCCAAAAGTGCATTGAAAATCTCGGAATCAAATATTTTCCTCATTTCTCACAACGTCTAAAGGCCTACAGGTGTGTGGTAAATTGAAACGAGTAAGACCCATTGTAAAATACGTTTATGTATCTTCTATTAACACCCATTAATGGGAGAAAAACAGTCCAATATAAGTTTACATCAGGGAACATGCATGGCATCACACGGCCACGACGTTATATTTGTATTTTTAACATTTCACTCGCTCTCTGGTGTAAACGTGGCATTTTCTTTCTGATCCTGAATGTCAGACTTCACTGCCTGTAGTACCATCTGACAAAGTGACAGGCTGCTGCCAATTGTATCTTGCTCTTTCTCCATGTAGTCTGGATCTAAAATAGAGAATCAAAATGGCGTCATCGGGTGGTGAGCGAGTAGCTCCTAATCAGATATTACAGTGACCGAATGCAAGCCTCCGCATATCGGGGGTCCCTTTCGTGGGATGCTCAAAAATACGTGTTGGCCTTCACTTTTCTGGCCATATTCCCAGGTTCAGTCGTGCAAACGTGACTTTACATTTGTGAATATTCCTTGATGACGTTCCTGAAACCGGATCATGTACCAGATCAAGACCAAAACGATTCTTCATAGGTAAATTTCCGAAATACCCTTTAAATTGTACGAGATTATGTTGTGAACTGACACAAACGCACACACGAACGGGAATGAACGCATACCATATTGTCGAAGGCAAAAATGAGATCAACAGAATGGAAACACATGAAAAGAGAGACATGGAAGCCCACACGTAAGAAGGTAACAAATACATGTCATATATCCTAATATTGTTCCAAACAGTGAACAATGAGGTTAAACATTTCTTTTGCAAGTTGACTCAAATTTGTTGAAGACAAATTCACTTACATTTACATAAATGTTTCGTTTTTTACATCTCAAGCTGTTGTTTGTTACAAAATGTAAACATGTTTTTTTCTGATATCATAATGCCGCGTTTTACCAAGTCCTATAGCTTTTTTAGTGGCCCATCAAAAATGATTATGGCTCGAATGACGATGATATAAAAAGTTAAAGCGTTAACGTGTGTGCACTAGGAGACACAGACTCAAGCTCCAGTGCCATATAGGTGCCGGATCAACACGGATCACATCCGGCACGATCCGACGTAAGAAGCCGTCGTGTAGGAACCGGCACTTTCCGGGACTGCCGTGTTCATCAGTGCTTATATGAGACTTTATGATTGTCCTGCATATCATCGGAACTGGGATTAGCGATTTAGTGTCACATCTTTCTAGTGTCGATACGAACGTCTTCACATAAACCAATAGACGCTGAGACATTGCTGAATACGTGACCATGCCTGACATGATGGTCGTTTTGGTAAAAGTGAAAACACAGAAGAATTGTTTGGTTAAACGCTGCTGATGTAGGTAAAATTAAAGAGAAAAGATGAAAAAGTATGGGAAAAAGTAGCTGAGGCTTCCTGAGTGTTGGTTCATATTCCAGAATGATCGTTGTGTTATGACATGCCTTGTTGTTTGGGTGATTAAGAATTTCGTTCAGTTTTTCAACGAACAGCTTCATCTGATGTGACTTCTGTTGTTTGGTCAGACCAGCTATCTGACCCTGCTCCATCTCGTACATTGACAGCAGGGATGTGGCAAATTCACAGAGGCAGTAGTACTTCTGTAAAGCACACGTTGATATTGATATTGTCATCAACCGTGCGCGAAATGTACCATATGTATATATGAAAAGTGTTATGTTATTCAGAGAGACAGACGGGTCATTTAAATAAACTTGTGTACAACCGTTTGAGCGTCCATTAAAAAGTCGAACTGATTTATAAGAAATCTATGTTCTTAAATTCAGAATTGATTAAATGTCTGTGACATCTGTTACAAAGACTGAATAAGTATAAAGTATAATAGAATATCTTTAAGCCAGAGAACAAAGGGCATATTCTTAAGAAGTAAGCCACTGAAGATAGTCAGATGGGGCGTGGCAAATTGACATAGACAGTAATATATATATATATATATATATATATATATATATTTATATATATATATATATATATATAGAGAGAGAGAGAGAGAGAGAGAGAGAAAGAGAGAGATGTATGAATAGCCATGCTGGTTCATTGTTAATTGAAATGGAAAATGAATACACGGAAAACTCAGCAGTAAACCAACTGTTCTGTGTATTCATGCTCGCTCTCTCTCTCTCTCTCTCTCTCTCTCTCTCTCTCATGTAATTTAGAGAGACATAAGGGCTCTCAATAAATCGGTGAATAACCTTTTAAACGTCCGTTCAAAAGTCAAAGTGGTTATTCAGAAATAATGACTTGTCTGTGTATTGGAGAAAGCAACGTTAATACATTGTATATCGTATCCACCAATTACAAATCAGTACATGGAACTTAAAAACCTCGTTTCTATGTTCATTTCCATGTGCCACCAATAGTTTTCCTATTTATTTGTGATTCATTCTTAATGGTTGTATATGAAATGATGGAAGAAATTATTCTTGGTGTCGTCATGTACGATATTTATGCATTAGCATATAAAACAAGTCATACAGTAATGTGCGGAGGCAATAATCTACAGTCAAAAGTGAAAAAGCAGTCGTTTCACATGTGGCTTCACGGGACAAACTTCAGGAAATCAGGCTTACTTGTCCATCATTCCTGTCGGTCACACTGTACATTGAACTTTTGTAGTCCCGTTTGATATTTCCTGCCCTGGTGGCATTGTACGGGATGTAACCTTCAAACTTGAAGGCAGGGTCTACTTTATTCAGTGAGCCGGGACAGTAGCAGTCTCTGGGCATGATGATCACCAGCTTCTGACAGAACCTCTCGTGATCTTCAGCCCTTGCATCTGATTTCATCACTTCATCTGTTTTACCTGTATGTATACCAACATTCTGTGAGTGTGCTAGTGTATGTTAATATACATGAAATAATATTAATAACATTTAGCATTTAAAACTAGTGTTCACAATCTAATCTAATACTTATAAAAGGAATTCAGTTCACGTTTGTGCGCAATGTTCTCTTAAACCGCGCTGTGTACAATATTGTGCCATACATCATTTTAAAGGTTATTATCCCCGCAGTGACATAGGCGATATGAAAATAAATAATTTTTAATATACATATAATTTTGAGTGATTTTTCCGTTTTTTTACCGAGCACAGCCGAACTGTCTTCGGCAATCACCGGAATGCGTGTATCGTGGTCACTTAACCTCTAACACTAAGGACTATTGTTCATATGAATAACGCTTGCTTTCAATGAGGGATTTGACCCACGTGCGTGGTCAGTAAAAGAGAAAAACACATGTTTCTCGCTTATGAAATGGAGAGTTCAACCCAGGAGGATTAATGACAAAACCTAATTCAAGGTCCCAATTTCAGGAACATGCGTGAGGTGGGGTGGGGTGGTGTCTGGGATTTCAGGCCTCAAAATTTGGCTGATACGATGAAAAAAAAAAAAAACATTGCGGCGGTTGAAAATGAATACGGCCCCTCTGCATGGAATTCCGTTAGGTTCACTCCTGCTACTTACGAGGTATGTATATTTCTGTTTCTTTCTTCAGGAACAGTTTCCTTGCAACGCACATTTAATAAATCTTTCATGTGTTCCTCACATCAACCTAATCTTTATACGTCCACCGATAGAATCCAGTCAAATATCATTGAAAACCTGAATGCCCCCGCGTCTCACTCCGGTTCGCAATGTCAACACGTTCACTGGCCAGGTCATCAAGGTAAACATACCGGGGTATAAATTTCTTGCCACGAGGACAGAACCACAGAATGAATTTTAAAAGTATTGGAGCGACTGCAGGATCACTCACGCACTGTCTCCACCAGATTATGAGTTTATACGGACGGACGGTATGATGTTAAGGATTCATGTAATTTAAAAGTAAGTGGCAAAATTAAGATACAAGCAGCTGTACATAGAAACGTTTTCTGTTCACAGAAGTGTTGTTCCTCAGAGAGGTGCGTGAGTTATTCTACAGTCGTGCCAAAATGTTTATACATATCTTATGGAAACAGTTTCCCACAGAAAACCTATATTTTCTGTTAAATTTTAGAATAAAAAAAATGAGCCAACATTTCACATCTCAGTTGATAAATCTCCCCAACCCCGGCAATAAGCCCGGTATACCGGGTCTATCCGCTAGTCTCGATATAATTCGTATACCCTCATAAGTGTGCATACAGTTAACAGTATTACGTTTAACACGAAGGCCTACAAAATATCATTGACATGGTCGCTAAAGAAATAAAAGCTCACTGAGAGACTCTTCTTTTAAATTCTAAACAAGGCCTACAGGCCTACTGCGAACCTGTGCAAATTTTGGAAGTATGAATGGAGGTTTATTTTTAAAATTTAATATTGATCCTCTAATATCCTGCATATATACCTTAGTCATTATGATTTCAGCAAAATTGACGTTTTGCACCTGAAGTTTTGGACTAGGACATTTTAAAACTAGAATACGGGTAGTCGGCAAGCGACTACGTGTATCCGCCGAAATCAGAGTGGGACGGGTGAAGTGAGACATGGATTGAGTGGCAAGAAGAAAAAATAGAGTGAGGTGTGTTGTATATTAGCATGGATGTCTGCAGCCGAAATGTGTATGAAGGTTGCACCACCTACCACAAAATCCAGAAAAATGTCCTCATTGTGTACATATGCAAAAGTTCAGGCAGATAAGTCAAACCACTACTTGTATATGAGTGATTTTATCCCACAGCAGACAAACAGAAGGACGCTGTGCAAAAATGGTGGCAGGTGGCGCCCTAAATCTCGTCTATGATTAAGAGCTATGTGAGATCTATACACATACCAAATTTCAGAGGGACATGTCAAACAAGTCCTGAGATATAAGCCTGAATGTTTGCAGTGTAAACATAAATGTAGGTGGCGCAACCTACCACAAAATTGAGAAAGCTTTTCAAGTTGTATACATATGAAAAAAATTAGGCAGATAAGTCAAACCACTACTGAGATATGAGTAATTTTAGACGACGGCAGACAAACAGACGGACGCTGTGCAAAAATGGATGCAAGTGGCGCCTCAAATTTTGTGTTTGATATAGAGCTATGTGAGATCTATACACAAGCAAACTTTCAGAAGGATACAGCAAACCAGTCCTGAGATATAAGCCTGGTTGTCTGCAGCGTAAATATAAACATAGGTGGCGCCACCTGCCAAAAAATCCAGAAAGCTATCCAAGATGTATAGATCGTAAAGTAAATGTAGGTGGCGCCACCTGTCAAAAAATCAAAAAAGCTGTCTAGAATGTATAAATCTGCAATATTTCAGGTAGATAAGTCAAACCACTGCCAAGATATGAGTGATTTAATCCCAAGGCAGATGAACAGATGGACTCTGTTCAAAAATGGTTGCAGGGGGCGCCACCAGTTTTGCGTATGATGAAGAGCTATACGAGTATATACACATGCAAAATTTTGGCCCAATCGGTCAGACGGTTCTCAAGATATAAACTTGGATGTCTGCAGCGTGAACGTGAATGTAGGTGGCGCAACCAGTCATAAAATCAAGAAAGCTATCCAGGATGTATAGACATGCAAAATTTTAGATGGATAAGTCCAATGCAGAGATATGAGTGACTTTATCCCAAGGCAGAAGAACAGATGGATGCTGTGCAAAAATGGTTACAAGCGGCGCCACCATTTAAGTGTATGTTATAAAGCTATCCATGGGCTATATTTGAGGAAAATGTTTAGCCTGATCGGTCAAACAGTTACCGAGATTTATTTGGGTTTATGTGCGGAAAGAGACGCACAAATGGACGCTGAGCAGAGAGGAAAGGCTAAGAGGTCAATCAAAAATGAGGGCGCAGCAGTTCATTGTGACGTAATCATAATCCTGAATTTCAAAAGTTTCCGCCCAGTGATTACGGAGGAGTTCTCCGGAAACCTATGCGGCGGCAGCGGCGGAAAGCGGCGGCGGCCGACTGAAAACATAGTATCCACAAAACTTTTGGCGGATACAACTAGGATGTATCAGTCAGGATATTTCGGATATGATCTTTTTGGCAGGGAGGATTACTGGGACAGATGAACGGACAATTTGGCAGCATGGTTTTGGATCTTTTAAATAATTTTTAGTTTCTTCCCTATATTATAAGAAAATGCAGTTAGCCAAGAAATTATCAAAATCCAATAAAATTTTTTTAGATGACAAATTTTTTGCAAAAAATCTGGTGATGCTAGCTCCTGCCCTTTTTGAGATAGCTATAATGCACGACAGACAACGGACGACGCCACAACCTTGCATAAGCTCACAGATTGGCTAAAAATGCAAACCAAGTTTTTTCAAACAGTTGAAAGATGTAGTTCCAATAGTTCTAATCTTGGCATTCTGCGTCTACCCTATGTGTCTAGACATATGTCTAGACGTCTAGACACAAGACACAGTTCAGTTGCCATGGTGATGTCTGGACCCGACTGGTTGAACTGAGTGACCTCTTAAATTTTCTGCTGACTTTCTTGACTTTCATGTTGTCAATTCTGTTTTCAAACACAGAAAGCCTTTTTTTTCAAATTGGCTACACTGCTTTTATAAAGCTGCATTTACCCAGTATATTCTTATAAAACTGACTGAACCCTACCATAGAATAATTCTTGTAAAGTTTAAACCAATGAGCTTAACAATTTCATCATAAAACAGTGTATAAGCTAGAAGAGTCTAAAATTACATTTTTGCTTGCAAAAAAACATATCAATGTAGGTGGAGCCTCCAAAACCTCAATTTCAAATATGACTTGAGTGACAAACATTGGCGTAAAATTCGGTGATGATAGCTCTAGCCGTTTCCTAGATTTTAATTTTAGTGTGCTTTTTTGGACAGATGACTAAGTTCAACCTCCTTTAATTCGGCCAAAAATCTCCGAATTGGAACCATTCGAACAAACTTGAGAAAGATTGTCCCAGGGACGTTTCTGTGAAATTTTGGACAATTTACCTGGACAGTTTCAGAGAAGAAGATTTTTAAAGGTTTTTAGGCTTTTTCTCTATAAAATAGAAATTAATGCAGAAATAAATACCCAATAATAAGCTCTAAGGCACCAAGTATCACATGTGACTAATTCTTATATGTAATTTTGAGCTGCTTGGTTCGACGGTTTCTGAATTACAGCCATGGACGGCGGACAGCCAACCTTGGACAGAGGACGACGGACGACATTCCTGTCGTTTAAACATCCCGAGAAAAACAATATTAAGATTATCTAAGTATAGATAGGAAGTATATAGGAAAATCTCACTGCATGGTTCTGTAGCCATTAAAAATTTTTTTATGATGTCATAGTTTGCGATCAGATTTAAAGAAAAATGAGGGACAATATATTTTTTCCAAATAAATCAAAAGTGATATGAGTTAACTTTCCGGTGTGAATGATGCACCTACTTACCTTGGGACCGTTTCTGATATTCAGACCATATCTCTGATTTCTCCACTCGCTGTTTCAGACCTTAAATTATACATAAAAAGAAAGAGATGCAATTTCATAATAAAAGTAACAGACATGGGCGTCCATGTAGGGTAATTGAGGGGGGGGGGGAGGAGTATACATCCCCCGATTTTTTAGCATATTAGGGGCTTGTTGACCAATGCAATCATCCCCTCCCCAGCTATTGAGAAAAACACTTTCATATACTGAAATTAAAATATGTGATTATTAGTATGATTGAGTTAGATTACCTTTCTTCCATTCTGCTTGATCGACCAGCATTAACAGAATGGTTATACTCTCATATATATATAAATATATATATATATATATATATATATATATATATATATATATATATATATATCACAAATCGGGAAAAAAATTTCAATATTCGTGGGTTTATTAAACCAGAGACCGATGGGTCTAGAAGCTCAGCTAAATTTGTCTAAAGGGATATTTATATGAGTTTTATTTTAATTTGTGAATTGGTTGGGCCTATCTTCCTCTATTGGTAGGTGGGCCATATGTGGAAGACGTAATGTTTGGGAAATAAATTTGGTTTAAAATGCATCAACGATCTTTTTAAAGAAGTAGCTTCTTAGAACTTGACCTCTGACCTCCAAAATCAAGAGGGTTCTCACTTTATTGGTGGGTTATATATAAGTCAAGTTTGAAACGAACATGTCAATCCTAACTGGAGTTATCATCTGGAAACAAATATGTTGAGAGATGACCCCTGAGACCTTGATCTTTGACCTTGTATTAAAAAAAATCCATTTTTTCCTAAAATGGTTTATGTTACTTTGACGTTTGACCTTATGACCTAAAATCAAAAGGGTTTTACTTTATTGCTGGGTCATATATGTCAAGTCTGAAACCAATATTTCAATTCAAACCATCATCTTTAAAAGTTATCATCTTTAAACAAATATGTGGACATACGGCCCCTGTGACCTTGACCTTTTACCCTGTCATCCCAAAATCCATGTTTTTTTAACTATAGGCTTATGAGAAATATCTGAAGATTAAAGGTTTGGGATGAAATCTTTGGATTATATTGCATCCACAATCTTTTTAAAGAAGTGGACCCTGTGACCACACATTAGACCACATGACCCCGAATTCAAAAGGGATTCTTACTTTATTCGCGGGTCATATATGTCAGGTTTGAAACCTTTATGTCAATCCAAACTGGACGAACATACAGAAAGAGGAACAGACAGACAGACGTATGGACAGAGTTAATACTATAGGCCATCCGCTTATTCAAGCGGGGCCCTAATTAACACCTTTAGCTAATTAATTTCAGGAAACTAGATGAAGCCATAGCTGCAACTCTGTTCGTCTCAATATAATTTGGCAGTTTCAAAATATAGGAAAAAATCATCAACTATAGAAAAAAAATACAGGTGGCTTCACCAGTCTTTAGGACCTTCCGAAACCAGTCATAAACAATAAGCACACCAGGTTTCGGGACACTAAATGAAAACACAGCTGAGAAAACTGACATAATTGTTGTCATTTTACGGTCTAAAAACAAAAAAAAATCGTAAAAATTGAAAAAAAAATACAGGTGGTGCCACCAGTTTTCGGGAACTGACAAATATGCTCATGGTCAATATTCAAGGCAAGATTCATGGTAATCCATGCATTAAATATCAAGATTTACGAGGTATTGTATCAGTATTCTTTGGATTACTAACAAGCCCCATAGCCCTGGGGATTTAGGTCACAGTGACCTAATTTCAGTGTTCTTGCCTGGATATAAATAAAGTGCCCTGACTTACTTCCCTGGAACGCAACCCATATACATGTATATAATTCCATGGATTTTCACAGTCACGGTGATTATTATATGTTAACAAAGGTACATAAAAAGGCTGATGTGGTCCAGTCCACTTGACTTGCGTTTTCCAGTGCCAAGTCTTTTTGGTGCCAAAAAAAATTAAAATTAAGGACATACCTACTTCCTAAGGCATCAATTTGAAAGAATTGAAAGAATTTTTTTATTCATCAGTTTTATTTGGAAAAAAACAGGTTGCTTTAAAAATAACAGCGTCCATAAAGTCTTTTGATAAAATCACAAAGGCTGGTGGATAATTAACGAGACAAAACCACATCCCACGATCACACCGCATGAAGCAATGGAAGCCATTTTCGTTTCATCAGGTTATCATACACTATTTTTGGTTATCGTAAAATAACTCCAATATATTGTAACACTTTGTGGTTCTAGATTAGAAATAAGTGATTACTTCATTGTATAAATGATTGGAAACTATAGTATACTAGAGTACTGTTGTTGGCTAGTGGTTTAATTCGAATTCGCGATATTCGCGGTAGGGGAAAAGCCGCGAAATTGAAACCACGCAGATATGAAACTTTGCTGTCTTTGAAAAATAGTCTTTATACTTGCCACCAGGTAGCAATAATTGACATCAGAGGCCTGGTTATGCCACTTTGAAGCGGCCGTCGCATAACCAGGTTCCGACAGTGACGGTCATTGTTGTTTGAGCAAAACATAACTTTGTGTAATAGAGAATTCACACCTATTTTGGTGTTTATAAAAATATTAATATATTCCAAATGGCGAAAATGGAACCCTATGACACTTTTAAAAACTGCTTGAGCGCGAAAATTGAGCTCCGTAAATATAAGCAAACAACAGTATTTGGAATTTAGACTCATGCTTACACACTCAACCCACAAACATGATCAAATTGCTGCCACTGCAACACTTATAACGCGACCATCATGAACGTCTCTGTAAAGCCACGGTCACACTAGAGTTACGACCAGGTTAAGACCTGTCCACGACTGAAAATTTGAGGAATAACCGGACAATCGTGACAAGAACGTGCGACCGATCGCGGAGGTCGTAGTTGATCACTGGGTGAACAGACGGTCGCAAGTGGTTTTTGAACGTGTTTAAAACCAGCTGCGACTGATTTGTAAATTTTGAGGTCGTAGGAGCTTGTACCACCAGTCTGGTCATCGCACGACCAGTCGTGCATCATCGTGCGACAAGTCGTCGCACGATTTGTCGTGCCACTGCTCGTGCAACCTCGCGATTGGTGGCACCACTGGTCGTACGACCTTGTGATCAGAACTGCGACTTGCCAAGATCTCTCCCGACTTGTGGCACGACCATACGACTTGTCGTGCTATCTGCTCGGCAAACGTTATAAAATTATTAGGATATAGGCCTAAGCTCAGTCAGCCATATTTACCTCCCATTGTCAGTATGGATCAGCTGATGCCACCCTGTAGACTCGAGTTTATACTGGTTCGGCTACAGCTGGAGCAACAACAACAGCTTGGCGCTTTTGCCGCAGCTGCACTTCTGCATATCACTGTTCTGTACGGGATCCAGCGAAAGAAAGACTAAGGCTGATATCGCGCCCAGGCATATACATCCATACGATCGGTGGCACGACCAGTTGAACGACTAGTCGCAGGTCATTACGACAAGTCGTACGATCGGTCGCGGCTCCCTACTTGTCGTGCGATCAATATTAATCACAACGACTTGTCGCACGACTGATCTTGCGACCGATCGTCACTAGTTCTGGTTGATCGTGTAATCGAGCGTGCCACCAGTCGTACGATTACCTACCACCAGTATCAAGTATTCACGACCTTTTCAGAATCAGGACAAATTTGTGGAGACTGGTCGTGCGACTTCCTGATCGTGAGTCAATCGCACGATTAAACATTCGTACGATTAAGTGTGACCGTGGCTTTACATAAACACCGCCTCTAACCATTCACTACGTTTCGGCCTTTTGAAATCAGTTCGGCAAAATCAAAACAAAAGGCCTCACTCACACCTCCTGGGGGGTCTTCCGGGGCTGCCTTAAAACGCGGAACGGGGACTAAAATAAAAATTTAACAATCCCATTTGTTGAAATACATTTATTACAATAAATTATGCCATGAACATTCACCCAATTAAAATATTAACACAATTGTTCTGTTCCGTTCCGTAAATTATGCCCCTATTACGCGTTCCATGTTCCGTTCCGTTCCCTGTTTAAGGGTAGCCCCGGAAGACCCCCCAGGAGGTGTGAGTGAGGCCTTTTGTTTTGACTTCGCCGAACTGATTTCAAAAGGCCGAAGCGTAGTGAATGCGCCTCTAACCTGACCAACCTCATCTATTACAAAACCCGCTTACTTGACCATCCTTGATAAAAAAAAGAGCGCTGTTGCTAACGCGCCAATTCTTCCAATGCGACCATTCCTGAAACACGGCTATCCCCCTAATACGACCACTGTCTCCATCAAAACCATCCCGGCATACCGGACCATTAAAATCGGTCATCATTCTAACATGACTTCCCCGCTAACATGACAACCCCACGGACAAGACAACCCCGCTAACATGAATACCCCATTAACGCGACTACTCGATGACATAACTATCTTACTAATATGACCTCCCCGCTAAATGGACCACTCCGCTAACAAAACTACTCAACCAACATAAATACCCCACTAACATGACTACCACGCTAAATCAACTATTCCGCTGACACAACTACCTTTTTGATAGGAACTCGCTTCTGAGACGACCTCTTCACGACCGACGCAGCTAACAAGACCTTTTTTTATCGATCATTTGGATAGGCATGACCCTCTTGAGACTTTTAAGTGTGTTATTAAATGAAATAAAAGCTGATTCTAGGCAAACTGAGATATCTCACCTGGGAGAACCAACTTCAGGTAGCCGTAGAAATAAGACCACGCCAGTCCATGAGACACGTTGCCTTCGGGAACTGCTGACGACAGGCTCGCCTCCCCTGAAACAGAGGTACATAATTACGATAAACGTAAAGTATGGTTTCCATTCTTTAAATTTGCAGTACTATATAACTGAAACAGGTGCCTGAGGTACTTACTGGTCAGGGCTGTTCTGAGTTTCTTGTAGAAACACTAATCATTGTAGTCGATGCAGGTAAAACTTCGGAACTTTCTAGGAACCTCATCCTCCGTCACGCCAAACAAAACCGGGATAAAGAGAATCCTGTCCGATTCGACACCTTTAGTTTTCGCTTCAAACGTCTCAAGTTCACATAAACCACTCTTCAGAAAACTCTTCGACAGCATAGCTACCGTCCAGTGACTCTTCGCAATCGCTTCTGCAATAGATTGTAGAAGAAACCCATGTGCTGTAAAATCTCTCTCACGTAAACAAACTTTGAACTCGTACTGCTCGAGCTCGTCCGTTATCGTAGAAGTCAGGCCCTCGTCATCCTGGTCATGGACGATAAAGACGTGGTACTCTTCCCCTTCATGTAGAACCGGAAGTTCAACTTCACTGCTGTTTTCTTTATCCGCCATAGTGATCTGGAATGACTTTAGTTTATTATTTTCACATTTTCACCAAAAATAGATATATTTTTGTGAATGAAGAAGTATATTCTGATAACGATAGGGCTACCAGCCCTTACAGAATCATATATACTCATACACATATACATATACATACATATATATATATGTATATACATATATATATATACATACATATACCCTATACCTAACACTTATACAATATTACTTAATTCGGGTATCTTCATCTATAAAACAGTTTACACCTACATAAACTCTAGATGATAGTCTCCGAATATTTATTATTAGCTTGATATCTCAAAAATATTGCTAAATCTTGCATTTCGGAGGGCTTGGTACTTGTAAGCAAGTTTATCAAATTATATGGTCGTTTCGTTTTTAATATTTTTCGTGAATGAACTTTATTCGTTTAAATTTATAAACCTGACATTCAAACAATACATGATATTCATCATCAATTTGTCTTATTCCTTTAGTCATACAACGTTTACACCATCCTTCAGTACGGTGTACCTTTTTATGTCTACCAATTTCCATTTCTATTGGAAAGTCACTTAGCCTAAATTTTGCCATAACAGATCTTAAATTTGGTGATAAGTAATCTAAATATTTCTCTGGTTCTAAAATTGATTTTACAGAATTGTACATTTGCAATTTACCATTGCGCTCAATTTCTGCATACCATACCTGTAAGGCACAATCATCCAAGCTTTGCTCTACTATAGCCATAAAATATTTTACATCTCCTATAGTTTGAAATAACCAAATTGAGCCGAAACCCAATTTATTTAACTGTAGTTTAATATATGAAGCCCAAGTAATTTTTCCACTATCATCAAGTTGCTTCAACATTCTATATGTTACACAAGGAAATCTACTTTCTTCCATATACAAAAGTTTACACCAGTACCTTGTACTACGACTAATATATTTTACCCACTACGGTTTTCTTCCGCACTCCCCAAGGACTCCAAAATTTGACGTGTTCACCTCTACCCCTAAAACTTTTTTTACAAAATAGATATTGTACAGTTTCAATTTGATCACGTCTATCATATCCCCAAAGTTCTGACCGTATAATAATTTCGGTAATATAATTTTATCAAAAAGCTTGAATTTTTCACAAACCCGCAGTATGCCACATTTTGTGTCTATATTTCTTCACATTGCTGCTTTCATATTTGAATTTTGACTAATCAGACAGAGCTCATGTTTCCATGATAGTCTTGATGAGAAAGTAATACCCAAATATTTATAATTATTAACAACACTAATGTTTTTACCCTAGTATGTCCATTTCTCAGCTTTCTTGAGGATACCTCCATTTCTAAATATAAAAATTTGTGACTTATTGAGATTAACCTGCATTCTCCACTTTGTGCAAAAATCATCCAATATATTAATTAATTTCTGCAAATTACCAGGTATGTCAGCTAGTAAAATAATATCGTCCGCATACATTAATATTGAAATCTCAGGTGCATTGTCCTATAATGATATTCCATTAAAATTACTTGTTTTAATCATCTCATACAATTGATTAAGAAATATATTAAACAATATTGGGCTTAATACACACCCTTGTCTGGTTCCCTTCTTACTGTTTAACCATTCAGTTAACCCATCTGGAGTTTGTACACAAGCTTTAAGGTCAAGATACATTGTTCTAATTAAAGATAATATATTTCCATGAATTCCATATTGAATTAATTTATGAAACAATAAATAATGTTGCACAGAGTCAAACGCTGTCGAAAAATCGACGAAAAAGCAGTACAGTCGTCCCCTTCGTTTATATAAGTATTTTTGAGCAATTCCATACAAAATAAAAGCGTTATCAACAGTACTATAACCTTGTCGGAATCCAGCTTGATTCTCTATTAAAAGTTCATTTTCGTCTGCCCATCGTGTCAATCTCTTACATAATATTTTACACATAATTTTACTAAAGTTACTAAGTAAGGAAAGGCCTCTGTAGTTCTTAGGATTGTCGGTCTAGCCCTTTTTATGTATCCGATAAGTAATGGCTCCACTCCATTTTTTTGGGTATTTGCCGTCTCTTAATATTCTGTTATACAGTAAAGTTAAATACGGAACCAGTACATTGGTGCAGTTTTAAAGTATTCTATGGGAATACCATCATAACCTGGGGATTTTCCAGCAGGCATTTCTTTTATTGCATTGTGCACTTCTTGATCGGTAACCTCATAATTTAGATCTACAGGTTGGTTCCAATTATGTTTTCGTTCCTTTCTGTGTTGTTTAAAGGTTTATTAAGCAGTCCTTCAAAATGTCTGAATAAGTCAGCTGCATTAATATCACACATTCTCGTCGTATTTGATGTATAACCTCTGATCATGTGCCAGAATTGTTTAGGATTATTTTTAGACTTAAGAAGTTTAGCTTTATTTTTATCTTTTTGTAACTTTTTCTTTTGAGTAATTATATATTTGAAGCGTCTCTTATCATTAAAAAATTCCAGTCGATCAATTTCAAAATTAGTCCGCCTATATTTATTCAGCATACAATACTTGTAGCTTTAAGCAATAGCACACTCTCTATTCCACCAAACCGGTTGCATCCCATTTGTCGGTTTGTTTTCCCCTTTTATTCATAATATTGGCTGAATTATTTAGTATTTTTATTTTTTTTTTCAAAAAGTTCTATTGCGGCTTCTACGTTTGAATCCAATATTTCAACAAAATGCTCGAAAGAGTTTGCAGTAGTAACACTTTGTAAATCACTAACGTAGTGCAGGAGGAGTGATCTCCTTCGTCGTGTTGTAAATGTACAAGTCAACGGACAATGGTCAGAGTTATCTAGCGCCACAATCTCAAATGAGGTGACAAGTGAATATAGTTCACTTGATACAATTACATAATCTATGACACTAGCCCCATTATTGCGATACAGGTGTATTCACCATTTTTATCCTTTTCGAAACGTCCATTTAGAAAATGTATATCCCAGGTACAACATAAATTAATTAAAGTTCGACCAAACCTATTTGGCTCACTCATCTGGTCTTTTGAGTTTCTGGGTATACAAAATGCTTCATATACTTTATTCATATCTTCTGAAAATCATAATTTCCTACAATGTAATCATTCAAATTGCCTGTCCTTGAATTAAAATCTCCATCTAATATTAAAGATAACTGGCCATATTCTGCAATTATATCCAATTAATAACTTTCTAATATTGTTATGCCATTCGTCAAATCCCTATCAGAATACACAGAGGAACCATCTGGCGGTATATAGACAAAGGCTATCAGTACCGGAATACCTGTATTAAATACATATTCATCTAGCAATAAAAATATTACATCTTCACTGTGTTCATAGATACGTTTGACATATTTTGTAATACGATTTTTTATGTAAACATTAATGTCCCCTGAATTTCGTCCACGTTTGAATTTTTTAATGCGCATATTCTCATAAGCACTTTAGTCATAAAGCAGTGTCGCAAATTGATCTCTTTCTTTAATCCAAGTCTCACAAAGACCAATATTATCAAATTTTGCCATGAACTCTAAGAACTTTCTGTCGCTGATCAAGCTTTCTAGTCCCTGTACATTACAAGAAACTAATGAGATCGTTTCATTTAACTCATTTTCCATATTAATTATAACATCAAAGTCACCTTCGCTTAAGCTATTCCCCTCTAATGAGTGCGCAAGGGCAAGACTACTGCAAACTGGGCTGTGGCCTCTCCCCCAGCTGTCGGAGGTAACTCGCCTGTTCCTGGCATTGCGGTTTTCTGCGACACGCTTCAATTCCTGTTCGTCTTCGTCCCACCTGTAAATCACGTTTTCAATCTGCAATTTGTCGGAACGCAGCACCGCGTAATTTCCGTCATTTCTAGCTTGCTCCAGGTGTGGGCCAAGTTTGCGCCTCGTTTCCCGCACATGCTCGGCAAAATCCTCCTGTCCCCACACACTGGATCCTTTGAGTTTAATCCGAGCCTTGTCAAGCACTTGGTCACGGTTTTTGAACCTTGAAAAACGCACAATTACAGGTCTGGATTTACCCGAACTTCTGGACGGAAGTCGATGTGCACGCTCAATACCAATATCTGTGTCTGACAATCCAACTTTCTCTCGTAGTACCGTTCTCACTTTACTCTCACAGTCGTTCCACGTCTCCTTTTCTTGTGATTCCGGTATTTCCTGAAATATCAAATTGTCTCGTTTACTGTGTTCCTCCAATTTGTCAGTCTTGTGCTTTAAATTCTTATATTGCTGTTTCAATTCTTCATGTTCTTTTCGTAACGTTTCCAATTCTTGTATCACTTGTTGTATCATTTTGGCTCAACTCTTGGTAATCTTGATTCGTTGAAACCTCTCGTAGTGTCCTTTGCCTCAAAGTATCTCGTGATGGCGTTTTATTTGTAGCACCTTGTACTGGGCTTTGTGTGGCAGTTTTGTCTCTATTTCGTAATGTAGGGCCCGTTGGTGGCGGCCCAGAATTACTTTCAATACCAGCGACCACAAGCAGTAGGGCCAGTAGTATTGCAACTCGTAGAGACAATTTCAATTGTTCAGTGTTCACGGCCAATGTTATGCACCTCCATATTTGCCGTTCTGCCCGCTGTACAAACGTACCAATTCTGGCTCTCCAAGTTGCCAAATCAACTCCCATCTTTACATAGTATTTCAGAGCGTTCAATCAGATTCTACACTTTATATTCTACCAAAATATACTTGTATTCTGTAGCTCTTACCGTCTTTTTTGTCAGTTTTATTCAGAGCCGAAGTTTTCAATATCTGCTCTTTTCGCACATGCGCACTCAAGATATATCTGTGATGTCTACATTACAGGTATACTACGAAAAACAGATTTTTCTTCAACCAAACAAAATATAAGTTGTGTTTAAGATATTCGTTCGGTAGATCTGTGTCAAACCAACTTACTGGCTCTAACAACAAATTTGTTTTGATAACATTTAATCAACAGGCGTTGGTCATATCAACCAATATTTTTGTTGGAGTAACAAAATTTGTGATAAATTTGGATTACTTTAATAAATATATTGGCTATATATTGAGTGTAAACGCTAGGTATTTTTTCTCTTTAACATGTCGCACGTACTTCGTGGAATTCAATTTCAGCGATAAACATCCAGGTATACAGTTAATTTAGTAATTTTTTATATTTAAGTATACTTATACAAGGCTACCCGTTCCACACATCCCTAGACCGTTTCATACCATCAAAAACAGGGTAAACGCACAGTTGCAATATGACATCAGTGGCTTGAAATAAACTAATATTCTAAGGTATGATATTATAGTGTACACGTTACGTGCAGCGTAGTATCAAGAACGCCAGGCAGAATGACATAGCAATACAATGACCTCTACATTTACCACACTGACCTAGCGTTATATTGACCCTCTGGCATTACTGGCGCCAGAGTGTCTTTACATCTAAGTCTGAGGAACGTATTATAAGGCCTTGTAAAGATGCAAATATTTTCGTCATTTCTAACAACGCTTCATGGCCTGAAGGTACACTGTCAATCAACATAAACCAGACCAATCGTTAGTATTTTGTTGGTGTACTTTCTAATAATACCAAACATGAGCGAGAAAAGTTCCGTTTTAACACAGCACATTCGTAAACTCATTGGCATGTTTGTTGAATTTATGACCGCATGAACACAAGCATGGCTCGCACGGGTTACAGGACGCAGGCAGCTTGCAGGCGATAGGGGAAATGATCCGTGTCCATGGAGACGGTGTTTCAGTTTGGGTTGTGGGCTCACATGTAATCTATTGTGTAAATTCATCATTCTTAGCATAATATTGAAATTATGGGCCGTTTACCACAATATGAATGCAACCTGATGCAAGACCACTGCGATACATTCCTCGATATTACTTGTATCACGACTCGAGTAGGCTCACCAGCTCAATTATCCGACTGCCTACTGACCCGGGTTGTCACGGCTAACACTGACCCTGAAGCAATCTGAATTCCCATCAAATTTAACAACATGTTAATTGCCTTGTTCGAATAATGATTTTGAGTAAACACTGGTGATTTTTGACAGATACGTAAATGAAAATAATCCAAGATTGCCACCATTTTTCAAGATGGCCGACATTATTAACGAATCTTAAAAGGAAATACAACCTTGAAAAAACATGTCTTGTAATACATTAATTTGTAAAAATTGATTGTGCTGACCTGAATTGTAAAAAACATTGTTAAAATCAAAATTTAAATTAAAATGTTTAATCATTCTGACATTTCCGGGTTAAATTTGCCTCAAATTTTTTTCCTTGCAGAACTCCAGAGGTGCTAAGTGGGAAGTTTCTAAGTCCAACTTCTATGATTTGTGCCCGTCTAACTTATTGGATGTCAAAATCATGTTCTTTCGCACAGCTCGCAAAATAAAGTCACAGTGACCTAATTTCAGGTTTCCTAGGAATGTTTTATAGGGACCTCCTTGTATGTTAATCGAATTAGAAGTTTCTAGGTCCAACTGTGACAAATTGAGCAAATATATTATATAGGGTGCTCAGATCAGGTTCACATATCTTGTACAAATCTATTTTATAGGGTGCCAGGGCTGGGGCTAATTATACTGAATGAAAAGTAGTCTTTACAATTACAATTACAATAACCAATTACTTAAATATCACAATGTTATGAATAAATTACAATAAGTTTACACATGTAGTTAAATTTCAATTATTTTATACAAAATATACAGTTCTTAGCAAGGTTCGTGAAAAGTATAAATCATACTAGAAACGGGAACTTATTAAAAATGTAAAGGGAAAACTACTAATACACATGAAGTCTGATGTCACATATCAAAGTGCATGAGATCTTTACCAAGGATAATCATATTTGATGGCATCATATTCCTTAAATTTCTTATGGATAGGCAAAACTGATTGGCAGAACACATATATGAACATCCCTTTGTTTGCTTGTAGATCAAGGAGTTGCAATTTTTTAAATTAGAAATTTTACATGAAGGAGAGTATCTGAAAGCATATGTAGGTAAACTATTTATTATCTTGAAGTCAACAACATTTTTTTCAATTTTCAATTATCATCTGTGTAATACATTCAACTTATATTCTTTAACCACATATAATCCTTTACTGGACAAATGTATTACTTCCAGATAACATCAACACTAATAAGATCACCTGTGGAACCAATTGTTGGTTCAAACCTCCGATGATCTAAAATCAATTGCTACTGATCCTTCACATTAATCAACACGTAGATAATAAAGTTTTAACTTACAATGTCAAAGCCCATTAAAGATATGTCGTAAATACTGAAATGTTAAATACAATCTTATTTTCACGACACACAGCAATGTTTATATTTCATGTGAATAATTTATATAAATATAAACATGCTGAATATATATAATATACTATTTGATGCAATGATGTTATTTATAGGAAAAGTGAGTGAAAATTCAGTACATTCACCATGGTTATTTTCTTTATGAATGATAAGGAGTGTACACTGTCAAGTTTCCACAGGCCATGATTGTCACAGGAAACAGTGGAGACAGTCAGCTACAGTCGGTTGATTGCAATCTCTGTTTATACCTCATGGGTCATCCACTGGAGGTTAATCTGATTTCAGCCTTCCCAGATCATCAGCCTCATTCTTCCCTGAGACTCTCTCAGTGTCAATTAATTAGCAGATAAACACTGATGTAATCAGATCAGTAGGAGTATGTTCCAACCAAATAATCGTTTATTTAAGTGAAAGCGTTAAATGCAGCAATACTGTACTTGTCCTAGTATAGCTCTAGACGTATGTGTGCATGCATTATTAAAAGTCTATTACTTTATCTAGAAGACATCTGAAGCATTTGCAAAAAAATATGAATGGCTCAAATGAAAGACCAGTATATGGCATACTAATTTAGTAGTTAATTCAATACTTATAATCTTTACCCAAGAGTGTCCTGATAAACAGTACAAATGAATGAAGTTTTAGGTATAGTTCTCTGTCATGGGTTTTGAAAGTAATTGGAAAATAATTGTAAATTAATTGAAATCACATATATTTTCATGTTTGTAATCATTACAAATACAATTACATGTATTTTGTCCAATAAAATACAATTGCTTGAAAAAAAATGTAATTAATTACAGGTAATTGCAATTACACATTACAATTACCACAATCCTGTAGGGTGCTCAGATCAGGTCCACATATCTTGTACAAATCTGTTATATTGGATGCTCAGACCATGTTCACATATCTTGTACAAATCTGTTATATAGAGTGCTCAGATCAGGGCCACATACCTTGTACAAAACTGTTATATAGAGTGCTCAGAACAGGTCCATATATCTGGTACAAAACTGTTATATAGAGTGCTCAGATCAGGTCCACACATCTTGTACAAATCTGTTATATAGAGTGCTCAAATCAGGTCCACATATCTGGGTCAAAACTGTTATATTGCGTGTTCAGATCAGGTCCACATATCTTGTACAAAACTGTTATATAGAGGGCTCAGATCAGGTCCACACATCTTGTACAAATCTGTTTTATAGAGTGCTCAGATCAGGTCCACATATCTGGTACAAATCTGTTTTATAGGGTGCTCAGATCAGGTCCACATATCTGGTACAAATCTGTTTTATAGGGTGCTCGGATCAGGTCCACATATCTGGTACAAAACTGTTATATAGGGTGCTTAGATCAGGTCCACACATCTTGTACAAATCTGTCTTATAGGGTGCTCAGATCAGGTCCACATATCTGGTACAAATCTTTTTATAGGGTGCGTGCTAAGATCAGGTCCACATATCTGGTACAAGACTGTTATATAGAGTGCTCAGATCAGGTCCACACATCTTGTACAAATCTGTTTTATGGGGTGCTCAGTTCAGGTCCACATATCTGGTACAAATCTTTTTTATAGGGTGCGTGCTCAGATCAAGTCCACATATCTGGTACAAAACTGTTATATAGAGTGCTCAGATCAGGTCCACACATCTTGTACAAATCTGTTTTATGGGGTGCTCAGATCAGGTCCACACATCTTGTACAAATCTATTTTATTGGGTGCTAAGATCAGGTCCACATATCTAGTACAAATCTGTTTTAGAGAGTGCTCATATCAGGTTCACATACCTTGCAGCTTTAGTAAGTCCCAGTTTCATTAGCTCTGATGTAGGAGACTTACAGTGACATCCCTTTACATTAAGTAAGACGTTTCTAGATCAAACAGTTAGGATGAAACCCATGTATGATTTTCTGGGTGCTAAAAATTAGGGTTTCCGCCCTCAGTCAACCGCCACCTAATCGCATTTGTTAATTTGCCCAAGCCATCCTGGATCTTTAAGATAGAAGGTTCAAGGTCCAACCTTTTTGATTTGAGCCTATCTCACTTTGACAGAGCTTAAATCATGTTTCCCCTTTAGATCTGAAAATATAGGTCACAGTGACCTAATTGCAGAATTCAAAGGAGACCTGCACATGATCTCAATTGCTGTTATATTGGAAGATACCAAATTATACACTACAATGTGTAATTTCTTACTTTTCTTACGTTTATAATAAATAAACATTAAGATAAAAAAATTATGATATATCGCCGATGAAAGTAAATAACTGATAACTAAAGGGTTTAAATGGCTGATTCAGACTGCATATATACAGTAGATTGCCGTTTTTCCGGAAGCCCTTTTTACGAAAAATTCGTTTTTCAAAAATTACAAATGGGACCAGTTTGTATTAGTGTTTACGAAATATTTTCCATGCATATGATTACTTCACATGATTTTTTTTTTTTTTTGCAATTACGAGTCACAAGGGCCGGAAGCCAGTAGTTTAAGCCCACTGGTGACCCTTATTATTTAGTTCTGGCCCGATGTTGTCGCCGGGGCAAAGGTGTGAAAACTACACCAAGCCTCGCAACTCGAATCTCCTATACCCCTATAGAAAGCGGCTGAACAGTTCATCCAAGGACACATGTGTGTTATCAACCATATCTCGGTTATACTCACGCCAGTATAGTTCGTTGGTTTGGGATATGATATCAGAACAAATAACTGAGCAGTATACAATCATGAGTATTAGCCAGGTATCATTCATACATCGCTTATGCTCGAAAAGGCTTACCTGCGTGCAGTTCACTAGCTCCCGTGAGCGATTGTGTGACCTACTGAAACTCGCCATTATTCACGTTATTCATCATTTCACTTTCACTTTCAAAAGGAACCTTACTCAAACAAGATCACCTGACTGACTGGCGGAATCAAAGATGAGAAAAGGAACTCGTGATGCTTTGATGACAAGTTGAGAATCCTTGAGCGGCTGGACCGTGGTGGCAAGCCTGCATCATCTAAAGGGATTTCAACTTGGACGGATCCACTATAACCAACATAAAAATAGCAGAGAGAATTTTGTCCATTTAATGGGGTGGGGGGACTCTACGATCGTTAAAAAAAGTCCTTTCATCTGTTAAACATGTGCTGCACTGGCGCCGCATTTTGGGCGGTAAAAGAACCTAACCGAGCTGGCTTCATCAATGGCTATCTCACTTGACCTTTGCCTCCGCTGAATATGTGTGATAAAAGGGCACACTTGTATCCTAAAGATAGGTAAGACTGATTTTAGCTTATCAAGGCCTGCAATACATCCAGTATTTTTCATAAGTCGCCGTCGTCGATAACGTAGGTCTGAAAGAAACATCGTGTTCCCCTCGTCAAATGGCATTAAGTTAATCATTAACTGTCGTACGAACTTGCCGCTAGACTCCTGACCGGCGCTCTACTATACATGTGTGTATGTGTGTGAGGGTATGTGTGTGTGTTAGTCACTTATTTTAAGTCCAATTTAGCAAAGGATTCATTCCTACAAACAACTTGATGGAGGGAGGAAGTGTAACCCTGGCCTTTCTCAATGATTTATATTGTAATCGTTCATTTCCGTATACACTGTAGATATATACATGTACATTGGTCTGACAGGTGATCGATTGTCATATGTCATATACACAAAATGCCGAGTTATTTAAGCAAATATATATATATATATATATATATATATATATATATATATTTATTAGTGAAACTATTAAAATATAATAGTACATATAGAAGTAGTGGTATATGATGGTAGTAGTAGTAGGAGTAGAAGTACTAGTATATATATATATATATATATATATATATATATATATATATATATATTTATATATATGTATATATATATATATATATATATAACTACACGTATATAAATATTAACAAGGACATACCCTGTGCTTTTAAGGTACTGATTAACGCAGTCCGTGTGTATAAACCTTATCATCAACACACACTGAACACGGTCTTGCGATGAACTGGGAATACTTACCTTAGTTAATCAAACATATACATGCAACTATTTCATTATACATTAGGAATTCCCAAGCGTCACTTCGGTTATTCATCGTATGCTGAGGAGTGGTAGAAGGTGCCGCATGATATGATGTTATGGAAATTCCCTGCAAAACTCCGCTCGACAATGCTTCGGCAACAATCCCGGAAGCGACCTCGTGTGATTGGGAAACCATTTGACTTGCCATGTTTCAGCAGCATACATTCACTGACGCTTGGGAAATTTCCAAGAATGCTGTAATACTAATATGTGATAACTAACCTATATATACCTGCTTAATGAAAAACATGTTAAAGATATATACCTGTCTACAGCAAACTAGCTACAGCCTTGTAAGGCAAATATTTTGTTACACATTTTGCGTTACAGGGATTGGACTAAAGAGTTTACCATGCAATTAATGGCCTCATCTGTTACTAACCAAAGCGGTTCAGTAACAGCCGTGAATAAACGACTCAGTAGTTGGGTCGTGACACAAGGAACGCACTCGAACATCCATCCGATATGAAGTATTCACTAAGTTGAATACTCATCAGAAAGACATTAATACTGTTAAAGAAAAAAAATTTTGGTATATTTGATGGACGTTCATCCAACCCAACGTTTGAATAAATGAAACATTTGAGACTCTGAACGAAAGCACAGAATGAGGTGTTTAAACTTGAGACGTCTAAAATCTGACTGAGTCTAAACAGATGACCAAGTTTCCAAAGATGCAGACACATACAACAACTCCATAGCGAATTCAATAAAAATCCGTTAAAAACCATGAAACCTTACTTCCTTAATTATATGAATGTAGTAGATGATGACCATCCCCCCCCCCCCCCACCACCACCACCACAATAAAAAAGTCAGAGAAGGGTTGAGTAGTCTTCCTTCTCAAACCTGTTCATGTACGCTTATACGTTTTAAACAATACCTTGTAGCCATCGGTTGTGACACAGCTGTATGTCCTGACAAATGTATGGAGAGAAGCAAGCACCATGCAGTAACATATTGGATACTCAAAATTGACGTCTTCAATGCATACGTTTTTGGTATCATTCACACAACTGTTTCTTCATCTGCCACAATGACACATCCTCCCAAGATTACACACCTCTTAAATCAGACCACATTTGGTGATGAGGCTCGGGTGGTTTCTACAGTTTCTTTTCAGTTCACTATCTTGGAAACCTGGAAATTGACATACATTTGTGATAAGGCTTTCAGCTATTAATCTCATGCACATACATATTTCATAACAGGGTTCAAACAGCATAATTTAACATTTTAATCTGCAACGTAGGAGTAAAATACTAAACTAAACAACTGTTTCATAGTTACTGTAAAACGAATAATGTTAGTAATCACATAAATTAACCAGGAATGTGCATTCCATAATAAATAAGCCTCCGAGTTTAGCTAGGGTATTCACTTATTCGGCCCATATTGCCGGGTACATCCACGCATAAGTGAGTGAAAATTTGTGAAAATTCCGGGATTAAGTTACTGAATTTTCGTCATGTGCCGGAACCACACGAAAATCTTATTGATTTGGCCCCATTTCACGAAATGCCATGACAATATGAGATACCGTTCATGATTGTGCGACTTACCTTGTGAAAAAACTCACATTCACACACACATAAACACGAACGGGGCTGACCGCTGATGAGGAGAGGGTTTATGTAATACTTTTTTACTACTTTTTTTTACCCCCCCCCCCTTGTCTCTGCATTATGTTAAGTGTTGCCATGTATTAATCATACCAGAACTACTCTGTGTTGCTCTCATATGTTGAAGGTATTAATAAACAGTCCCGAGTTTAGCTAGGGTATTCACTTATTCGGCCCATATTGCCGGGTACATTCACGCATAAGTGAGTGAAAATTTGTGAAAATTCCGGGATTAAGTTACTGAATTTTCGTCATGTGCCGGAACCACACGAAAATCTTATTGATTTGGCCCCATTTCACGAAATGCCATGACAATTTCATGAGATACCGTTCATGATTGTACGACTTACCTTGTGAACAAACTCACATTCACACACACATAAACACGAACGGGGCTGACCGCTGATGAGGAGAGGGTTTATGTAATACTTTTTTTCTACTTTTTTTACCCCCCCCCCCCCTTATCTCTGCATTATGTTAAGTGTTGCCATGTATTAATCATACCAGAACTACTCTGTGTTGCTCTCATATGTTGAAGGTATTAATAAACAGTCCCGAGTTTAGCTAGGTTATTCACTTATTCGGCCCATATTGCCGGGTACATTCACGCATAAGTGAGTGAAAATTTGTGAAAATTCCGGGATTAAGTTACTGAATTTTCGTCATGTGCCGGAACCACACGAAAATCTTATTGATTTGGCCCCATTTCACGAAATGCCATGACAATTTCATGAGATACCGTTCATGATTGTGCGACTTACCTTGTGAAAAAAACTCACATTCACACACACATAAACACGAACGGGGCTGACCGCTGATGAGGAGAGGGTTTATGTAATACTTTTTAAATACTTTTTTTTACCCCCCCCCCCCCCCCCCCTTGTCTCTGCATTATGTTAAGTGTTGCCATGTATAAATCATACCAGAACTACTCTGTGTTGCTCTCATATGTTGAAGGTATTAATAAACAGTCCCGAGTTTAGCTAGGGTATTCACATATTCGGCCCATATTGCGGGGTACATTCACGCATAAGTGAGTGAAAATTTGTGAAAATTCCGGGATTAAGTTACTGAATTTTCGTCATGTGCCGGAACCACACGAAAATCTTATTGATTTGGCCCCATTTCACGAAATGCCATGACAATTTCATGAGATACCGTTCATGATTGTACGACTTACCTTGTGAACAAACTCACATTCACACACACATAAACACGAACGGGGCTGACCGCTGATGAGGAGAGGGTTTATGTAATACTTTTTTTCTACTTTTTTTACCCCCCCCCCCCCCTTATCTCTGCATTATGTTAAGTGTTGCCATGTATTAATCATACCAGAACTACTCTGTGTTGCTCTCATATGTTGAAGGTATTAATAAACAGTCCCGAGTTTAGCTAGGTTATTCACTTATTCGGCCCATATTGCCGGGTACATTCACGCATAAGTGAGTGAAAATTTGTGAAAATTCCGGGATTAAGTTACTGAATTTTCGTCATGTGCCGGAACCACACGAAAATCTTATTGATTTGGCCCCATTTCACGAAATGCCATGACAAAATGAGATACCGTTCATGATTGTGCGACTTACCTTGTGAAAAAACTCACATTCACACACACATAAACACGAACGGGGCTGACCGCTGATGAGGAGAGGGTTTATGTAATACTTTTTTACTACTTTTTTTTACCCCCCCCCCTTGTCTCTGCATTGTGTTAAGTGTTGCCATGTATTAATCATACCAGAACTACTCTGTGTTGCTCTCATATGTTGAAGGTATTAATAAACAGTCCCGAGTTTAGCTAGGGTATTCACTTATTCGGCCCATATTGCCGGGTACATTCACGCATAAGTGAGTGAAAATTTGTGAAAATTCCGGGATTAAGTTACTGAATTTTCGTCATGTGCCGGAACCACACGAAAATCTTATTGATTTGGCCCCATTTCACGAAATGCCATGACAATTTCATGAGATACCGTTCATGATTGTGCGACTTACCTTGTGAAAAAAACTCACATTCACACACACATAAACACGAACGGGGCTGACCGCTGATGAGGAGAGGGTTTATGTAATACTTTTTTACTACTTTTTTTTAACCCCCCCCCCCCTTGTCTCTGCATTATGTTAAGTGTTGCCATGTATTAATCATACCAGAACTACTCTGTGTTGCTCTCATATGTTGAAGGTATTAATAAACAGTCCCGAGTTTAGCTAGGGTATTCACATATTCGGCCCATATTGCCGGGTACATTCACGCATAAGTGAGTGAAAATTTGTGAAAATTCCGGGATTAAGTTACTGAATTTTCGTCATGTGCCGGAACCACACGAAAATCTTATTGATTTGGCCCCATTTCACGAAATGCCATGACAATTTCATGAGATACCGTTCATGATTGTACGACTTACCTTGTGAACAAACTCACATTCACATAAACACGAACGGGGCTGACCGCTGATGAGGAGAGGGTTTATGTAATACTTTTTTTCTACTTTTTTTACCCCCCCCCCCCTTATCTCTGCATTATGTTAAGTGTTGCCATGTATTAATCATACCAGAACTACTCTGTGTTGCTCTCATATGTTGAAGGTATTAATAAACAGTCCCGAGTTTAGCTAGGGTATTCACTTATTCGGCCCATATTGCCGGGTATATTCACGCATAAGTGAGTGAAAATTTGTGAAAATTCCGGGATTAAGTTACTGAATTTTCGTCATGTGCCGGAACCACACGAAAATCTTATTGATTTGGCCCCATTTCACGAAATGCCATGACAATTTCATGAGATACCGTTCATGATTGTACGACTTACCTTGTGAACAAACTCACATTCACACACACATAAACACGAACGGGGCTGACCGCTGATGAGGAGAGGGTTTATGTAATACTTTTTTTCTACTTTTTTTACCCCCCCCCCCCCCCTTATCTCTGCATTATGTTAAGTGTTGCCATGTATTAATCATACCAGAACTACTCTGTGTTGCTCTCATATGTTGAAGGTATTAATAAACAGTCCCGAGTTTAGCTAGGTTATTCACTTATTCGGCCCATATTGCCGGGTACATTCACGCATAAGTGAGTGAAAATTTGTGAAAATTCCGGGATTAAGTTACTGAATTTTCGTCATGTGCCGGAACCACACGAAAATCTTATTGATTTGGCCCCATTTCACGAAATGCCATGACAATATGAGATACCGTTCATGATTGTGCGACTTACCTTGTGAAAAAACTCACATTCACACACACATAAACACGAACGGGGCTGACCGCTGATGAGGAGAGGGTTTATGTAATACTTTTTTACTACTTTTTTTTACCCCCCCCCCCCCCCCTTGTCTCTGCATTGTGTTAAGTGTTGCCATGTATTAATCATACCAGAACTACTCTGTGTTGCTCTCATATGTTGAAGGTATTAATAAACAGTCCCGAGTTTAGCTAGGGTATTCACTTATTCGGCCCATATTGCCGGGTACATTCACGCATAAGTGAGTGAAAATTTGTGAAAATTCCGGGATTAAGTTACTGAATTTTCGTCATGTGCCGGAACCACACGAAAATCTTATTGATTTGGCCCCATTTCACGAAATGCCATGACAATTTCATGAGATACCGTTCATGATTGTGCGACTTACCTTGTGAAAAAAACTCACATTCACACACACATAAACACGAACGGGGCTGACCGCTGATGAGGAGAGGGTTTATGTAATACTTTTTTACTACTTTTTTTTAACCCCCCCCCCCCCTTGTCTCTGCATTATGTTAAGTGTTGCCATGTATTAATCATACCAGAACTACTCTGTGTTGCTCTCATATGTTGAAGGTATTAATAAACAGTCCCGAGTTTAGCTAGGGTATTCACATATTCGGCCCATATTGCCGGGTACATTCACGCATAAGTGAGTGAAAATTTGTGAAAATTCCGGGATTAAGTTACTGAATTTTCGTCATGTGCCGGAACCACACGAAAATCTTATTGATTTGGCCCCATTTCACGAAATGCCATGACAATTTCATGAGATACCGTTCATGATTGTACGACTTACCTTGTGAACAAACTCACATTCACATAAACACGAACGGGGCTGACCGCTGATGAGGAGAGGGTTTATGTAATACTTTTTTTCTACTTTTTTTACCCCCCCCCCCCCCTTATCTCTGCATTATGTTAAGTGTTGCCATGTATTAATCATACCAGAACTACTCTGTGTTGCTCTCATATGTTGAAGGTATTAATAAACAGTCCCGAGTTTAGCTAGGGTATTCACTTATTCGGCCCATATTGCCGGGTATATTCACGCATAAGTGAGTGAAAATTTGTGAAAATTCCGGGATTAAGTTACTGAATTTTCGTCATGTGCCGGAACCACACGAAAATCTTATTGATTTGGCCCCATTTCACGAAATGCCATGACAATTTCATGAGATACCGTTCATGATTGTGCGACTTACCTTGTGAACAAACTCACATTCACACACACATAAACACGAACGGGGCTGACCGCTGATGAGGAGAGGGTTTATGTAATACTTTTTTACTACTTTTTTTACCCCCCCCCCCCCCTTGTCTCTGCATTATGTTAAGTGTTGCCATGTATTAATCATACCAGAACTACTCTGTGTTGCTCTCATATGTTGAAGGTATTAATAAACAGTCCCGAGTTTAGCTAGGGTATTCACTTATATGGCCCATATTGCCGGGTACATTCACGTATAAGTGAGTGAAAATTTGTGAAAATTCCGGGATTAAGTTACTGAATTTTCGTCATGTGCCGGAACCGCACGAAAATCTTATTGATTTGGCCCCATTTCACGAAATGCCATGACAATTTCATGAGATACCGTTCATGATTGTGCGACTTACCTTGTGAACAAACTCACATTCACACACACATAAACACGAACGGGGCTGACCGCTGATGAGGAGGTGGTTTATGTGATACTTTTTTACTACTTTTTTTTACCCCCCCCCCCCCCTTGTCTCTGCATTATGTTAAGTGTTGCCATGTATTAATCATACTAGAACTACTCTGTGTTGCTCTCATATGTTGAAGGTATTAATAAACAGTGCCGAGTTTAGCTAGGGTATTCACTTATTCGGCCCATATTGCCGGGTACATTCACGCATAAGTGAGTGAAAATTTGTGAAAATTCCGGGATTAAGTTACTGAATTTTCGTCATGTGCCGGAACCATACGAAAATCTTATTGATTTGGCCCCATTTCACGAAATGCCATGACAATTTCATGAGATACCGTTCATGATTGTGCGACTTGTCTTGTGAACAAACTCACATTCACAAACACATATACGCGAACGGGGCTGACCGCTGATGAGGAGAGGGTTTATGTAATACTTTTTTACTAATTTTTTTTACCCCCCCCCCCCCCCTTGTCTCTGCATTATATTAAGTGTTGCCATGTATTAATCATACTAGAACTACTCTGTGTTGCTCTCATATGTTGAAGGTATTAATAAACAGTCCCGAGTTTAGCTAGGGTATTCACATATTCGGCCCATATTGCCGGGTACATTCACGCATAAGTGAGTGAAAATTTGTGAAAATTCCGGGATTAAGTTACTGAATTTTCGTCATGTGCCGGAACCACACGAAAATCTTATTGATTTGGCCCCATTTCACGAAATGCCATGACAATTTCATGAGATACCGTTCATGATTGTACGACTTACCTTGTGAACAAACTCACAATCACACACACATAAACACGAACGGGGCTGACCGCTGATGAGGAGAGGGTTTATGTAATACTTTTTTTCTACTTTTTTTACCCCCCCCCCCCTCCCCTTATCTCTGCATTATGTTAAGTGTTGCCATGTATTAATCATACCAGAACTACTCTGTGTTGCTCTCATATGTTGAAGGTATTAATAAACAGTCCCGAGTTTAGCTAGGGTATTCACTTATTCGGCCCATATTGCCGGGTACATTCACGCATAAGTGAGTGAAAATTTGTGAAAATTCCGGGATTAAGTTACTGAATTTTCGTCATGTGCCGGAACCACACGAAAATCTTATTGATTTGGCCCCATTTCACGAAATGCCATGACAATATGAGATACCGTTCATGATTGTGCGACTTACCTTGTGAAAAAACTCACATTCACACACACATAAACACGAACGGGGCTGACCGCTGATGAGGAGAGGGTTTATGTAATACTTTTTTACTACTTTTTTTTACCCCCCCCCCCCCTTGTCTCTGCATTATGTTAAGTGTTGCCATGTATTAATCATACCAGAACTACTCTGTGTTGCTCTCATATGTTGAAGGTATTAATAAACAGTCCCGAGTTTAGCTAGGGTATTCACATATTCGGCCCATATTGCCGGGTACATTCACGCATAAGTGAGTGAAAATTTGTGAAAATTCCGGGATTAAGTTACTGAATTTTCGTCATGTGCCGGAACCACACGAAAATCTTATTGATTTGGCCCCATTTCACGAAATGCCATGACAATTTCATGAGATACCGTTCATGATTGTACGACTTACCTTGTGAACAAACTCACATTCACATAAACACGAACGGGGCTGACCGCTGATGAGGAGAGGGTTTATGTAATACTTTTTTTCTACTTTTTTTACCCCCCCCCCCCTTATCTCTGCATTATGTTAAGTGTTGCCATGTAATAATCATACCAGAACTACTCTGTGTTGCTCTCATATGTTGAAGGTATTAATAAACAGTCCCGAGTTTAGCTAGGGTATTCACTTATTCGGCCCATATTGCCGGGTACATTCACGCATAAGTGAGTGAAAATTTGTGAAAATTCCGGGATTAAATTACTGAATTTTCGTCATGTGCCGGAACCACACGAAAATCTTATTGATTTGGCCCCATTTCACGAAATGCCATGACAATTTCATGAGATACCGTTCATGATTGTGCGACTTACCTTGTGAACAAACTCACATTCACACACACATAAACACGAACGGGGCTGACCGCTGATGAGGAGAGGGTTTATGTAATACTTTTTTACTACTTTTTTTACCCCCCCCCCCCCCCCCCTTGTCTCTGCATTATGTTAAGTGTTGCCATGTATTAATCATACCAGAACTACTCTGTGTTGCTCTCATATGTTGAAGGTATTAATAAACAGTCCCGAGTTTAGCTAGGGTATTCACTTATTCGGCCCATATTGCCGGGTACATTCACGCATAAGTGAGTGAAAATTTGTGAAAATTCCGGGATTAAGTTACTGAATTTTCGTCATGTGCCGGAACCGCACGAAAATCTTATTGATTTGGCCCCATTTCACGAAATGCCATGACAATTTCATGAGATACCGTTCATGATTGTGCGACTTACCTTGTGAACAAACTCACATTCACACACACATGTACGCGAACGGGGCTGACCGCTGATGAGGAGGTGGTTTATGTAATACTTTTTTACTACTTTTTTTTACCCCCCCCCCCCCCTTGTCTCTGCATTATGTTAAGTGTTGCCATGTATTAATCATACTAGAACTACTCTGTGTTGCTCTCATATGTTGAAGGTATTAATAAACAGTGCCGAGTTTAGCTAGGGTATTCACTTATTCGGCCCATATTGCCGGGTACATTCACGCATAAGTGAGTGAAAATTTGTGAAAATTCCGGGATTAAGTTACTGAATTTTCGTCATGTGCCGGAACCATACGAAAATCTTATTGATTTGGCCCCATTTCACGAAATGCCATGACAATTTCATGAGATACCGTTCATGATTGTGCGACTTGTCTTGTGAACAAACTCACATTTACAAACACATATACGCGAACGGGGCTGACCGCTGATGAGGAGAGGGTTTATGTAATACTTTTTTACTACTTTTTTTACCCCCCCCCCCCCCCTTGTCTCTGCATTATGTTAAGTGTTGCCATGTATTAATCATACTAGAACTACTCTGTGTTGCTCTCATATGTTGAAGGTATTAATAAACAGTCCCGAGTTTAGCTAGGGTATTCACTTATTCGGCCCATATTGCCGGGTACATTCACGCATAAGTGAGTGAAAATTTGTGAAAATTCCGGGATTAAGTTACTGAATTTTCGTCATGTGCCGGAACCACACGAAAATCTTATTGATTTGGCCCCATTTCACGAAATGCCATGACAATTTCATGAGATACCGTTCATGATTGTGCGACTTACCTTGTGAACAAACTCACATTCACACACACATAAACACGAACGGGGCTGACCGCTGATGAGGAGAGGGTTTATGTAATACTTTTTACTACTTGTTTTACCCCCCCTCCTTGTCTCTGCATTATGTTAAGTGTTGCCATGTATTAATCATACCAGAACTACTCTGTGTTGCTCTCATATGTTGAAGGTATTAATAAACAGTCCAGCCATTATTCGTTAAAGAAGTTTCGTTCACCTTTTCTCTTGCCATTGTAATCGTATGCTGAAATATTTTACAAGATTGACTGAAAACATCTCTTTAAACAGTTGCAACAACTACCAGGTCATAAATAAACATGATAACAACTTGTTTCAATATGTATTAGCATATAATCTCTATCCGTACAGCAAAACTAAAATGATATAAATATAAGAAAATCATGATTTTCTGTAAATATAGCTACATGTATTTAATAACTCGGGGAACAAAAATGTCATGAAAAACTTATCTTCTGGCAGTGTGTGAACCCTTTCAAATTGTCACGGATTATCTTAACTACTTGCTTCATATTGTTTCTTGTCAAAGTTGTGTTAAGTTAATAAAATTTTCATGAGTTTTCGTTAAAGGTGATGAAAAATTTATCACATAGGTGGGTATACTAAGAAAGATCACTGAACATTGTTACCATCACTTACTTTTATCATTTCTTACATTAATCATTTTACAGTAATTAATTGTAATTTTTACACACCAATTACCAAGAGAGTTCCTAGACCAGTTTGCTTCAAGGTTATATTGGAGCTTCCTCACAAGTATATAAGCTGGCCTTACTCCCTGTAGCTCATGACGCTCAGCTGAAATTCTTTATGAGAATATGCATGTTAATGTTTACATGTGTTGGATTTAATTAATTAATTATAGATTTGCAATATGAAGATATTGGAATCCACGACCAAATATATAAATTCAGAAACATCAACACATTAAATGCATCGTTATTTGTTCATATTATCATAGAAGCGATTTTTTATCGCGCTGGCGTTCGCGCTTGTGGAAACGCAGATAAACCACGGCGGGGAATGAACACCACACACTGACGTTACCTGAACCAGTCACTTAACCGGTACCTATTGGCTAACCGTCAGGACTGTCGTGCCCCCTGCATAACACGACATGACCTTAAATGCATGAGCAGCAGCTTCCAATGAAGATTTTGTTTGGCCCATCATAGCCACTATATAGAGGGTATCATCCTATACTGTTAATAAATTAAAACAGTTTTAAAAAGGGCCTTGGCCTTACTAATACAATTTTGTGAGCTTATTTTGCAAAAGGTTAAGGCACGCCCTGACAATTTACGAAACTGGGAGCCCCCTAAAATTTGTTGAACATATTTTTTTTTGGTGGGGGGGGGGGGGCCTGTTGCATAAGCATAAGCATATGGAATCGCTATATATGGGGGTTTTAAAAACGCACACACATAACAACAGAGAAAATGGGTTTAAACTGTCACAGAAGTAACCAAAGAAAAATATTAAAACCAGAGAGTACCGGAATGGAAAAGTTCGAGAATTTAGGTAACTACAGCTTTTCCTTCTGAGCGCCATCTAGTATCCAAACGATTTAGAAGTTTAAGACATCTTTTCAATTAAACGTGAGCTTTAATCATGCTCTGTGTTTACATTGGCAATCCACTAAAGTATTAAACCAGTAGTGGTACTAGATTAGTATTTTGTTATTTTTAATAAATAAAAAATAATTTAATTGATATCAATACATATGATATATATAAGACTGAACTCTCCTTTGAGAAGTCTAACATGCGTTTAAGATTACTTGCATTAAAATATTATAATTTTAAATCTTGAAAATATGATTGTTACATCTATATACGCACATATACACATACATTTATATATGTGTGTTGTAGCTGTCTCATTTGGCCATTGGATGGCATTAGCTCGTATTATACGGTTTTCTTTTTGTTTGCATTTGTCGTGAAATAAATCGTGATATTTTTATTGTTTTATAATTTATAAACTACAAAACAGGTTGTCACGGCTACCCATACACACCTTAAAGGTATCTGACGTCTACAAACTTATGATAATCTCCTGAACTTTAATAAAAATAGGTTAGAAAACGCCGATCCCATATGCTTTTCGTTTTCTTTATATCAACGTATATATATATAACATGTTGGGGCCCGTCAATATAATCCAAACATATTCAACCAGCGACAATATACTCTGGCGGCGAGTCAAACGTAAAAGAGTTTTGCAAAAGGGCGTTTTGGTGACATTTCAGCTTCTGCTAAATGCAACCAAACAACTTAAGTTTCATGTTTTTTTTCTGTTTGTCAACGCTTGGAACAGAATGAAATGGAACACCAGGGATGGAATCTCGAACACGCACTGGTTATATTAATACTCTTATATTAAAAAGAAAATACGTGTATTTCTAAATATGTAGGTCCACACAATTACTTGAGTTTTTAAATCGGACTCAAATAATGGATTAAAGTTACTTGAAAACTCTTTTTGATACAGGTTTACAGTGCATTAACTTTACGGTAATACGGAAACTCATACCTTTGTTGTTGACGGGTTTATGCCTTGAAAGTTTAAAGTTTAATTAGCCCTTTCTATAATTTCGACGTCCATCTGGCTTCAGAGTCAACATTTCTTGGTCGTATGCCAGAAACTACATGCCCTTTTGAACTACTTTAAAACAGTTGTACAAAATAAAATACATAATATTTGGAATCGAAAAACTCAAAAAATATTATTGATGTTTTTCTGACATTAAAATGTTCATTAAAATTTATAATTTTCACTCAAATCCTTGAATTTCATTTCAATAATCGTGTAAAAATACTAGATGAATGGTCTTGGACTCACTCAGTTAGCAATAACTATAAGGATATACGGATTTTAAAACCATGTTGTTACAAATCTTGTCACATACATCTTTGTGGCCTTTTTTATTATGCCAAAATCGATGGCTTAAAGTGATTTACCGACTTCTCATTTTTACCGGCCTATGTCATCTAGGGATAGAGCACAGTACTCAAAGCCGGAAGACCATGAGTGCGAATCTCAGCCGAGAGGGAAAGAGTTCATGGGAGAGCTGTGTACAACGGCCGTGTTTTACTCACAAACGAATTCTTCTTTCGAAGGACGCTTACCCGCCTATATAAAATGAAACGAACCGTGTGCTGCTTCTCTGTCAGTAGTCCGAAACCGGAATAGAATTCTGTGGATGTACATACTTAGTTATCAGCTAGCATTAAATGTGAAGGCGGTAACTTTCAACAAAAAAAAATAAAAAAAAATGATTTCCTAGAGGTACCCTGCCACTTATATCGATCAGACCAATCGTTAGATATGTTTGTGCATTTTCTCACAACACCTACCATGTGGTAAAATGATCCCGCTGTTACTCGGCATTTTGGTAAATGCTCCTGTTCGTTTGTTGAATTTCTAAAAAATCAAACATGCATCGCACGAGGTTGGACGATTGCTTACTCTTACGTGGAACAGGTAATAATCGATAACAATTAAATAGGTTTCATACTTTGTTCGGTTCACATGTATTCGGTTATGTTAATTCATCATTTGTAGCCTAATGGAAAATTATTATAGGTTGTCTACAAGGACATTGATTCAATAGGATGGATGCCCGTTGCAGTCGTGTACTTCATATGACTCAAGTGGACCTATCAGTCCAATATAAATGCCTACTGAGTCAAGACTACCTGATACATATCAATCATGAATTTATAATTATGTGTCCGATAATACCTTAAAGCATACCGGTTTCATATTTGTTTGATTACAGCGTTCAGGAGACATTTATCTCGAAAGAGAAACTGGAAGTGACAAAGCGGATGCAGGAACGTTTGGCTGAGGACATGAAGACTCTACATCCGGTATTGCACCCTCCCCCGGAGCCTCATTCTAATCCCAAGGACTGGGGAGGGGCCTAGTCCCCGGGTTTGTGCAAAGCGAAGTTAACTCATAAATATTCATGAATCAACTGATAGATTTCAATAATTGGTTGTAAAGACAAAAGTAGAATTAGTTTGAAGGTGCTTTTATATGTACACTTAAATGTTCGTTTTCAAGAGATTACATGACAATTTTAGCTCTTAATATGGCAAAATCATTAACTAAATTTGTTATCTTAAATAAGGGCATTGTTTTCAAATATCTAATTTAAAAAGGCCAGATAACAGAAAGTCCTAGGGCATGTTCAGTAATTACAAATAAATAAAGAAAAAAATAGCAGGACAAAAAAAAAGAATATTTGTTGGTATCATTTTCAATGAATTGATGTTTAAACGTCAGAGTTTTGAAAGTAAGATCCTGTTTACATGATTAAAGGCAAGGGGGGGGGGGGGAGAGAGAGAGAGAGAGAGAGAGAGAAAGAGGTGGGGAAAACAAGGAGAGAAGATTACATGCAAATACAGAGAGACAGAGAGAAGAAAAAAGAGAGGGAGACAAATGCAAACAAATGACAAGTCACAAAAAGTAAGCGCACGCAGATGGAGACAGACAGAGAGAGAGAGAGAGAGAGAGAGAGAGAGAGAGAGAGAGAGAGAGGTGATTGTGTTGTGACAGTTCAACCGACATTCCAGATATGATTAAAGTGCCAAACTTCACATTAACAAAATCAATAATGTCCAGAGTACAGAATCATATTCTTTAGTAAATATGGAAAAAATACATATAAATACACACACACACATATATATATATATATATATATATATATATATATATGTGACCGGGTGCACTGCCGTTAGTTTAGTTTGTTTCATATTTGATGTGATATGCATACATTGTGTGCACCCTGTGTCTGTATTGGTCAGAGAGTAGCGCGCCAACTTGTAATCCTTCTCGGAGCATAGCACCTGGGTTGTCACCTTTGACCTGTTAATTAATATCCGTCATTTTATGTTTTTCATGCAGTAACAAGGCATACGTACATAAAAGTTGCCATAATAAGCGTTATATGCAATATCGGAAACGTATCCAGTACTTACACGTTTTTGTTCAACATTGATTTAATTTGCTCCGTTGTTTCGTAATATTGTCCATTGACATGTTAATTATGTACCTGGTTTTGCCGCCAAGTTTCCGTCTAGCGTCACTTGGCAGACAACCGTTGAACTGGAGAGTTCAGTTTTTGTATATTTCTTGTCTCTCATTCCAGGTATGTAATTATCAGTGTATTTCCTGATTTAATTATTGTGTTAATGTAAACACAACCCAGAACGTTATTCTATTTTCAAAGTCATGATAACGATGTTGTAGATGTATTATTTGTTGTAGTAATCTTGCATCACTCCGTAGTTCTATTTTTCCTGGTAATAACGATTTCATAGACGTATTATTTGCTGTAGTAATCTTGCTGTAGTAATATTTTGCTAAGTTTGGTCAGAAAGGTAGCCTGATCACTGACATTTTTCATATACTTGCCAGCGCAGTGTATTATGATGGCGAGGTGTCGCTGTAAATACTGTACATTCTGTAACCGAGGCATATTTCGTAATTATGTATTATTTTGTAAGTCAGCAGGTCTGATCCTGTGCATTTTAAATTGTAAATATGACTTGGCAGACAACCGTTGAACTGGAGAGTTCAGTTTTTGTATATTTCTTGTCTCTCATTCCAGCACAGTAAAAACTGTAAAGCACGCTGTGTTGTGCCTTGGATGAGGTCAGACGTCTGTGTGTGTGCGCCCCCACGACCCCAGTATTTTCCATTCTGCCACTGATGTGACAAATACTGCTACAGAAATGGCGCCCAACGTGGGGCTTGCACATCTTCCGTTATAACACACTGCCAAGTGGAGCTACGAGAGTCCAACCAGACGAGCCATAGGGAGTCGCTGCCGGAGGGTGCCTGGTCCTTTGTGGTTGTGATTGTGTGTACCGGTCGACGGTTTTTCCGCTTCGCTGGATCTGACGCCAGGAATCTTCGTCGCCCATAGGTGTTCTTCTTGAACTTTCAGAGGATTTCACGCCTGATGTACATTGGACATTGTTTTGTGTACTTTGCCGGACTTTGGATTTATTATACTCATTTGGAGGATATTGTGTTGGATATTTTGTACATGTGGACTTTTGGACCTGTATAATGTGTTCATGTGGAGCAGCGGAAGCATGAAGGTAACCGATTTTTGTTGATTTGAGAACTGTTATATTATTTCCATGCATGTAACCACAAGTGATCTTCTTATTGTAAACAACTACATGTGACTGTACACATCCGGTCATGACAGCTCTTCTGTAAACAAATCAACGTGTTTGGTCATGGCGGCCATGTTGTAAACAAACACACGTGTTTTATATTCATGAGTTAATGTAAACACGGTTTTCTAGCATGTACTTTCTGTGAGTGACCCTTGGTTTTGTGCAGTTGTGAGAATTTATCAGGGTGACTTCTTATTTTATGTACATAATTTCGGTCTCTCAGTTAAAAAAAAAAAAAAAAAAAAAAAAAAGTGTTTCGGTGGTCAACAGAGTTCTAGTTCAGTCGAGGGTTGCGAGGTTTGATCTTGTTGACTGTCAGTTTATCATGTCTGTGAATCAGCAGCCACAGTTAAAACTGATAGTGGTATGTTTTATGTGATTAGACATTTATATGTTTTTCTTCTGTACTTCATATTTTGCCATTTTGTTACGTATTCATACCTCAACTGAAAATTGTACTGCCTTAGAATGCTGTTTTGTGGATACTTTCCATAAGTCAAGTAAACATTGGTAAACGGATATCAGTAGTATTATTGTACCGGAAGTAATACAAATACATAAGGTCAAGGTTTCAAAGTTTTACTGATTTTTGCTCAGTGTTTACCTTTTTGTCAGAGGACAAATTAAGACATTAACTTCATAGTCAGTTTGTCGCTTATTTTTTTCAGATTACGTTTTTTTTAAGCCGTTGCAATTTAGTCTATATTCGCTTTCGTCACTGATATTTTTATCAGTGTTTACATCTACATTTTACAGTTATTGTACATTCGAATATCACTGACTGGTGGTCAGTGTTAACCTTTTCAATACTCATATTTCATATATGACTTTGTTAAACCATCGTTAATGTTCTGTCGAAGCTCCCTGAGTTTAAGGCAGTATTTACATTTTGCCGGTGCTACCATTCACAAATTGACTTTATATTCTCATCGTTTGGCCGGTGTTTACAATTTCAAACACTCCAATTGATCATTCGACCTTTCATTTTAACTGGGTGGTGTTTATATTTTGCTGACACCCAGATTTATCATATATGCTGTCACCATATTATTGTCAGTGTTCGATTGTTTGGATGCTTATATTTAATTCACATTAGGCTTTGTCAGTGATACTAGTCAGTGTTGACACATCTCAGACACGAATACTTTAGTTATTTTCTAAATATTTCTCGAGCTTTGTTACCGAACTGAAATCAACGTTTGCTTTATAAGTCAAATATTTTTTATATATCGACTATATCACTTGCATATCAACAATTGCTTATATCAACCTTGAGTGACATTGAACTTTGTGACCGACCATATTCAACGCTTCAGTTGTCACCCTTTGTATTTGTAATATTTTGTTTATATTTTTTTTTGATGATTGCATGAACTTGATTTGATCTAGTATTAACACCTGAGTATTTTTGAACTTTGTGACTGAATTGATTCAGGTAACACCTAAACCTACATCCATTTTTGAGAATTTGATTAGATCCTTTTCGTTGATTGACTGAACTTGATCCAGTGTAATCACGTCAGCAAAATTGAACTTTTCAACATTTCAATTAGATCCTTGTACATTGTATTGAATTATTTGGCATAAGCCACACACATGTTCATTTGAGATCTGTCTATCATTGTTTGGTGATTGGCTGAACTTGATTCAGATTTATCACCTGATTTTTATTGAATTATTTTTATTCATTTGATTCATTTGGTACATATAACACACATACAACAGACCTTTGTTCACAATTAGGCTTGGTGATTTACTGAACTTGATTCAGTGTTATCACCCAAGTATAAGGTTGTGCCATACGTGATAAGATATATCAGATATATGAGCATCTGGTTCAACTGAGAACTTTATCGCAGTTTCAATTACTTGCGAATAGCTAGTTAATGACATATCTCTGGCAAGATGTCGCTTATTGACCGTAGCCTGCTATTGATTAATTTACCTGGGGACTTCAAATTAAGTGATATCACTCACTTAATAAAATTGCATGGAGATCCACAGTGTGTTGACAGGATTATCCCCCGTGACAACTCAGCTTTTATTGTATTCCATAAAGCTGATGATGTGGTTAGTGCTAGGAAATCCTTAGATGGTTGTCAGATAAGTGAGCAGGTAGTGAGGGTGGAAAATGTTCAAGCTGAGTTAGAGCAGGCTTTAACTCAGTGCTACTATGCTCTACCTAAACCACCATTTGATGTTAAAGGTTTTGTTAAGCAACTGTCTTCGCTGTCAGTTGAAGACAGACAACTGTTGACAGAAGCTCTTGGGACTGGATCTGGCAAGCAGACAGAGCAAGCCACTCCCGGGAGACCACTACCCAAGCAGTCGGACCCGGAAGTCCGTGTTGAGGAAGGTCAACCATTTCGGTCGCTGTGGCGTACATCAGTCACGACACAAGTATGTGCACCCCTGCCTTTTGGGACACCACACGTAGCGTATCGATTGGCATCGTCTGATGGAATGTACACATGTGCACCAGTAGCAACATCTCAGGTTCCGAGGTATGAGGGCCCAGCATCGAATACGTTCTTCAACTACCAACCTGCTGTTACATCACCAAGTTTACATCCTTATGGTTACATACCCCCAGCAAATCCACCCAGACTGACGACTTTCTCTGGAGAGGGCATGAAAGGAGAGACATCTTATCAGCAATGGCGACATGAGGTGCGCAGTCTGATCAGACAGGGGCTTTATCCAGATCATCAGATCGTACAGGCCATCGTGAAGTCTTTGAAGGGACAGGCAGGACAATTCGCGATCCGTTTGGGGGAGGAGGCAACCTCGGCTGAGATAGTCAACAAGCTTGACAAGATCTATGGAAATGTGTTACCATCAGAGGTCGGCATGGAACAGTTCTTCTCCGCGAAACAACACAAGGGAGAGACCATAGCAGAATGGAGTTGTAGACTGGAGGATTTCTATTCCCGTGGCAACAAGTCACTTATTATAGCCACTGCTGGACCAAATATATTGAAGTCTAAGTTCTTCACGGGACTTCGCTCGGAGCAGATCCAAAATGAGATTCGCCATAAAGTCGAGAATGCCACTTACGAACAACTGATCGTAGAAGCCAGAGCGTCAGAGTTACGACTAAAGGATCTACCCCAGGACATCAAGGCAAGAGTCTATGCAGTAGAGACAAAGAAACCCACTGAGACGTCACCCGTCAAACAGATGGAATTACTGACGAGACAGCTATCAGAGAAAGTAGATGAGATGGTGAGAGGAATGAGAGACCTGGAAAAACGATTGACCAATCTGGAGAGGGGCACCGGATCAAATACAACCTTCCAGAGCGATCACCAGTCCAGCCAGACTTCCTCCTACAACAACCATGCTAGCGGACACAAACTGGGTACCAATGCTACCAGCAACGAGGGTCGGCGTCTGAATAATCAGCCAGGATCACTCCAGTTCAGAGGCCATTGTTGGCACTGTGGCGTGTACGGACACAGGGCAGCTGACTGTCATTTAAACTAGGATCGGCCAAATTCGTGGGACAGAATTTGGACCGTAGTGGTCAAAATAGTCCCAATGTCAACCAGAAATTGATCGGTCAAGCAAGTGAAGTAGACATCATTGTCAATGACCAGCCATGTAAAGCCCTCTTAGACACCGGATCAATGGTTAGTACTATATGTGACTCTTTCTGTAACAAGCTAGGATTAGAGGTTTGGCCGCTGGAGGAGCTAATTCGACTAGAGGCAGCAGATGGGCAGTCACTAGAGTACCTGGGTTATACAGAAATAGAACTGAAGGTAAAAGGTCTCCCACAGCTGAGCAGTGTCATCGTAGCCTTGGTTGTACCAGAAACTACTTACCGAAGCAGAGTTCCAGTGTTGATTGGCACCAATGTATTGCAGTTGAGCAGCAATGACGAGAGCATATTGGCTACCAACATTCCGAAACCGTGGAAACTAGCTTTTGGTAATCTATCGGAGAACCAGAGAACAGCTCATCAATCCGGTGCAATAGGTTCTGTGATAACGACAAAACCTATTCTTATACAGCCACACACCCGGCAACTGGTACAAGGACTTACCCATGCCACAAGAGGATACTATAAACAGGTTCATGTACTTGCAGAAGGATCAATGACTTTACCAGGTGGGTTGGTTGTATCTCCCGTGTTGCAGAAACTTGGAGCAAGGATGTCAGCACAACAAGTATATGTTGAGATTAATAACCACTCTGAGAAGGCGGTTGCCATACCAAGCAGAAGTAAGCTCTGTGATGTACATCAAGTGGAAGTGGTACCAGTGGATTCAACTCAGGAAAATAAAGACTCTCCCAGGGAGGAATTCCCGTATTCCTACCATGAGATGCTCTCTGCCGAGCTAAACAAAGACCAGGTGACAGAAGTAGAACAACTCTTATCAAAATGGCGTGATGTGTTCTCCTTGCATGATCTAGACCTTGGGCAGACAGAATTGGTGAAACACAAGATCAAACTACAAGATGACCGACCATTCAAAGAAAGGCACCGAAGGATACCACCTGCTATGCTTGAAGAAGTCCGGAAACATGTGCGGGAGATGTTAGATCTCGGAGTAATCAGGAAATCTGACAGTCCCTATACATCCAATGTCGTTCTGGTCAGGAAGAAAGACGGAACTCTCAGATTTTGCATAGACTTTAGGCAACTTAACTCAGTGACAGTGAAGGATGCATACGCCCTTCCCCGAATTGAAGAAACTTTTGATAGTTTACATGGTTCCAAGTGGTTCAGCACCCTTGATCTGAAAAGTGCATATTGGCAGGTGGAAATAGAGGAACAAGATAAACCAAAGACAGCGTTTGCGGTAGGGCAGGTTGGGTTTTTTGAGTGCCAGCGCATGCCGTTCGGATTGACCAATGCACCAGCCACGTTCCAACGTCTAATGGAACAGTGCATGGGCGATCTACACTTGAATTCGTGTTTACTGTATTTGGACGATATAGTTGTTTTCAGTCGGACGTATGAGGAACACATTGAGAGACTTGAGGCAGTGTTCAACCGGTTGAGGAACGCAGGCTTAAAGTTGAAGGCTTCTAAAGGTAACTTCTTCCAGACGTCTATTAAGTACCTTGGACATGAAGTATCCGAAGAAGGAGTATCCCCAGATCCAGATAAGATTCGATGCGTTCGAGAGTGGCCGATACCAAGTAATGCCAAACAACTCCAGAGCTTTTTAGGTTTTGCAGGGTTCTACCGACGATTCATAAAGGATTTTTCTAAGATCGCCAAACCACTGTACGAGTTAACTCAAGGCGCTGGTGCTCACCGAAAGAAAACAAAGAAATCGACAGAATCAGGTAACAACATTTTCAGATGGGAAGATCGTCACCAAGCAGCATTTGAACAGCTTATTGAACTGTGTACCTCTGCACCCGTGCTTGCTTTCGCGAATTTTGCTAAACCGTTCTCTGTGCATGTGGATGCCAGTGGTGAGTCCTTGGGAGCAGCATTATATCAAAAACAACCGGATGGAACCGAACGGCCCATAGCTTTTGCCAGTCGAGGATTAAGGAACGCAGAAAACCGGTACCCTGTTCACAAACTGGAATTTTTGGCGCTAAAATGGGCTATCACAAAGAAATTTCATGACTATTTGTATGGAAGCACGTTTACGGTGAAAACTGACAACAATCCCTTGACGTATATCCTTACCTCAGCGAAGTTAGATGCAACAGGTCACCGATGGGTTTCAGCACTGGCCAACTATAACTTCACCATCGAATACCGGTCTGGCCGACGAAACATCGATGCAGATTCGTTATCACGCATAAAATGGCCACAAGAGTGTCAGGTAATCGAAAATCAAGTCGTATCGGCCATTTTTAACACAGAAATGCCAACCAGTGGATTTGTAGAAATTTTATCTCTATCTGAGAATGCTGTACCTCTACTGGAGAATACAGTACTAAACCAAAGGTCAGTTTCTGATTGGGTGCAATCATAGATGCATAGACATGCTAGAAGGAAACCCAACTATAACACCCGACAATGATCCATACTGGCGAGAGATGCGTAGTTTATGTCGGGGGAAGAAGCTGTGTCTACGAAATGGTGTATTGTACCGTCAGCGCCTGCAGAACAATGAGGTGTCTTTCCAATTAGTGCTCCCGTTCACCCACCGGAAGGAAGCAATAACCAGATGTCATGACCAGGTTGGCCACCCAGGACGTGATCGGACCATGGAACTTCTAAGAGGTAGATTTTTCTGGCCCGGAATGTCCAATGACGTGGAAGAGAATGTAGCCCAATGTGGAAGGTGTGTTCGTCGAAAAACACTTCTAAAACCACAAGCACCATTGGTCAGTATCAAAACGAGCCAACCCCTGGAACTGGTTTGTATGGACTTTCTTTCTAATGAAACGTCAAAAGGGGGATACGAGAATGTGCTAGTGGTTACAGATCACTTCACCCGATACGCTCAAGCCTACCCTACCCGGAATCAGACCGCTTATACAACAGCTAAAACACTGTTCGACAACTTCATCATTCACTATGGGTTTCCATCAAAATTGCATAGTGACCAAGGACGACAGTTTGAAAGCAACACGATCAAACACCTGTGTGAGATAGCTGGTATTGCTAAATCACGGACCTCACCATACCATCCGAGCGGGAACGGACAGTGTGAGCGGTTTAATCGTACGCTGTTGGACATGCTAGGCACACTCCAACCCGAAGAGAAAGCTGATTGGAAAATCTACATCGCTCCGATAGTCCATGCGTATAACTGTACTCCAAATGAGACAACTGGGTATGAACCATTTTACTTGATGTTCGGCAGACATCCACGTTTACCTGTAGATGTAGCGTTTGGCACTGGCGTTAAACAGCAAAAACAAGGGTATGTCGAGAATCTGCGGAAGCGCTTGAGATTTGCATACGAGTTGGCTTCTAAGAACATCAGCAAGGCCCAACAACGACAAAAACGGAATTACGATCTTCGAAGTAGAGGCGCCGTACTACAGCCAGGAGACAGGGTGCTTATCCGTAATCTCGCTGTTAAAGGGAAACAGAAACTATGTGATCGATGGCAGGAAACCATCTATAAGGTCGTGCGTCAAATTAATGATGATGTCCCAGTATACGAACTTGAGGCCGAATATGGGATTGGACCAAGGAAAACATTGCACCGCAATCTGCTTCTCCCGATAGGATATCTGTCGCCAGATGCTTCAGAGAAGGACACGCCGAATAACACCGAACATAGCACCAAGAAACGGCCAGTTACACCAAAGGCGACGTCAAAATGTTCAGATAAAACCAGAAAAGTTGATGTCATCTCCAGCTCTGATGAGGAAGAATCTGAGGAGGAACCTATACGCATCATGCCGCAGCCAAAACCCAGGAGAAATCTCCCGTGTCCGCGGCTATCACCGAATCCCAACGTCCCGGAAAAACCACAACCAACCCCTCGACGACACAGCGTGAGTGAGGCCCCGCCGGATGATCGCCCACTGATCGATCAGACGTCAACATCGGCAGAACCTAAAGGACCCGAGGGATCGTGGGATGGTTTGGAGTGGGATGGTACCTCAGACCTAGAAGAAACCAACCATTGCACTGACGAAACCGCAGAAGAGCCGTGTACTATGGACCAGTCTGTTCCCAGTATTCCTAGACGTTCGAACCGTACCAAGAAGACGCCAATGTGGTATGATCCTTGTTCATATCAACAAACCTGTTGCTTACCATACCCAGAAACCCGGGAACCTTCTGTCATTCAAAACCGTATAGTCGACCTAAAAAATCTAATAGATGCCCTTTCTCCATTGATGAATACGTAATATGTATTTATATAATACACTTATCTATTGAGGTATCCATAAAACAGTGATGACTAGCTGAAACTGCTAATATTTATATAATACTTCTTAAAACAATTTTAGGTACTCGGGCCCAATGACACACTGATTATTATTGATATAGGCACATCACATACCCAATATCATATCAGCAAACAGCATGAGCGATTTTGTTATCCTTTAATGGATATTGCCATCGCTGAGGTATTGGTCTGACCATGCATACCTTATGTTCATGTGTCAAGTGGTCATGGTACGCTATATCATGATTTTGATGATCTAGAGTTATTTGATAATGTAATGTTGTTGTAAGATGATCCAGTTTGTAAATAATAATATGCAAGCACCTATCAAGTAGACGATGTTGTAATGATACTTATAACCCACCGGTATCATTGCTTGGGGTTAGTGATGCTGACTTCGTTTAACGTACACAAACAACTGACATATATTGTTGGATGTTGCATTTATTATATGGGAGTATGAATTTATCGTATTTAATGTCGGGACGACATTTTCTCAGGAGGGGGGAAAATGTGACCGGGTGCACTGCCGTTAGTTTAGTTTGTTTCATATTTGATGTGATATGCATACATTGTGTGCACCCTGTGTCTGTATTGGTCAGAGAGTAGCGCGCCAACTTGTAATCCTTCTCGGAGCATAGCACCTGGGTTGTCACCTTTGACCTGTTAATTAATATCCGTCATTTTATGTTTTTCATGCAGTAACAAGGCATACGTACATAAAAGTTGCCATAATAAGCGTTATATGCAATATCGGAAACGTATCCAGTACTTACACGTTTTTGTTCAACATTGATTTAATTTGCTCCGTTGTTTCGTAATATTGTCCATTGACATGTTAATTATGTACCTGGTTTTGCCGCCAAGTTTCCGTCTAGCGTCACTTGGCAGACAACCGTTGAACTGGAGAGTTCAGTTTTTGTATATTTCTTGTCTCTCATTCCAGGTATGTAATTATCAGTGTATTTCCTGATTTAATTATTGTGTTAATGTAAACACAACCCAGAACGTTATTCTATTTTCAAAGTCATGATAACGATGTTGTAGATGTATTATTTGTTGTAGTAATCTTGCATCACTCCGTAGTTCTATTTTTCCTGGTAATAACGATATCATAGACGTATTATTTGCTGTAGTAATCTTGCTGTAGTAATATTTTGCTTAGTTTGGTCAGAAAGGTAGCCTGATCACTGACATTTTTCATATACTTGCCAGCGCAGTGTATTATGATGGCGAGGTGTCGCTGTAAATACTGTACATTCTGTAACCGAGGCATATTTCGTAATTATGTATTATTTTGTAAGTCAGCAGGTCTGATCCTGTGCATTTTATATTGTAAATATGACTTGGCAGACAACCGTTGAACTGGAGAGTTCAGTTTTTGTATATTTCTTGTCTCTCATTCCAGCACAGTAAAAACTGTAAAGCACGCTGTGTTGTGCCTTGGATGAGGTCAGACGTCTGTGTGTGTGCGCCCCCACGACCCCAGTATTTTCCATTCTGCCACTGATGTGACAAATACTGCTACATATATATATATATATATAGTTCTTGCACCACGCCCTTCCTTGATCTTGCGTTGAATTGGTTTAAATTAAACCTTTACATAAGGGTTAAAAAATCCCTTTGCCAAGTAAGTTCGACAAAAGTTCTTTTGGACTCCACCCAATTTGAATCGATTTATTTCGTTGCCGGTGGTTGTATCAATATAAACAATCCTTTAGAATTAATGGCCTCTATCTTTTTGTATGTCATTCACTACCTCTCGCTACAAATGCCGCGTTTTATTCTTTCCACAGTTTATTCACAAACATGCAGCAGATAAGTGTACGAATTGCTCTCCATGGCCCTGTTTCTGTATAATCTATGCACCATCAAAGATTGCTACATAAAATAAGGTTCACCCAGGTACTTTTGATATTCAGGACCTTCTATCAAAATAAACAAAGCATGCAAGATAAATATTATTTCCAAATCAAGGACATTCTGTAACATATTGTATAAGTACAGGCGTTCGTGTCTAACAGCCAAGGATCATGGGTTTCATCAAAATCCCTTCAAGGTTTTTTGGAGCGGAGATAGGCGGGAACCTCTCTTGGGGTCTTTATAGAGGAGAGTCTTTCTATATCTTGATAGACCAATCTTCTCGGGTTTTATGTGGAATTTTCTCCTGTGGCTCTTCACGTAACCTTCTCCTAGGATTTTTAGGAACCCCATCTAAGGGTTCTTCAGGGAACCCTCATATTGGTGTGTCTTTAGACAACTCTCTTCTTTTTTTTTTCATTAAACCCTTTCAAGGGTTCTCTTTATGAAACCCTCTCCTGCGGTTCTTCCGAAAACCTTTCCCTACGGTTCTTCATATAACCTTAAAGTTTGCACTGATAACCCTGATAGCAGTGCTTTCTTAGGAACCCACTGAAAGTTCCATTTCTTGACCGACCGATTCTTTATGGAAGGGTCCTCACATGGTCCCTGTGTCCGGCCTTATTGAGAGTAATATATCTTTGGCCTGCTTATAATTATACATGCAATAAAGAAAAAATGTCCCAAGCAGATATTTCGTGCTTATCCAGTAACGGTATGTAATTATAGTACCCGATGGCTATCAGTGTTCAGACAACTGGGGGTGGTCATGTGAAGCCAGGGGTTGCGAGTAGGCCACGCTTGAATGGGCACGATGCCGGGCGTAACGTTCATTCTGGTGGCCCTATCTTAAACGTGTAACGATAAAGATGTGTGTATGTTGTACATACAATTGTAAGAGGACACGGCTTTAGTGTATTCAGTACATATACTCAGCACATACTGATATTACGCTTTGATTTTACGCTTTTAAGGTAAGAGGTTTTCTGTTCAGTATTACTTGTGCTTGAATGTCATGAGCTGTAAATGCAGTAATATGTCAGGACCTTCAGTGTGTATATATATTATATATATATATATGATAATCAAATAACATACAAATTTCAATAGAAATAGAACATGAAAAAATTGATATTTTTCATAACAATTTGTGCGTCTTGATATGCAGATGCAGATTTTTTTCTTTCTTTTTAGCTTTCTTTTATTCTATCTCTACCACCAGGTCTGTTTGTATATGTTACCTGACTAAGGTGTAAATATGGAATTACCTGGTGCGCACACATATACACTATTTATATATGTGTGTGTGAGGGTGTGTGTCTGTGTGTGTGTGTGTGTGACGACATGTGCAGGGATTTTGGAAGCGGCTGATGAGTCTCCGTAGTGTGTCAACTTATATTTTTTTCCTTCATGGTCCCTCAATTGTAAAACGTGGTCATTACTGACTGTGTATTCTGCATTGTCCCTCTACATTCCCTGGCATGTGATATACAGCCCTGTTAATTTTAATGGTCTGAGGGTCAGTGATGGTCAATGATTCGTGGGTTTTAATGGTTCACCGGTGTACCGTTAGTCAAATAATGTATCGTTGTTGTCAGGTTGCAAGGCATTCGAGCTACCTAACACCCTCTTGTTTATGAATGGACTGACCCAATAAATGCTACCTCTGTGTTAAAGTAGGCTTTCCCGGGGGTCACGGCGGAAGGGCTCGTCCCTTGTTCTCTAGCGATCCAGAAGTGGGTCCCTGTCACGGCACTTGGTCAATTCACTTTAACGTGCTAGGGGCTTAATTAATGTCAATCGATATAAGGGGAAATATTTTGATAGTACCCGCCGCGACTATTAAAGCTCTTTGACCATCACGTTTTACTAAAAGACTGAGAGTATATGTTGTTTGTTAATAACAACCATTCTTACGTCGGACAGACCTTTCGGCCATTTCTGGTGATTTAAACTTAAAATGCTGTGTCGTCTATTTTGTCCGTGGTAAATCCTACAAGATGTTCCTGTATCGTTATTTATTGATACATGGCTATCTTACAGCAAACCCGGTATTTGACCAACGACTTCTCCCATTAAATAATAATCAGAGGCCCAGTAAATGTAAGGCAAAATTTCATTGGCCTGAAAGCAGTATCGTACGGTGGCTGATTTAGGACGCAGAAAAAAAATATTTATGTCGAGATCTCCACCGATTGCCACCGATCATAATAGAAAGACGTCCGGCAGAAACATCTGGCTTCAATTCAAAGAGTACAGAGTTCTGTAAATGACAAATACTGCATTGCTTCACATGCTCTAACGAATATCAACTAGTAATCTTTCAATAATTGGGTTACATGGTTTTATTTGTATGTTAACATTTGCTCAAGTGCCTTGTGTGCAAGTAGCCTGTAGATAAAATGTTTATACGTCAAAATGGCGTTATAAAACCTATTCCAAGCTCGGGTTACCTTTTTTTTTTTTTTGCTTCCTAAATTTCTTCTTTTTTTTTTTTGCTTTCTAAATTTTTTTTGCTTCTTTTTTTTTTTTTTTTTTTGCTTCCTTAAATTTTTTTGTTGCTTCCTAAATTTTTTTTTTTGCTTCCTAAAATTTTTTTTTTTGCTTCCTAAAATTTTTTTATATGCCTCCTATATTTTTTTTTTTTTTGAGAAATTTTATGTCGAAATCTCGAGATGTTATCTCGAGATAATTTTTTTGTCTATGTCCTAAATCAGCCACCGTAGTATCGGCATCTGACTGGATAAAAGCTGCGCGACCAAACCAAGCTCTTTGATTATTCAGTATCAATGAAGCGTGATTGTTGAAACTAAAGAAAGAAGAGTCGGAGTTCTGATATCACTAAAACGCGTCGTATTGTGTATGGAATCGTGAATGAAGTATCTCGATATGTACCGTATCTTGATACAATACTGGGGTTGGTTTCATATTCGCGGGGTCATTGTTTTGCGATTCCCAAAGTCCCAGTGTTTCGCAAGGGTTCGCCCTTTGGGACCTCTTTTTCACGATGGTTTCATTTTCGTGATAATTCCCCTTCGCGAAAATCGCGAATTTGAAACCCTCGCGAACAAAGAGGAAACCCCAGTGTATTGTTACAGCCTAAATGTTTGGAGTGCTCAAATGGATTGCGTCCTAAATAAGTGAGTGTTTTGCATACATTTTTCCATCGGTTTTGCAAATATATTCATCCATCCAAGCGTTAGTGTATAAATCAAACTGTCGGGAAGCTACCAGTGCGCGTATCTATTTGTACATTATTCAACTAATGAGAAGGATCAAGTATTCGTTGGAACACAGTAATTATAGATCAAATAATCAGAATAATGACAAAATCACTATATAATTCTTGTCCGACAATTAATGTATGTAAGTATCCAGAATAAATCTCGGTTACTTAACCTGTTCACCCGGAAGTGTTATCCGCGTCTGTGTTCTGGGATGACTTCAAATCTCAGGCGAAGAGCAGTGTGATTTTTCACTTTCGAGCCCAAAACGATAAAACTGTGCTTTATGTCTTAATCAGTCGTATTTCTCTCATTAACGAAGGTGCCTTTCGGGCGGAAATTCAGAGGTTTTATATACTGGCCTACCATGGGGATGATTATACACCCAGAACTAGTCGGTGTGGTTCACTGAGAAGGCGTATATGTCTCCATGATATAGACTGGTTGAGAAGAAGCAAAGATATTCAGTTACCCCTACCCCTCATCATTTTCCAGCTCTAAGCGTCTGCTACAAAAAGGCCAGAAGCACAAAACTGAAACCAAAATTTGACAGTACGACCCCCAAGCAGTGCTGTGGAAGTATCAGGCTACCATAATATCAAGTCAGGCCTTGGCTGTGTGTTGGGTTTAACGATTTCCTTTATTTGAGCCCCTACAGAAATTAGATTCCGGACTACATGTTCTGCCCCCGGTCACGTAGTCCAAATCCGGAATGGAATTCTGATGACGCACATGGCTCCAAGATATCTGAGTCGGTAGTTAAAAAAACCGAGGATGTTACCTCCAAAGAAAAGCATTATGTGGACAGGGGCGGCTCAGGGGGGAAATTGCCTCTCTTTATATTGATTCGAATTAAGCGATGTAAAATCATGTAAAAAAACATGCAAAATATTTAGTACAAATATACAGGTCACAATTCCCTGCTGTTGTCGCGGATAACAATATAGTTGTCCCGGATACAATATATTTAACTCCTCTAATCATTTTAGATAACCTTTATTGATAATCTTAAAAGTATGAGGTGCTTTGCATGACATATCCAATTTGATAATATATATATATATATATACATATATTATTTAAGAATGAATTATATAAAGATGAATTATATACATATGATTTAATCATTAATTATATAGACTTTAAGATGGATTATAATATATATGTGTAAATAAATTATTTAATCATTAATTATATATATATATACATATTATTTAACAATGAATTATATAAAGATAACGCTCTTTACACAGCGCTTTGACTATAGGCCTGCTTTCTATATCATAAGCGCTGTTTGTTATGATCTCGTATCCTGAATTGCTACACCAGAGGGGAGCACTGTATTTTTGTCCAATCAGATGAGACCTTGTGCTGGAAGACACGGCCAAGCGAGGAATACACGGAGCCAATCATGTTCATTTCGTTTTGAGTGACAGTTCATCGCCCCGGTAACCGTCTGAACAGGCCACAAGCTCAGAGAGCCCCAGACATGGTTTGCTTATGGCCTTGGGCACGTAGGATGCCCGGCCGGTGAGCTGTAATTCAAACGAAACATAACAACAAAGGCTGCGCTAAGGCACCTCGCTGGCTGATTTCAGTTCTGCAGACAACAGTTATATGGCTACGCTAACACAGTCATGATGTCATAATTGAATCGGTCGATGATGCGAGAATACAGAGGGAGCAATTAAAATTCGACCGTAAACTGATATCATGCGGCGCTTGAAGCGCAGCTATGGGCGGAGCCAGGATGCCTGTCGAGTGTTTGTTTATTGGAATCTGGTTGGCTGCTTGTCACATCAGACGCACGTTTTTTTTCAGCGGACAACGAACCGCCATCTGATGTCAAAATATATCATAAACGGTCAATGCTGGCAGCGTGAAAATCAGTTGCTTCTTTAGAAGCGCAAGATTTCCGCTGCCTCGGGAGCGTATATAAAGATGAATTAAATTTAATATTTAATGATGAATCATATAAAAAATTAATCTTATATATATATAATAAGTTATAAAAATTATATAATATTTTTTTCAGGAATTGGATTAAGTTTGGACATTCACAAAGTATGCTCACCAGATGGCGCCAGCGTTTCCGGCTTCGGACATTTTGCGTCTACATGTTCACCTTACAAGCCGTGTGTTTTCTTTATCTGGGCGTATCTCTCTTGCATATCAAAGACACTAAAATCGACGAAGTGCAAGAATTAAAGCTTGATGATGAGCTGACTCACCAAACCGGCGATGTCGTTATCTTATCAGCGGAGAGAGATGAAAGAAAAATCCCATTTACATATGACAGTTGGCAAAACTCATTTAGACTCCCTAGGGCGTTTGATTCGGGTGTTCATGAGATCTTCATGGATATGTTGACCACAGTCACAGAACACGCCCAGAAGAATTCCATTGAACTAGTTCTATGGGGTGGGTCCTTATTAGGGTCATACATGTCACATGACATGCTTCCGTGGGCTGCGGAAGTCACACTAACAGCACCAGCCGAAAAATTGGAAACATTTTTGCCGCCATATTTTGATATGCAAAAAGAACTTGCTGTAAGATCGTCCATTTCTTTGGGAAACCCAATGGAAACAGCTCCGGATGAGTGTGAGCAAGTCATAAACAGGAAAGTTGTTTTTGAGCCAGTCTGCGAGTTTAGGATTTACTCCCGCCTATATGGTCCATGGCCTTATATTAGTATCAAACCTTATTACCAGAATGCAACGCATGTTTGGACTCAGATTACGAAAGTGACATCCACGAATCTTACTAAAAGCCAGTTTTTCCCGTTACACCTGCGTCCTTTTGGGACACGCTGGTTACCTGCACCACGCGATACGCTTTATTTGTTACGCCGTCAATATGGGGAGTTCAACTGCGTCACCAGTGCATGGAATCACCAACTCTACTACAGAAAATCTCGAAGAATGCGGACCCAATGTTCTAATGTACAGACCGTGTATCCGTTTGTTAGACGTCGGCGCACGGTGCACGGCATTGCGGAAACACTGTATGTGGGCGCAACCATTGTGCATATGGCTTTTATTGAAGAGAAAAATGTGACAAAATTTATGTCACTGACGTAGGAAGGCCAGTTAATGGTGATAATTAAAGCCGATTTTTAATTCTTAGTCACACTATTTATGCTCTTCTCACTAAATACTAATTAAGCACACAAACATGCATGTATTTATTTGTTTACAGGGCTGTCAATGGACTACAAAATAGACGCTAAGGTTATATTTAAAGAGTTCAAAATTTAATCATCAAGAAGACCTTATGTCTCATGTCCGAGAATGTGGTGTATGATGCGTGATGAAATATTTGTAATGTATCCCATTCAGGCCGTCATCCTCGCTAAGACTCCTGGCCAATGTCTTTATCACATGTACAAGGGTGCGCTCACTCTCTACCCATGAGTGAATGGGTATACTTGGGCCCTACGCGGGCCGAAAAATTGAACCTGCACTCGCCCCACATCATGCCCTTTCAGCCCGCAGCCCGCCCCGCAATCAAAGAAAAAAAAACAGCCCGCCCTGCAGGTACATGTACTATGAATCTTACATTTCTGTGTTGTTTTATTTTATTCGTAGCAGAAACCCTACAAGGGATTATGGGCGGCACAATCTGACCCGCACACTGCTCTGCTTCTTCTACATATACCAGCGGGCTAGGTAAAAAATGTAGTGCAGAGGGGAATGTAGTCCCCTTCAAATATGTTGGATTAGAAACTGTTTAAGGCAAATAACATACACAATGTTGTTTTTATTGCAAGGACTTCACGGGGAAAAAAAGGAATATTTGGTAAGCATACGCATGTGAAATATAAACTGAAGATGTTTCTTTGGAATGCCGTAACACATTTTTATTTTGAAGTTTGACAGTGAGCCGACCCTCACTGTCAAAATGTAGAAACGACACCTAGGGGACGGATGGGCACAATGATATTCACCAGGTGAGCGAGTTTACAGGAAACACTTGACCATTCCCGACCCCCCCCCCCCCCCTCCATCCTGAACCTATATAAGCAACATGGCCGCCAATTCAACTTGGCGACCTTATGTTCCCTACAACGCTCTGAAAAAGCGCGTGATCTCCCGGTGAACTTCAACTCACACGCTGTAATATATAAAAAGATTCTTCAGGTTTGGCAAGCTGCCAAACACCCAGTCAGTTTTTGCTGGAGAAGAAAGTATCTGATTGGCTAAGCGTGTAAACAAAGATGCAATTTGTTAAAGGTAATCTGGTTGACTCAGCGTGTAAACATACATGGCTGCGTCCATGCCAAAACCTTTCAAATGTTGTGAAACGTTCTGTGTTTAAATTGGCAATCCACTTAAATGTAAAAGAGAATACATAGGAAATTTCCAGTTTTAATGCGAATCTCAGCCGAGGGGGAATATTAAATGGGAAGGCCGTGCCCCACGGTCGTGTTTCACTCATTCGAGTTCTTCTTTCGAGGGACGATTACACACCCGTATAAAAAGAAACGAAGCGTGTGCTTCTGCTCTGTCAGTAGTCCAAAACCGGAATGGAATTCTGCGGATGTACTTAATTAGTTATAAGCTGGCATTAAATTTGGAGGCGGTAACTTTCAACAACAAAACATTAAAAAACCTTTAGATTTTCTACAGGTACCCTGCCACTTAATGGCGCCTAGACCAATCGTGAGGTAAGTTAGTGCACTTTCTCACACCTACCATGTTGTAAAATGATCCCGCTGTAACTTGGCATTTTGGTAAATGCCCGTGCTCGTTTGTTGAATTCCTTATCACATTCAAGCATGTATAGCTCGAGGTTATGTGGGCGATAGCTTACTTGATCGCGGAACAGGAAATCATCGATTACCATTAAAAAAGGATTCACTCTTTATTATGCAGGTTTACATGTATTCGGTTGTGTTAATTCACCATTGGTAGCCCAATGAAAAAAAAATTAGGTTGTTTACAAGGAGATCGATTCAATAGGATGGATGCCCGTTGCAGTGCCGTTCTTCATATATGGGCCGACCAGTCTAATATAAATGCCTACTGAGTCAAGACTACCTAATACATATCAATCATTAATTTATAATTGAGTCCGATAAAACCTTAAAGCATACCGGTTTCATGTTTGTTTACTGTGTCCAGGAGACATTTATTCATTCATATTCATATATATATAAATATATATATATATATATATATATATATATATATATATATATATATATATATATATATATATATATATGTATTGTCACAGAGGATCCAACCGAACACCACGATATAAAAAAAGAGAAACCAGAAGTGACAAAGCGGATGCAGGAACGTTTGGCTGAGTACATGAAGACTCTACATCCGGCATTGCACCCTCACCCGGATCCTCACTCTAACCCCAAGTACTTGGGAGGGGCCAGGTCCCCGTTGTGGTGAAAAGCGAGGTAAACTCATAAATATTCATGATTCCATTGATGGATATCCTTAATTGGTTGTAAAGATAAATTTTTTTAATTAGTTTGACGGTGCTTTAATATGTACACTTACGTGTTCGCTTTCAAGAGATTACATGACAACTTTTAGCTCTTAATATGGCAAAATCATTAACTAAATTTGATATTTTAAATGAGGGCATGGTTTTCCAATATCAAGATAAGGCCAGATTTAAGAGAGCCCTGGGGCATGTTTTGTGATTACAAATAAATAAAAAAAAAAGAAAAAAAAATACCAGAACAAAAAAAGAATATGTGTTGGTATCATTTTCAATCAATTGATGTTTAAACGTCAGATGAGTTTTGAAAGTAAGATCTTGTTTGCATGATTTAAGGCAAGGGAGAGAGATAGAGAGAGAGGGGGCTGGAGAGAGAAGTGGGGGGGGGGGGGATTGTGCATACAGTGTAATCATAAAATATCAATGATCGATTAGATTTGTGACAGTTCAACCGACAATGCAGATATAATTTGAATACCAAACTTCACATTAACAAAATCAACAATGTCCAGAGCAAAGAATCCTATTCTTAAGTAAGTAGGGAAAAAGTACACACACACATATATATTTATTTATATAAAGTTTTTGCACCACGCCCTTTCTTGAGCTTGCATTGAATCGGTTTTAAATTAAACCTTCACGTAAGGGTTAAACAATCCCTTTGCCTAGCAAGTTCGCCAAAAGTTATTTTGGACTCCATCCAAGTTGAGTTGTTTCATTTCTTTGCGGGTGGTTGTATCAATATTAACAATCCTTTAGAATTAATGATCTCTATTTTTTGTATGTCATTCACTACATCTCGCTACAAAAGCCGCGTTTCCTTCTTTCCAAGGTTTATTCACAAACTTGCAGAAGATAAGTGTTTGAATTGCTCTTCATGGCCCTGTATCTGTATGATCTGTACACCATCAAAGAGTTCTTAATAAAATAAGGTTCACCCGGGCACTTTTGGTATTCAGGACTTCCTATCAAAATAAACGTCAGTCTGTTAATAAAGCATGCAAGATAAATATTATTTTCAAATCAAGGACATTATGTAACATATTGTACAAGTACAGGCGTTCATGTGTACGCCCTAAGGAACATTGATTTCCTCAAAATCCCTTCAAGAGATAGGCGGGAACCTCTGTTGGGGTCTTTATAGAGGAGAGTCTTTCTATATCTTGATAGACCAATCATATAGAAAGACCAATCTTCTCGGGTTCTGTTTGGAATTTTGTCCTGTGGCTCTTCAGGTAAGCTTCTCCCGGGATTTTTAGGAACCCTCCCTTTGGTGTGTCTTCAGACAACTCTCTTCGATTTTTTAATGAAACCCTCTCGTGGGATTCCTCATGGAACTTTACATGGGGTACTGCATAGAACCCTCTACTGGTTCTTCCTGGGGTTATTAAGGTAGCCCTCTTTTAGGACTCTCAAGGACTCTCTCCTGGAGTACATCATGGAACCCTCGCCTGGGGTCCTTCAAGGACCCCTTCGTGGGTTCTCTTTATTAAACCCTGACCCGGGGGTCTTCCGAAAACCTTTCCCTACGGTTCTTCATATAACCTTAAAGTTTGCATGGATAACCCTGATAGCAGTGCTTTCTTAGGAACCCACTGAAAGTTCCATTTCTTGACCGACCGATTCTTTATGGAAAGGGTCCGAACATGGTCCCTGTGTCCGGCCTCATTAAGAGTAATATACCTTTGACCTGCTTATAATTATGCATGAAATCATGAAAAACATATCCCCATCAGATACTTTGTGCTTATCCAATAGCGGTATGTATTTATAGTACCCGTTGGCTATCAGTGTTCTGACAACTGGGGTGCGGTCATGGGAAGCAAGGGGTAGCGAGCAAGCCACGCTTGAATGAGCACGATGCTGTGCGTAACGTTCATTCCAGTGGCCCTTTCTGAAACGTGTAATGATACAAATGTGTGTATGTTGTACAGACAATTGTAAGAGGACACGGCTTTAGTGTATTCAGTACATATACTCAGCACATACTGATATAACGCTTTGATTTTACGCTTTAAGGTAAGGGGTTTTCTCTTCAGTATTACTCGTGCATGAATGTCATGATCTGTAAATTCAGTAATATGTCAGGACCTTCAGTGTATATATATATATACATATATATATATATATATGTGTGTGTGTGTGTGATAATCAAATAACAAACATAAATTTCAAAATAAATACATCATAAAAATGGATTTTTTATCACAATTTGTGCCTCGTAAATTGCAGATGCAGAAATTTTTTTTCTTTCTGTCTTTCTTTTATTCTGTCTACACCACCAGGTCAGTTTGTGTATGTTACCTGACAGAGGTGTAAATATAGAATTACCTGACGCACAAACAAACACTATATATATATATATATATATATATATATATATATGTATATATATATATATATATATGACGATATGTGCAGGGATTTTGAAAGCGACCAATAAATCTCCTTATTGTATCAACTTATATTTTTTCCTTCATGGTCCCTCAATTGTAAAACGTGGTCATTACTGATTGTGTATTCTGCATTATGTCCCTGTACATTCCCTGGCATGTGACATACAGCCCTGTCGTCTGAGGGTCAGTGACCAAGCCAACCAAGCAACCCAGATAAAAGCCTGGCTCTTCTTCTCATAAAACCAAACAGGTTTAAAATAAACATTTAAATAGCATTATTAGTGAATGTCTCATGAAATAATCAGAAAACTCCTGAAAGTTGGCCATCTGTAGTAGCATTTATAAGTACGTGACGGTCAATGATTCGTGGGTTTTAATGGTTCACCGGTGTACCGTTAGTCAAATAATGTATCGTTGTTGTCAGGTTGCAAGGCATCAGAGCTACCTAACACCCTCTTGTTTATAAATGGACTGACCCATTAAATGCTACCTCTGTGTTAAAGTAGGCTGTCCCGGGGTTCACGGCGGAAAGGCTCGTCCCTTGTTCTCTAGCGACCCAGAAGTGGGTCCCTGTCACGGCACTTGGTCGATTCACTTTGACGTGCTAGGGGCTTAATTAATGTTAATCGATTTAAGGGGTAAAATTTCGATAGTACCCGCCGCGACTATTAAAGCTCTTTGACCATCACGTTTCACTAAAAGACTGAGAGTAAATGTTGTTTGGTGATAACAACCATTCTTACATCGGACAGACCTTTCGGCCATTTCTGGTGATTTAAACTTAAAATGCTGTGTCGTCTATTTTGCCCGTGGTAAATCCTACAAGATGTTCCTGTATCGTTATTTATTGAGTAAATATGGCTATCATACAGCAAACCCGGTATTTGACCAACGACTTCTCCCATTAAATAATAGTCAGAGGCCAAGTAAATGTAAGGCAAAATTTCATTGGCTAGAAAGCAGTATCGTACGGTGGCTGATTTAGGACACAGAAAAAAAAAATATTTATGACGAGATCTCGAGATAACATCTCGAGATCTCGACACAGAATTTCGCAAAAAAAAATTTAGGAAGCAAAAAAAATTTAGGAAGCAAAAAAAAATTTTAGGAAGCAAAAAAAAATTAGGAAGCAAAAAAAATGTTAGGATGCAAAAGAAAAAAAATTTAAAAACCAAAAAAACTTATAAAGAAAAAAAAAATTTAGGAAGCAAAAAAACTAAATAAAGGTAACCCTAGCTGGGAATGGGTCTTATAACGCCACTTTGGGGTATAAACATTTTATCTATTGTTCCCAAGGCACTTGAGCAAGTGTTAACATACAGATAAAAACATGTAACCGAATTATTGAAAGATCACTAGTTGATATTCGTTAGAGCATGTGAAGCAATGCAGTATTTGACATTTACAGAACTCTGTACTCTCTAAATTGAAGCCAGATGTTTCTGCCGAACGGTTTCTATTACGATCGGTGGCAATTTTGCAACCCCCCCCCCCCCACCCATGTTATAAAAACACGTGGATATATACAAAGACACCGCCTTTACCCATGGGATTGGCTCATTTTTACGAAAGGTTTAATAGATTATGTTTACCTAGATTATGTTTATGATTACCTTCACTTCTTTAATATTGCATATGCAGAGTTAGCCGGTATTACAAAGATTCTATAAATAAGGCAGGTGAATAGCGACTTTAAGACCAAAGCAGAGCATTTTGCTGAAGAAAAATCATGATGAGAGGTGATCGAAATATTTAAACCGTTTATTTATGAATATAAGACATTTATGAAGATAGGTTGACTAAAGGTAATCTGAGCTATAGTTATAGCTATAGTGGATCAAGACTTGGGCTTTAGGGGCGGAAGCATCCCCCCCCCCAAAGCGTACCTGCCCGAAAACACAGTAATCATTTTAGCATATTTACATATATGATGGTCTGATACATGTTCCATAAAACAACACACCATTTCAATAAAAACAAAAGCTGAAAGAAATTGTACAAAAAGCATGTTTCTATAAGAAGCTTATATTTGTTGGTATTTTTAAAATAATAAGGTACCCACAATGCATGCATGCAGACCTAAACATTTATATTTGGGTGATTTAACAGCCATGGCTCCGAATCCGCCGTTCAGGTAGAATGTTTCAGTTTCTGTAGGCTTTGACATCTTCCTTACGGACATGAATAATTAAATATTGAATTTATATTGAATTTTTCTTCAATTCGCCTTATCTTAGGGGATATACAAACTTGATTGATTTTAAATTAATTATATTGTATTACCGTTCAGTTAAACACATTATACATGGTATTTGTTTTATAATTTCAATAGTTAGTACTCTTAACGTATACTGCCCCTTTAGCGTTGCTTTGCTTTATGTCAATTCAGCTTCGAATGCTTCTGGGGATCTCCAGATATAAATATATTTTTTTTGCTTCCTAAAATATATATATTATTTAATAATGAATTGTATAAAGTTGAATTATATATATATATATAATTTAATCATTAATTATATAGACTTTAAGATGGATTATAATATTTATGTGTAAATATATTACTTAAACATTAATTATATATATATATATATATTTATATATAGAATTATATAATGAATTATATAAAGATTACGCTCTTTACACAGCGCTTTAACTATAGGCCTGCTTCCTATATCGTAAGTGCTGTTTGTTATGACCGCGTATCCTGAATTGCTACACCAGAGGGGAGCACTGTATTTTTTTGTCCAATCAGATGAGACCTTGTGCTGGAAGACACGGCCAAGCATGTTCATTTCGTTTTGAGTGACAGTTCATCGCCCCGGTAACCGTCTGAACAGGCCACAGGCTCAGAGAGCCCCAGACGTGGTTTGCTTAGGGCCTTGAGCACGTAGGATGCCAGGCCGGTGAGCTGTAATTCAAACGAAACATAACAACAAAGGCTGCGCTAAGGCACCTCGCTGGCTGGTTTCAGTTCTGCAGACAACAGTTACATGGCTACGCTAACACAGTCATAATGTCATAATCGAATCGGTCGATGATGCGAGAATACAGAGGGAGCAATTAAAATTCGACGGTAAACTGATATCACGCGGCGCTTGAAGCGCAGCTATGGGCTGAGCCAGGATGCCTGTTGAGTGTTTGTTTTTGGCATCTGGTTGGTTGCTTGTCACATCAGACGCGCGTTTTTTAGCGGACAACGAACTGCCATCTGGTGTCTAAATATATCATAAACGGTCAAAGCTGACAGCGTGAAAATCCGGTGCCTCGGGAGCGTATATAAAGATGAATTATATTTATTATTTAATAATGAATCATATAAAATTTAATCATATATTTATATATAATAATAAGTTATATGAATTAGGCCAAAATAAAAAAAAGGTATCGTTCTCAGGCACTTTTTTTCAGAAATCAATGCGGGCGGGCGCTTTTTTATTTTAAATTTGTTGGTATGTTTCGATTAATATGTCAAATGATAAAGGAAAAGCATGAAAATAACAGTTTTATTTTGCTAAATAAGTAAAAGCACTACAAAACAAAGGAAATTGTATGGTTTTATCTTCTTGAAAGAAATGTCGGAGCGGCAGCAGCTCAAAATTGGAAAGTTTTTATTGAAAATCAAAATAAAAATTTTTTATGCGGGGGTTTAAAATTGATGCGGGCGGTGCCTGAGAACCATACCTTTAATTTTTTTTGGCCTTATATAATATTTTTTTCAGGAATTGGATCAAGTTTGGACATTCACAAAGTATGCTCACCAGATGGCGCCAGCGTTTCCGGCTTCGGACGTTTTGCGTCTACATGTTCACCTTGCAAGCCGTGTGTTTTCTTTATCTGGGCGTATCTCTCTTGCATATCAAAGACACTAAAATCGACGTAGTGCAAGAATTAAAGCTTGATGATGAGCTGACTCACCAAACCGGCGATGTCGTTATCTTATCAGCGGAGAGAGATAAGAAAAAAATCCCATATACATATGACAGTTGGAAAAACACAATTATACTCCCTAGGGCGTTTGATTCGGATTTTCATGGGATCTTCATGGATATATTGACCACAGTCACAGAACACGCCCAGAAGAATTCCATTGAATTAGTTCTATGGGGTGGGTCCTTATTAGGGTCATACATGTCACATGACATGCTTCCGTGGGCGGCGGAAGTCACCCTAACAGCAACAGCGGAAAAATTGGAAACATTTTTGCCGCCATATTTTGATATGCAAAAAGAACTTGCTGTGAGATCGTCCATTTCTTTGGGAAACCCAATGGAAACAGCTCCGGATGAGTGTGAGCAAATCATAAACAGGAAAGTTGTTTTTGAGCCAGTCTGCGAGTTTAGGATTTACTCCCGCCTATATGGTCCATGGCCGTATATTAGTATCAAACCTTATTACCAGAATGCAACACATGTTTGGACTCAGATTACGAAAGAGATATCCACGAATCTTACTAAAAGCCAGTTTTTCCCGTTACACCTGCGTCCTTTTGGGACACGCTGGTTATCTGCACCACGCGATACGCTTTATTTGTTACGCCGTCAATATGGGGAGTTCAACTGCGTCACCAGTGCATGGAATCACCGACTCTACAGGAAATCTCGAAGAATGCGGACTCGATGTTCAAATGTACAGACCGTGTATCCGTTTGTTAGGCGTCGGCGCACAGTGCACGGCATTGCGGAAACACTGTATGTGGGCGCCACCATTGTGCATATGGCTTTTATTGAAGAGAAAAATGTGACAAAATTTATGTCACTGACATAAGAAGGCCAGTTAATGTTGATTATCAAAGCTGATTTTTAATTCTTAATTACACCATGTATGTTCTTCTCAATGAATACTAAATAAGCACACAAACCCTCAAACATGCATGTGTTTATTTGTTTACAGGGCTGTCAATAAACTAAAAAATTGGTGCTATGGTCAAATATTAAGAGTTCGATATTTGAGCATCCCAGACACCTCTGTAAAATTTTGGTTACGTAAAACTGAATAGTGTTATTATTTTATTTATTTATTTTTTTTTTTTTGTTGCCTACGTATTATTTCCAAAAATGTGGCGTTCGGTGCGTGATGCAATATCTGTAATGTGTCCCATTCAGACCGCCATCCTCGCTAAGACTCCTGGCCAAAGTCTTCACCACATGAACAAGGGTGCGCTTCCTCCAACTAGGAGTGAATGGGTACTTGGGCCCTACACAGGCCGAAAAATTGAAGCTGCACCCGCCTCACATCATTCCCTGTCAGCTCGCAGCCCACCCCGCAATCAAAGAAAAAAATTGAGCCCTACCCCGCAGTTAATATGTTTTTTTCCCACCCACACCCATCCAGCAAAAATATTCTTTCAGTCCGCACCCGCCCCGCACCGCATTTTTCAAGCTTCAACGCCACAAAATGATAAAAAAAGAGTTGAGATCCGAATGTTTACATATCAAGAATATTTTACAGCACAAATATTAACTATGTTTGTCATTTATATATGATTTTTTATATATATATGATCGGAACGAAAAACAAATATTTTATACGTTATATCAATCTTCAAACCATTTTCATAAAATATTTTAGAGAGACATGTTTTATGCTTAAGTGGATTTAATATATACATAATAATTTAACATACCTTTAACATGTTTTTATACTTTACATGGGAAATAAACAAACCTTTGGTTTTATTGTGTCTGTTTAACTTTTATTTTATATTAAAAAAAAGATGAAAAATATAGATTTTTTCAAAAATATGTGTTCCCCAAGTTATATTTGGAAATAGCATTGGCTAATGACAAGCGATTGAACTACTGAGATGTGTTTGCTTGTTAAAATCTTTTCGGCCATAGTCTGCTAATTAGCTGAAACTGAAACTAATTAGACGGTTAAAGGAGTAAAGAGATATTATTATGATAATCTGACCAATTTGGCTTTAGGTTCAGGATGTTCATTGAGATAGACATGACCAGAGCGATGATTCTTATAGCAGTCATCACCACATTATGCAGTGCTCAAACAGGGATTTGACCAGCCAGTGGTCAATGTCAGTACCAATTAGACAGCACGTGGAGTTACAATTAGATAAGGAGTCCACCTTAGGCTTTGTGCAGATCTAGGTCAATTAGTCACCTACACAGCCAGCTGTCGCCTCACAGTATCTACAAGATGAAAGGTAATCACGCCCTTGCTTCACTCCCAGCCATATAAATAAATATGTGAGACCTGAGACAAGTACAGGGTTACAGTCCATATACAACAATAGGCCAGGTAACTTTGTACAAAACCAAAACCTTTCACTTTTAACTGTTCCATGATAAGCACTAGCATTCGCAAATAGGCAATTAATAGAACCCGTTTCAGTAATAACCCGTTCTATAATCAAAACGCGCGGTAATTAGAGCACGAGCGGGAAAGTGGTCAGTTGCAGAGCATGAGTGATAGCGTCCATGTAGGAAAAAAGAAACGTTGTTTTATGCCTTATTAAGGAGTAAATCTAAGATAATTCAGTTGGACAGGCGGTCAAGTACGCTCCATAAGCAGCGGTTACGCTATGCTCAACTATTCCCTACACTAACCGCTGCAAGAAACTGCGGTTGCCAGTCAAGTTTGGCCACCAGGCGGTGTTGTCTCTGTGGAAGTCCCCCTACGTAATTTTTAAACAATCACAGTGCAGGCATGGCCAGCACAATTGGATGTTGTTTGAGGCGCCGGTCGATTTGCACTGGGATCCAATGTCCTGTAAGCACAGGTTTTTTTTTCCACCGCCAGTTGGAATACACACGATACAATCGTCACCTTTCAAAACAGTCTCTATACTAACTTGCTTGTTTGGCCTGAGGTCAGTAATCCCTAATTGTTTGCAAATTTCCTCTCTTGCAGTACCGGACGAGTTTGGCATGGACGCAGCCATGTTTTTTTACACACTGAGTCAATCAGATTACTTTTAACAAATTGCATCTTTGTTTACACGCTTAGCCAATTAGATTCTAGCTTTTCCAGCAAAAATTGACTGGGTGTTTGGCAGCTTGCTAAACCTGAAGAAGCCTTTTATATATCACAGCGTGTGAGTGGAAGGTCACCGAGAGATCACGCGCTTTTTCGGAGCGTAGCAGGCAACCTAAGGGCGCCGAGTTGAATTGGCGGCCAGGTTGTTTATATAGATTGGGGAAGGGTGGGGGGGGGGGGTCAAGTGTACCCGTAATATCGCTCACCTGGTGAATATACATTGTGCCCATCTGTCCCCAGGTGTCGTTTCTACTTGAACCGAACCTCTCCCTTGTTGACAGTGAGGGTCGGCCGGGACCACATGTCTCAATTGTCAAACTTCAAAATAAAAATGTGTTACGGCATTTCAAAGAAACATCCTCAGTTTATATTTCACATGCGTATGCTTACAAAATATTTACAAAAATATTTTTTCCGTGAGGTCCTTTGCAATAAAAACACTATTGTGTATGTTATTTGCATTAAAACAGTTCTAATCCAACATATTTGAAGGGGACTACATTCCCCTCTTCACTACATTTGTTTTACCTAGGCCGCTGGTATATGTAGAAGCAGCGGAGCATTGTGCGGGTCAGATTGTGCCGCCCATAATCCCTTGTAGGGTTTCTGCTACGAATAAAATAAAACAACATAGAAAATGAAGTTTTAAACCAGGGAATGGCCGAAAGGTCTGTCCGAATTTGGAATGGTTGTTATAACTAAGCCAAAACATGAACATGCCGCCAGTCTATTACTAAAGATATGGTGACCCCCCTACTCATGGCACCTCCCTATCGCGGGATAAATTTCCGGTCCCGTCAGTGTCCGTAATTTTGAGGTTCTACTGTAATATGTATCTCTCTATTTAACATATCTGCTTCAAGACAATTGATGGCAATATGATATTTAATGTTCTGCGTCACTCTGGAATTATTATCTAATCTGATATTTTACAGTTGCAAAGAGTTTGGTCAGGGTGCCACAATCAGTAATGCAGTCATTTATCATTTTTTTGTAGAGACAAGCCAACATTTCTCAGTGGTCTGATTTGTAAATCAATAATAATTTGAAACTTAATACTTTTTTCTGTGCTTATGGAAAACTGCTATTATGACTGAGAACCACAAAATATGTTCATGGTCTGCGATGGCGATACTGAAGTAAAAGGGTGTTGTTATCCAAACCAACCATAATTTGCTTAATAAAAATTAAAATGTGCATCCAGCCTTTGTTTTATTAATCCATGAAACAGAAACCAAGGGTTAGATTTGACATGTGACTTTGACCAATAGCATGGTTAGTACCTATGATACTGGAGAAGTGACTCTTGTTTATGGCGGGCCTTAATGGCATACTACAAACATCACCTAAAGGACATTAAGAGAACAACTAATCTGAATTATAACAAGGGCTTATACGATCACATATCCACTATAAACCGTGTATATCGCACCGACTGGCAACTGAATAAGCGGTATAAAATTGCGTGAAATCTTAGAACTAGCCAGAAATGACGGAACCATTGGGTTTTTTATTAACGAGTAAAAAGGTTCAGCAATGTTTATGTAGATTAAAGCTTAATACTGATTTTTCTGAAAAAATGTGGTATATCAGTTATCGTAAAGGTTTACAGAAAGGTTGCTCCAACTATTCCGTATGAGTCAACCCCCCCCCCCCCCCCGACCCCACCCTTGAGGATAAATTGACGCCACTGGTTATTCGGGTGTTACTCTTGGCACAGGTTCTCATGCAGAATTGTCTTATAAAACATATACGGAGCTTATAATCTATGAAAGTTTATATAGATATTTTTAATTACCATCATATTAAAACGAGAAGTACCTCGCCTTTAATTATAACTTCATGCCCATCACTGATTTGCGAAACTTAAATTGAGCTGCGTCAAAATAAGTTGAACATTGATCATTGAAGGCAAAACTCGCCTTTCATCTGGATAAACTAATGATTTTTTTTATTGGATGATAAGAATCGTTGATTATTTAAGGCAGAGGTTAAACACCTTTCTAACAACAGAAATAATTCCCAAGAAACATGAGAAAATGTGCCATAATTTGCATATTATTGATTCAAATAAAACTGAAAGAAAAATCCCTTTTTTTCTACTAACAATCTTCGGTAGGGTGACATATGACTATTAAAAATAATATTCGACAAAAAGTAATTTTTTATTCATGGCGATCCCATCGGGTGTTATGAATAAAATTTGGCATTTCCCTAACCCAAGTTGCATGTATTTGGAGTTGATTGAGCACACAAGGATGCTAAACTTAAACACAACATGCGAAGTATCGACTTAAACTTTCGATCCTACCATTCTATGAAAATAGTTTACAATGTTGTGTGTTTACTTGTTTGTTATGTCCAGTTACACTAGATCAACAACGAGTGTCCTTGGAATACGGAAGAATATAAGTATTTTTGTATCCATGGCGACCCTAAAATACATATTAGAAATTAAAATGTTCTCAAATCCAAATAATCTTTGACCATGAAAACCTGGGTCTGGATAGAGTATTTGACCAATTATTATGTATTTTTTTTTTAATAATGAAAAAATCATAATTTGTTTACAATGGTGGCCCATTGTTGATATTTTTATATTAAACTTTGACCATAAAAAGTTCGGTCTAAACATGATTCAACAATTTCCAATGTTAGTTCCTTAGGTAATGGAAACAGTTAAATATGTGCCAATGGTCGCCCTAATGTACACATTACAAAATTTCAAAATGAAAATGTAGCCCAATTTGTTTTTAGTGTGCTAGTATATTTATATTTGGCCATGAAAACCTTGGTCTAGATACAGTGTTGGACATGTTTTCATGTGTAGTTCTTGAAATATTGGAAACAGTAGAATATTAGTTAATGGCGGCTCTAATTAGCATATTACAAATATTGTTCAAAATCTTAATTCAAAGTCTTAATGAGAAAATGCATCTATATCTGGGAACCCATATTATTACAAATCCACCTTAAACCTGATACTCTGACAATTAATATGAGACATGAGAAATGAGACAGAAACATACATTAACCAGTATTCCATCTCCACAAACCTTATTTTATCAATATTAAAAAATTATTTTTAAATATGCTTATCTTTTACAAACGCCACCGCTTTGACTCGTATACCAATGGTTTCTTACGTTTTCGACGATGCTCTTAAAAATTATTTGGTAATGATTCCTGAGGAGTTGGTTTTGGCAGGTTCACAGCCTGGTCCTTATCGGGCCAAAGACACAGCGACTCAAGAAAATAATTAAATAAAAATTGGGTGGCAAAACCGCCCTATGGTTGAAGAGGTACGAGTGGCGCAGGATCTATCCATGCCAAGGTCAAGAAAGTGGAAACACAACATCTGACTTAGCTGCTCTACTCAGGTGAACCGTCCAGGTTAAAGAAAGAAACAATTGACATGACAAAGACTATAAACGGCGGTTTACTTTCACAGATTAAGCGTCTTATTCACGGTTTTATATTCGCGATAATTTCCCTGTCCCCGAATCAACAGTGTATTTATATCTCTTGTTTACAGCTCTCACTTAAGCACATTATTTAATCCAGTGATCCGTTATATTCTTCTACGTCCTTGTTTACAGAAACAAATTTTTCCCACTTGGCGCGGTCTTTTCAAAGCGAATAGTGATATCGGAATCTTACCTTTGTTAGAAATGAAACGCGGTTACAAAAATGGAATTTTACTAAGTAGATTTAACATTGAGTGTGTATTGCTTGTACTGGGTATCAAAAAGAGTATAGCTGTCACTTTATAATTTCCATTTGAATGGCAATCGGAACTTTTTGTTACATATTTGTTAGAAATAGATTAGAGGAAGAGACTGCTTCTCTCTCTCTCTCTCTCTCTCTCAACTTGCACTAACACGTGTAACGAACCAAAAGAATAACAATTGTTTTTTTTTAAGATATTCGCATGTAAAAAGCTTGATTCATAACTCCATAATATTTTGTCCACCATGAATTAAGTAAGGTCCCGCTTTTAAGCATTTTTTTCTTGAAATTTTGTACGTAATTTGACCTTATTTTACATTCACGTTATTTAGATAATATCCCAAAATACCACCACTTGTACCATTATGATAATAGGCAAGGTCAACAACTGCTTGTGTTAATCGGAAATTTACGAGTTCCTCTTTACGTCATGTTTCAACACTGACAAATGGCGTAAATGTGCACCATAAGACTGCACTGTAAAACACGTCCAATTCATTTATGGTAATGTCGCCTTCCAGAAAATCAAGCCTTGGATAACCATCACTGCCTTTTAGGACAGTGACACCGATGATGTGGGTTGACATAGGTACTGAACTTCTTTAAGAGCTGTTAGAAACGACATAAAATGCAAATGTATATATATTAATGGTTTAGATTGAATAACAAACTTTTAAACATTCTGACAGTTCAAGAGAAAGGAAATGTCTCTGTGTAAACACTAATTTGTGTCAATATTTGAACCTGGAATGTAAACCATATTTCTTACAGCTTCATTTGGCAACAAAAATTAGTGTCCGAAACTCTGTCCAAAACGTCCCATTTTTAGGATCCATGAAAAATTAAATCACGGAAATTATCATTGAATAAATATTTCTCATTCATCTTTCATGCACCTGTTCTGAATAATAAACCTCGTTATAAAACAATGTATAACATTTATTGTAAAAGATGGGGAAATCAAAACTTCCGTTGTCTCACATGCATAAGAAACATGTATAATATTTTTATCGACACCTGTTTTAAACGTCCATTTTGCAGTAGGGTTCTTGAAGGTTAACCATTTATAACAAAAAATATACTGTCACATATTTCAATTTAATTAACATAGCTGACATGACATTTCATTGTGCGTGTCCAACTAACTTATGGTTAAGATTATATTTATACCATCAGCATTAGTAAAATACGTATAGTGCAGATGACCTCGAAACAAATTTAACAAAAACAATGCCTTTAGATTATCAGGTATTCCATTTGCTCTTACATTCGAAATTGCTCTCTTTCACAATTCCATAGATCTATTTAAACTAGGTCTTCTCTAAATGCTTTATGTTAATATTCCCCACAGCTTCATTTAAATTTTGTTGAAGTCACTTTTGCACAAAGGATCTCAAACTTGGTCACTTTGCATAGTTGTCAGTCACTTTTTAATAACTGTTGGTCATTTTTCATAGTGGCAGAACACAGATTTTGTTAACTAGTGTATTGTTAAATCTGAAAATAAATTTTCTTTAATATGTATTGGTTCTTTAAATTTTATAACACAGTAAGCAAAACAAAATACAAAAAAAGCTTTATATCACAGTCAATATGGACAAGTCAGTTGTGACCCTGATAAACAAAATGATATTATGTGGCAATAAATAACAATGTTATGATATCATCTACGAACACTGAAGTTCGAAATTTAATGATACTATTCTAGAAACTCCTGGCTGATGAAAAACAGTACCGTAGATCGATTTTTCACAATGTCAAATAATACAGTATTCAAATTTGGGGGACAGTGTATTTGCAGTTTATGAAACAGCTGTACATTTACCATCAACTGACGTCGTCAGATAGCGATCAATTTTAAACAAATCTGACCCCAGACTTCACCATTTGCACATTTTCACAGCAGCATTTATTTGTTTACAATAACAAGCTTGGCTTTTCCACATTCTAGAGCAACACATTCTAAAAATGACTTTGAAAGTTTTGTTTGTAACCTCTGCTTTTTCAACAAACAAGCCTGATGAAAAGAAACAGCAGACTTTCATTAATAAGACTCCGAAAATCAATCTGTTTTGGATGTTTCTGGATTGAGGCATTCTATAAATTTCTTTGAGGAGTTTCTTGTATCAGAACTATCACAACTTTTTGGAGTTTCTTCCAGCTTTTAAATACCACTATCTCCATGGCACAAAGTTTTTTCACTGAATGCATGGTCACTTGATCTTTAACAAGTTCAATGTGTCAGAACTATCACAATTTTTTTGAGTTTCTTCCACTTTTAGGCGTGGCCGGTCGGGGCAGCATGGCTACCTGTCTGGGTCTGGCCGTGATGTTAAACTCCTCAAGGAACGCTTCCTGGATGATGTTCATCAATGTGTTGTCTATTAAAGTCTCAGCCACACGACCAAACTCTGGTGTCCTGGGATTACGGATGAAAGTGTCAGGCTTCTCATATACAACAAGGGTCTGTACATAAGCTGCATGCCTTTGATAAAACTACCATGATGAATGAATTATTAAACAATTCTTTACTTACACATAATGGAGAACTTTAAAACCAAATCTTGAAAGAAGTTCTATTTACATAAAAGATTTATCATGCAGCATCAAAAATTTATGTCTTGCATCACTTTAAAAACAGAATATGTGCAGAAAATAATCAAATCATTATAAAGAGAAGGATTTGTTTTATTTACAAATTTCACATTCGTTCTGTATTATATTATCTGCTCGTATGACACCCTAAGTTAAACCTGTCTGATAAGAATATCTTAAATAAAAAGAAACAGAGATGCATAAATAAATCTGACAAACGTGAACTTAAAAATTATATACACAAATGAGAAATAAATGGAAATTTATGCATTGTTTAAAGAAAATGAATTGAAAAAATATAAACAAGGCAAAAAAAGGCATGGTTTTCAGGCACTTTTTTTTCAGAAATCAGTGGTGGCAGGTGATAATTTATTTTTACCCTTTTTTGTATGTTTTGATTAAAATGTCATATGATCAGGGAAACGCATGAAAATAACAGAACTTTTTGCTAAACAGGTAAAAGCACTACATAACAAAGGAAATCTTATCAAAATTGTATTATATTAATATCTTCTTGAAAGATGAAAGTCAAAATAATTTTTTTTGATGTGGGTGGTTAAAATTTGACATGGGTGGTAATACAGCTTTAATTTTTTTGGCCTAAAATAATCAGTATAATGTATTCAATCAATGACATCTGTATGTGATTCAAGGAAATCCTTTACTTGTGCTAGGTATTGTTGTTACAAGTCCACAGTTTACCTATTTGATTACCAATCCCAAATGTCGACTTACTTTTTCATGGCCTGCTTCTGTATGTGCTGCTCAGTTTGTTCTTCATCCATCTGCTCAGTCTCTGGACCATGGGATGAGGAGGATGAGCATCGGGATGATGTTTCATCAACAGAGGATGCACGAGAGGCACTGATTAGCTGAAAACATTGAAAAATTCATGAGCACAATGGCAGTTTAAGCATCAAGGACAAATAAGGAAAAGATCAAGGGAACAACTACTGTGTAACCATAAATGGAAAGCAAATGGATATAATCAATAAAGCAGGTAGACCAGAATCAAGAATAAACTATTATATGAAAGGTGGGTCACAAGAGACTAGAAAGCACTCTGGGCACATGCTTATTATTTAAAAAGATAACAAATTTATTAAAAACCAAACTTAAGATCATCTCCATATTTAATGATTTTTTCTAACAAAACCAAACCTCCATCAGGTTTCATGAACAGTGGCTGACAGGACTATGGACTGTTTCTTAGAAGGACAGTTGGATCGACAGTGGGATTTATATGAAATATCACCTCCAGACAGGGAAAGGGTATCTATATCAGAGATTTGTTAAAGATCTAGGTGTGGACTAAGAATCATATCTTTTTCATTTTGTGCATCTGTTCCCTGGTAAGGACTTCCATAGGCAGGTGGAAGAATCTAGTACTACAGGAGAGAGCACTCTTGAGTCAAGGCATGGAGGTATGTACTTTTCAGTGCTCCATATTTAATGTATAAAATGTTCATCCACAAACTAAAATGTATACCTGAGATGACGTTCCTTGTTCGTCTACTAGCTGAGCAAAATCTTCCTCCTGCAAAGCAAGATCTAGCTGTACTGAGCGAGTTGACCTGACACTGCCGGCACGGCCCTCATCTGGTGACCTATCTTTACTGTCAACATCCTCTTTGCTAGGTGCCGGGGTGCGGGGCACTGATGGAAGGTCAGATTCCTGGATGTCGCTCTCCTTGGGGTGGATCTTGGGATGTCTCGCAGCAGCATTAGCGAACTGGTTGTAATACGGCACTGGCTCCTCTGTTATCTTGTTGATGGATTCATGGAAGTTAGAATCATCCAGTAATCCTCTGTATAATAACATTGATAGGTACAAACATTTGCAGCTAAATATCAGCTTCCCTTATATAAGAAAAGTTCATAAACACCCTACAAACTCAGGAAATAAGTCATCTGGCAATATGACTTTTTATATGCATGTGATATACACAAACTGAAATAGAAATTTAACGGTGGTGTAATTTCAGGAGCTGTTTGGGCCAAAATTTATTGATGGTTCATGAAATGTTCTAAAATATTGTGTTTGAATACACTGTAAGTGATGTATTAATGCTACTTAAATGAAAATAAAGCATAAATCAGTTTACTCCAAAGTAAACAGACACCAATAAGACATATTCAAATGCAGGTTTTGTTTCCACATGACTAAAGTGAAGCCAAAAATACCCATAAATACTCAAGTTTTATGATTTAAATTAGCATATAATATTTTACATATAGCTGAAACGTTATTTTCAATCGGAGTAATCGATTATCCTCACATACTCCTTGTTTTCACTGTTCTGATAATCAACACTCTTCCCTGTCTGTAAATACTTGAATACTGTGTTACTGACTATATAAATTTGGGATCTTTTAAGAGGAGTACATTGCACATTAGCATAGATAAGTACTCCATTACAGTTCTCCCCTATAGTCTTTGAGAGGGTTACCTGAGGACATTGGCGAGGGCCCCTGCTATGATGTCGGCCTCTGCTTCCACACATGGGATACTCTGTTCCTCCTCTGCCTCTTGCTCTGCTTGCGCTCGTCTGATTTTGGGACCAAATTTCTCACTGAGAGATCTGTAATCAAAGCAACATAGACATTTACACAAAGTTGAAATATTAATTAACTTTGGAATAAATAAATATATAAATCCTTACATATATGTTACACAGCTTTTATTGGTTTCCAGTGAGCCAAGGGAACAAATTCTGGTGAATGTTGATACAAATGAGGAATCAATAACTGATAATTGTATGTCACCATGATATGAATCATTGGAAGGATACCACAAATCCCTGGTATTTATATATCAGAATGTCACCCATTATTTAAAGGAGGCATGTCATTGCTTCTTTGACAGTGAGGTATTTTGGCTGTCAAGCTATGGAAATGCTTGTATAGCCTCATTCATAGGAAAACACTGATTATCTTAGTTCACTTATGCTGAGACAGGTGGCGTTGTCACCACAGCCTCATACCAAATGCAGTTCTCTCTGAGCCTGACTGAAGGCATTTCACCGCCAACTGGTGGTTCATATGGTAAATGACTGCAATAGATGTAAAGTATTATATGTTACAAACAATACATCTGTGCTGGGACAAAACAATAATGAAGCTAACCTGTCAATATAGAAGTTCTTATATTCGTTAGGGAAGTTATTCTGGAAGTCAATGATGTCATGCGTTCTAGCGGTCACACCCAGATGAAGTAAGAATGGATCTGGTGGTACAGGTTTCTGCCAGTATTCGTCCTTCCTGGCCTGTATTCTCTTCTGTCTATCACACTGATCATCTACCGTTGTCTGCCTGATTGGAGGCAGGGTCTGCAGAGACAGTTACAGTATCCAAATAGGTCAAAGGTCACCCAAATATTAGAATAGGTAACAAAATATTAGCAAAGGTCATACAGATGTTAGCATATCATATTTTTATCTGCATGTCATCCAAATATTAACATAGGTCCACCAGATACTAGCAAAGGTCATCTAGATATATTAACATAAGTCATCAAAATCTAAGAACAGATTATCCAAAAATTTGACCAGGTAAACCACATTTTAGTATAGATCATCCAAGTGTTAAAACAGTATTACAATAATATGAACATGAAAACAATGAAAAACATTGTTTAAAGGTAGCATCTTTTTTTAACACTCATTATAGTTCACAAATATTGACCTCTGACCTTGTATTTTGCATATTTAGCCTCATCCTGGGGATCCTTGATGGTCTTTTCTATTGGTCTGAGCTCCCCACTCTTTGGGCGTCCCTTCAACATAGAAATAATGACAAATGTAAAATTATAAAATATCTGACATCAGATCAAAATTTATTTAATTACAGTATGACAGAGGTCACTTTATTTATAGCAATTAAAGGAAAACCATCTTATTAAGCTAGTCCTTGCTAAAGTAAAAGTTAATATGTGTTATTATATAATCTAAAATGTGCAAAATGACCTGAATCCTTGTGTAACTTGCAACAATAAAAATACCCTGCCACTTGTTTGGCAATGCAAGAAAAAAGTGAACAGCATTCAGTTAAATAATGCTTGATTTAATTGAAGGAGGAAATCATACCTGCCACAATGTTAAACAAGAGCACCACAAACATGCATAAAACACCCATCATGTATCTAGTCACGGTGACCCGTGAACTCATTAAATATGCATGAATTCTGATGTGAAGGTAAATCAGGTAAGAAACTCCATTGGTAAATACGTTTACTGAGTTTCATGAGAATCGACAGGATTTTTGGAAAGTCACCAATTTGCCTCCAAAGTGTGGTGACCTCTGATCTCATTTAATTTGCATGGATTTTGCTGGAAACTGAACTTAGGCGAGATATTTTTTAACATTTATGATGAGTTTATTGAAAATCCATCAAAACCCATGTGTGTTATCGTTGAGACACTTAAAGTTAATGGAAAGATGGAAAGACGGCACAACAGATGGAAGGTGAGTATACCATAATATTTCTTTCATATGACATAAAAAGTATAACAAGAGCACATCAAAGCGAAGCATCCCCTGGCATGGAACATAATTAAAATGGGTTTATTACACATTGTGAAAATGATGAGGGCAGCTCTCTGGCCTATACCTTTGCTCCTGTGACCTCAAACTAAAATTAGGGTTCTTCATCCATGGGTGGGTGAGCAATATGAGCAGGATGACACTGACAGGTGTTGGTCAAACTGTTTGGCCTAAAATGGATGCACAAGCTTTTTCAACAAGTGGGCCCTGTGACCTAAAATTGATATGGGTCTTCATCCATGGGTGGGTGAGCCATGTGCAAGTTGAAAGGTTTTGGTCAAAAGGTTGGGCTTTAAAGTGGTACACAAGCTATTTCAAGAAGTGGGCCTTGTGGATGCGACCTCTGACCCGCTGACCTGAAAATCAATAGGTTTTTTTTCCACGGGTGGGTGAGTCATATGTGGAAGATGAAATGTTTTGGTGAAACAGTTTGGCTTTTACTGGGTCCACAAACTTTTTCAAGAAGTGGACCTTGTGGCTTTGACCTCAATCCTGTGACCTAAATATCAATATGGTTTTTCATCCATGGGTGAGTGAGCCATATTTGCAAGATGAAAAGTTTTGGTCAAACAGTTTGGCTTAAAATGGGTCCACAAGCTTTTTCAAGGCAAGTCTGTAGAATACGTTCTTGTTTAATCCCATAGTCATACTAAGAAACAGAATCTGTTTTTAATTTCTTCTTAATTTTCTAATAGTTAATACAGGTATAAGAAATGCAATTGGTACCTCAATATCTGGTAGTCTCTTGTCTGCATCAATGTCATTTTCTGTGATGGTGAATTCTACTTTCTGTCGCTGTTTCTCAGACTCCCACAGCTGCAGTTTGTGTTGATACACTGACATCTTAGAATCATCTATCACCTGTTGGTAAAAAAATTAGAATCCTCATTCCAGCAAGATCATACACTATGTGTTTTTCCTGCTACAATGATGACTATATAGTGAAACAGGATATGATTACCAGTACACGCATGGACTGACCTGAGATGTGGACTCATAATAAAAATACATGGAACTGAATTGTTCAAGTGGCAATAAAAAAGCATATGCTGCATATAAACAAAACCTTTTGCAAGGTTCAAGCAAAACTGCATCCTCATTTATTTTGCAAATACCTTGCAGTGCACAATCTTAATACAAAATCTGTCTGGAGTTTCGGCTACTGATTAAATGCCAGATTTCTACACTCTTGCTTTTTGAGTCCATGGACATGCAAGCAAACCTGGATATATTTAAAAAGTAACATTAATTTTCTATACATATATAATAAGGAAATCTAGTGAACAAAAAAAAATTAAATAAGAGTCATGTTACTTTCCTTTGACAACTAAGTAACCAGAGAAGGCTGTATAATACAGGTGTTATTTGAGCAAACCAATCACAGGACAAGTATTTTTACTAATAAACGAAGAATAAAATGTTATTTAACCTATGAATATCCCTATCCATTTTGTATATACTCACCTCACAAACCAGGTCAAGGTCATAGAAGGATGGCACGCCACACGATGTGAATATGATGTTACACAGGACGCCACTGTTTGCTCTGAGAGTGCCTTGTGCTGGGCTTATCCTGACATACTGTGGATAAAGTTTTAAATATGTATCATTTATATGTTATATTTTCCGGCCTGTTCAGTATTGCCTTTGTATTGGCCTGAGAGCAGCATATAAGGCAAAGGCCCACACAGACCAGGAACAGGACGATATGGATGCCAGAGAACCATAAAGAGGCTGGGAATTACCAACAAGCCGTTTCATAATTTTTTTTTTAACATGGCCATGCTTGTTATTAACACAAGCCATGTATAGTCCTCTATTATTACACAAAATGCTCAAGTGAGACACTTCAACAGTGCACATGCACTGGCACCTTCACACATACAGAGTCCTAGTTTCTTGTCAGTTTCACTCAGGGGCAGTACATCACTGAGCACAGTAAAGTCACAGGCCTTGATGCTTGTTGATTTCATAACAGGCTGTTGCGTCACTTACCACAGGTCACATGCCATGCTTGTATTCCGTATATAACTGGGCAGTGACATGAAGTGGCAATGACTTGTCACATCAGTGGGCCAGGGTCTCTGTATCCAATTAATCACATGCATGGCCAGTTTATAAAGTGTGATATCATTATATACATAACTGGACAACATTTACTGAGCACAAAATTCCTCAAAAGCAAACATTTACCATGATTTTATATATTAAATCTACACCATATTCCCCCACATCAGTATTGCTTCATTCAAAAATGCAGGAAAACAGAGGTACAAACACAAATAGAAAAATTATGTTTCCACTTTTGTCTTAATCAATTTTAAAAAATGAAACAGAAATAGTTCATGTTGAGGTTTGCTTCCAATGAAGTTCAAGTGAAATCAATCATCATTTTTCCAGTTTTTCTTTAGCATAACTGTTTTCATTAACAATACATTCTGTAGATTTACATATTGTGTTGTTAATGAACCTCAATTATTTTGAAAGCCCTACTTACCTGTGTATCCTCTTTTGTTGTGACATGCCACCTGAAGGAGAGTGACGTTTGACGTGATCTGTTACTGAGTGTGACGAGCCTCCTGACCTTGCAGAACAGTGGCATGTTGCCAAATGATACCCGCTCCTGTGACAGGAACGCCAGCTAAAATCATAAAACAAACATTGTATATAACACAAGTGACCCATTGGTCATAGTGCTCAGCTATTTAGCACTGTGACATGTAACAGGAATGACAATTATAATAACATACCGTACACTGTATATAAGAAAATTAACACATATAATGGTGCTACAGGTATGGACTGTTTCATAATAAATTGTTTAAAAGGGCATTCAAGCTGTGTTCATACTTCACCCAAATTCACTGAGTACCGTATCAAATATGGTTTATTTTCTCCAAATCCACATTCTGTTCACACCACAGCCATGTTCATTTGTGTTTATGATCTGCATCGGTGACACCATATCGGGAGAAGGTTTCAATGATGAATTCATTAATGCAGTATTTGCCTCAACACCATGTGAACACACATTAATTGTATGCATGTTGACCATTTTCACAATGCATATACAGTAAGAAGAATAAATTTAAATGCATGCAATACAACAACATGGGAAGTGCATCCAAGGCCTTAACGAATATGGCATAATGCATAATGCCACTGTAGACATGGGTAACTGTTCATAAATCATACAGATTTATGGCATGTTTACAGGGTGAGTGAAAAATGTTCAAAACAATACATATTTAAAGGAATCTTTCAAATAAATGTCAGAGCAACAACCTTCTGCTCAACCACTCAGGCCATTAAATGATTTTCTACAGTAGAGAAATAAAACCTTCTTAAAATGAGGACAAGAGGTGGGGCTGTACCAAATCATAAGTGTGCTGATACACAGCGATTTACAGTAAAATATTGTATTGGTATCGTCGGATGTCCCAGTATCGATACATTTATGATATGTATACATACAATGGAAACCAATGTCTAACAGTAAAAATATTCGTTCACTACCATCAGAGGTGAAAGATCACTGATAAGAAACGAGCTCAGCATCTTCTGTTTGGAAAATCAATTTTATTTGTGGTTTGGAAATCAATTTAATGACAGCTAGCTTGTTTATATTTCATACAAAGAATATTCTGCTTTGAAATTAATACTTACCTGTGGTATAACCACATATGACTTGCCTGTCAAACCCTGGTTTTAGAGTGTATGCAAAACGGCAGCAACAATGACTTTTTTTTCCAAAAAAAACGGGAGAAATAAACCTTATAAAGGTTTGACAGGGGCACAGGGTTGTGACATGATAGTACTCTAAGGCAAGCATCCAGTTTGCAGAGAAGGTTTGGTGGCAAGGAAACCTGCATCAGCAAAGTTTATTATGGAATAACACTTTTTTTTACCACACCCATGTCCTAAAGTTATAACAGGTCTAAGGAAAACTATAGTGTATATATAATGTGTCATGTATAGCATTGTGAGCAGTATAGCAATACTGTAGCACAGATAATATATTGTTACAGTGCTAACATGCAGTGACCTTCCAGCACTGAGAATACGGTAGTAACACCCTCCACAGATGAAGAAAAACATAAAACCATTAAAAGCAGCTTATTAATGGGGAGATAAAGGTGCAGACATAATTTTTTTTTTAAACTAAAAGAAGAACTGTTAAAAATTCTCTGAGAAAAATGCCCATTTTCAAGTGCAATTTTAAAATCAAGCATTTTTCATTAAGGTGTGCTTGATTATTCTATCAGTTTTATAATATGTGCAGGAGTTAGTTTAGGCCAAATCCTAGGTGAAATCCTAAGTATCGCAATGTGTACCAAGGAGATATATTTATGTAAAAATGGTCATTTTCAACATCACAATGTCAAATACTGAATTATGTATAGGGTTTCAACTTCATGGTTTTTATGGACAACCAATTTCCACAAACTGAAAAGCAAACAATACAAATATTGTATTTTACATTATTTATATATGTATAAAACTGATTGAAGAGTTCATTTTAGCTCAGTAATTTATGAAGCTTTTTCAAATATGACAATATTCCATGATATTAACGTTCAGATTTACCATTGTTTATATAGGAAATGGTTTGGGATTTCAGATTTATGTGACAATAAATGGGATTTTCTATTAACCAATATGACACAAAGTGGGATTGACTGTATGCATGTTGACCATTTTCACAATGCATATACAGTAAGAAGAATATTTAAATGCATGCAATACAACAACATGGGAAGAGCATCAAATGCCTTATCGAATGTGGCATAATGCATAATAACACTGTGGACATGGGTAACTGTTCATAAATCATACAGATTAATGGCATGTTTGTGCAGGAGTTAGTTTAAGTGAAGTTCTAGGTGAAGCCTTGAAGTATTGCAATGTGTACCAAGGAGAAATATTTTAGAAGTAATTTATGCAGCTGTTTCCAATATCTACAAATTCTGTAAAGAACCTGGCCAAATTTTATTCAATTATTTTAAAATTCTTGCTTGAGAATCCTTTGGCATATTAATGATCTTTTTCCCTAAAGTTCAAACAAGAAATTAGTGAACTAGCATTGTAATGGTGCTGCTTAAAAGCTAGAAAGTGGTAGCAATAATTAGAATGCATACCGAAAAATCCTGATAGCATGGAAATACAGACACAAATCAGTCAAGAAATGAAGAAGACAAAGGTTTACATCTAGATAACTCATTTACACAGACTATATTATTCAGTTTCTATCTGATACAGACACACTTCGAATGTTTTTTATCCCAGAATGGGTACTTAGTCATTGAGTGCTTGAATATTTTGCCCAATATATCAGTGTGAAATCATCATGGCTGTATATATTAATCATTTTATAATAATAATAATAATTATGAGTAGTAGTAGTGCCTGATTATCAATCAATCAATTATTTGATCAAATAAAGTAGTTAGTGAAGAACAGTATATATTCTCAAATGGTTAAAATCCTGCCTCTTAAACTGAAAATGTTCTAAAAACACAATTTAAATGTAAACAAATGTTTAAAACCAACACAGAAAAACTGACGACAAACTGTAATATGCCCCATGAGTACAATATAATCTCATTATGTTTACCTGTCCAGGGACTGCCACAGTCTGAACATTGGGGACGCTGGACGACTCGATCTTGTCTGTGATGGGCATGGTGTCACCCATGACCCTCTGATCATAACCAATACCTGTGAAAGTGACCAGAGCCGTGTCCCCATTGTGGATATGGATTGGAATATCAACCTGGAAAATTCAAAATTTCATGTAACAATTCTAACAAAATTATAAATTTTGATGATTGTACTTTTATTTCAAATTAAATTTTATTAGATTTTTGGTGGAGGTTAACAACTACTGTTGTAATGGATCTCATTTTCATTTTACAACCTGGTTTCTAAAACATGTCACAGATGTCACCACCTGTCAAGCAATTAATCAAAAACACACAACTTTTAATCCTCTCTCATATTAACAACAAATACCAACACTGCAACTTTCCTTATTTATTAAATTTTCCTATCACCTTCCTACTATAATCAATGTACATACCCTCAAATATTTTATCCCTGAAATTTTCAAGTGCCATCAAATTTTTACAGCCCTGTTCAATTTGACAAAACAAAATTGTTTAAGATAATTTGTAGTTTTCTCTCTAGGAAGAAAATATCTCTCTCTGAGGTACTCACAGAATATGTTTTGGCCTCTAGTGGTGAGAATCGCCACTCGACGGCCAGAGTGCGACCTGGTAGGATCTCTCCTTTCGGCTTCAAACATTCAAACACTGGATGGTCAAAGTTGTCTTTTGTCAAGGCCGCCAAGGGTGCGGTGTCTATTTGATAGTTCAGTGGTGTTGCTCCGCCATTGTACATCTCATACACCTAAAATATTTTAAATTACATAAATATAAAAACAGGAAATATGCTGAATTCTTGATATATGTTGTCATCTGGTGGATGACTAAGAGAAGTAGCATCTAAGACAACTTGCCATGGAAACGTTATTTTTATTCCTGAGCTAGTTATTACTTTGTGCAATACTTATAACATTTACTTAAATCTCATTAGAGCAGGCTACAATTTACTTAAATTCACTGATATAGGCATTGTGATTTTTCATGGTCATTTCATGTCTTTAAATTGTGCAGACAACAAGAGCTGATTTTATTATCTTACTTTGAAGGTGTGTTGATGAGGGTATCTTAAGTAGCAGGTTTACCTGTGTGGGACTGTTCTTCTGGCCAACAGGAACAGGGGAGAACATGAATTTGTTGGAGGGGAAATGTACATATGGACGGCCAGGCTCCACCGATACACCCACAAAGTTAAGCTGGAAACAAAAAAAACAACACCTGATAAATTGTGTCTCATATATCAGCTTGTTGTAGACAGTATACTTTCTGCAAAAGCTATAATTCTTCTTTTTTCATTTGATCATTAATGTCCAGAAAGGTCATACATAAAGGGACTGACCTTTAGATGTTTTGATTTGTAGTTTCTGATCCTAAAGATGTGTTTACAATGAGGATATAAACTGTTACTAAAAATCTGCATTCTAAGGAATGCAAGCCTCCACAATGTGGGGGTCCCTTGTGGGATGCTCTCAAAATTTCGTTTGCATTCACTAATTGAGCTCATATTTCCAGTTTCATTCATGCATAAGTGACTGTACATTTGTGAATATTTCTTGACGATGTTCCTAAATTCGGATCATGTGCCAGATCCACATTAAATTAAATAAATTCATTAGGCATAAGGCATATTAACCTTACATTACAATAAGTTACTCAGTTTGTTCTTATCTTGTTGGGTACACACCCTGCCAGGTCTTGTGGAAGTTTATAATGATTTTGTCTACTCACCAGTATTTCCCTGCCTTCAGCGATCTTTAGTAACACCGGCAGCCTGTCCGTTCCCGCCATGAAGTGGTTATACTGTAACGTGATGGTCTTGCATTCTCCAGGCTCTAATACACCTTTCTTTGGTTCCACAGTGAACAGTTTATTATCAATCACCTTCATCTGTCAATCAAATAATAACAAGCGTAAAGGTCAGAGGCTGAGTTTATTGTCTGATATCATTGATGTTGGTCTCATCCAGTATTACCTTTTGTTTATTATTTTACTGAATTTTCTAAGCTCCCTAGGCAGCAAAGCTATTTGTTCTACATTTAACATACCTGTTCTACCCATTCAATTCTTGTTGAAATAGGAAAACATGTGGTAGAGACCTCAGCCAGGGGTCTGAGCAGGAAGAACATTTTGAACAAGTTGTCAAGCCACAATCTTATAGTTACAAGTCTAATGTATTAATTCAGAACACTCCATATTATAACTGATCAGTAATACAGGCATCAATGATTTTGAAGTCTTTCCCAACATGTGACTTTTTATCTATATTTTACTTAATGGTGGTGCTACTTTACTTTTGTCACACAACTCCCCTGTTGCATTGTTTCAAAATGTCCATTTTTTTTAAATCTTGAACTGTCTGTTAAGTCTCCTAACAGAGGTTATTTTCAATATTTTCCCATTAATCTGAAGAAATTGGACATGATTTTACCGAGGGGCTATCAAAGCGCCATCTATCAGAAACTCAATGAACTATACAAGAATTGGTAATATGCCAATATATTGATGAAAACAGTCAATTTAACTGTCAAATAAATATTAAAAGTCACAAGCTCTGAGGACAATTTTAAACTCGATCCTAACTCGTTTACATTACCATTAGAAAAAAATTCATGTGCAGAAAGAAAAACAAATTGAATAAACCAGCATTACATGGGAAATCACTTTGACTCAACTATTTAGTTACACATTTTCCCAGTAGATGGGGACACTGACCTCATGGAGTTCACCCAGGTCATATTCACCAGTTTCTGCCCAGTACTGTAGCTCCAGCTGTAAATCACTTGGAAACAGGAACGCCCTGTCAAAGTAATAAAAAAAGTTGTGAACAAGATTGCACAAAGCAGGAATGTGGTCAACTAAAACAAGCTCAAACCATGTTATGAAGTAGGTCTTTTTGTGCCAGAGAAATATTAATATCCAAAGAAATTCTGATTACTGATAAATGTTAACTATCCTGTTAAATCAGCATACTGTATCAGACATCAGTAAATTTCCCTCTCCAAACAATTTCAAGCTTTTAACTTTTAAGCTATAAACATTGCAGATATATGAACAGTAATCCACTGATTTGGTTACAGTATGCCTAATTTTCCAGGTTGTTATTTTGAGCTGTGGGAATGGTACAGTTCTGTAAAGAGATCTGTAAAGTGATATGTGTTGAAAATTTGAAAATTTTAGCCATGCCAAATGTTACAAAACACATGAAAAATTTATCCCTCTTGTAAGTATTATTATTCAAGATAGTAGAGCGAGCTCACATTAAAGATTTCTATGAAAATGAATGTGACTTTAATAAAAAAACTGCTAGCTGATAGACATGTTAAATGAAAAATCTATATGTTTACCATTCTGTTGGGACAGGTCCCGGATTCTCCACCATAAGTTGTACTACACATGGCTCACTGTTAACAGGTGCTGCACTGAAGTTGAAGTCCTGTATGGCTCGAGTGTACACAGAGGATCGTCTGTTGTGACTGTAAAATATAAAATCTGTTGAATTTACAGTACAAGTATTAGTACTAATTACAAGACATACATTTTATGGTTTTGTGTATATCAAAACCTTAATGGGAGTATATACATATAAAATTTGTAAACCAGGTGGAATCCAGGTTAACATAACATGAAGCATGTCCAGGGTGATCAAGTGTTGATTAAATCTGGACTGTTATAACCTGTTACTAGTAATTCAACATTTAGGCAGTATTTGAATGTGCTGTGAATGGAGATTAAATCTGAACCCTGTTTTTGCAATAACATGTGGATTGAATCTGAATGAGCCATGCTGTTTGGCACATTACTGGAACAGCTATGGCCTCAACTAATATATTGTAAATAAATTAATCAACTCTAAAGTCAGCAAACCCTTTTAATGACAGCCATAAAGATGCAAAACTAAAATTTTATGAATTAATTAATTCTTGTCAGAGGATCTTACCTGTGTCTGGTGGCCACAGAATACATGACTTCTGTCTCAGCTGGGTCAGCATCCAGACTGCTGTTCAAGCTGTAGAATAAGAGAATATATTATATAATAAAAATATTTGTGAAACCTCAAAATTACAACCACCAAAAGGACCTCAATAAAGTGGTCGCATGTCTGAGGGGGTTGTCTTAACGGGTATGATATTTAGAGCAAAAAAGAATATGGATCTTAAAAAATGGCTGTTATTTTTAGTTTGTTATATAACTGAGGTTTTCTTTATGCTAAGTTTTACATGAATTAAAATAAGATAAATGAAAAAACAATAACGTGATACATCTTGCAGTTTCAGTCAGTAGCAAATTAGGCTGGAATATCATTTTCACATACAATCCCTGTTACACATACTATCAGTGAAAAAGTATGAACAAAAATAAAATTTTTGTTTAATATTGTATGTTGTAACCATTGTATCCTTATTAATAGTATCTTAAAACTGCCTGAAGTAGCTTATACCTAACTCTGCTATGTTAAAACAGACATTTTTATCTATGCTCATTGCAAGGAAGAAAGAATTATTAAGTACTTTTTTATAATGTTTACCTGTCCAGAGCAAAGAGGTTCCAGAGCTGTTTTTTGCTGAGGCCAATTGCGCTACCATAGCAACGGGCATCTGTCACTGCCATAGTGGGGTAGACCCCTGTTGTGAGGATGTGGCATAAATGGTGTGTGTCCTGGGCAACAGGATTGACACCACTCCCTGCATGAACAAATTTATTTACAATAAGTAAATATGATAAAATTCTTTAAAAATTTTTTTTTTTATCTTAACTCAGTATGATACATTAATCTATCAAATTAGATCAGAAACCAGTAAAGGCTACAAATTTTTTGAATTACACGTGGAAACAAATCAAATTTTTTCCCCATCTAAAATGACTTTTTTTTGTATATGAAGTGCAAGTATGAACAATAGCCAGATCAGAAATGTGGACCATTAAATTAACTAATTTGAGAGGACAATTCCCTGATAGGCCAATTAGATGGTTCACTGCAGCTAAGTGAGGAAATGGCTGAAAAAAATATGTACAACAAGCAAATTGTGAAAATTATGTCCCCCTCTTCCACCTCTTGTTATTCTAGCTTGCTGTGATCTCATATTTTAGTTTTTTATTTTCCCCTGAAGATGTCTCCACATGTCATAGTGCCTGTATATTAGTTTTCATTGTCCCCTGAAGATGTCCCCTCATGTTGTAATTTTAGTTGTGAACTGGGAACAGAAGGGAACATTTTTGTTTTGGAAAATTAAAACCTGAGGGATGGACAGACAGACAAACAGACAGACAAACTCAAATCAATGTCCCCATTCCTTCCAAGAAAGAAGGGGATAATTACCAGATCAGAAATGTGGACAATATTAAGTCAACTCATTCAAGAGGCCAATTCCCTGATAGGCTAATTAGATGATTCACTGCAGCTCAGTGAGGAAACACCCAAAAAAATATGTACAATTTAAAGAAGAATGAACAAGGCTGGAATACCAGAAAATACATTATACTAAAGAGGTGGATCAGGTGTCAAAGTGACAAAGAGCACAGCAAGAGTTCATAATATGCCCATTGAATTGTCTTGTGACCTCTGACCTTATTAATTATGCATCAATTTTGCCGAGAATTTAATTCAGGCGAGAGACTCTTTTGGTAAATAATTATAATAAGTTTCATGGCCTCATTAAATTTGAATGGATTTTGCAAGGAAAAGGACTTAGGGGAGATATAATACTGTTTTATATTTCAGGCGAGTTTCATATTCCTGGTCAGCTATCGCAGTGACACCACAAGGAAGCCTGGTGACCTCTGACCTCATTAAATATGTAAAGACTTTGCCTAAAAAAATTCCTTTATATTTTCACTTTTAAATTATCAGTCTTAAAGTACCAATACTAAACGTCTTATCAACTGTCATATATCAATTAATTTTTATAGTTAATATGCATTTATATCTGAGTCTTCCTATGATTATAAATTATATAATATATTATATAATATATTAATTAATTTTTTAATTTTTAATTTTTTAATATATTAATTATATTATATTATATATTAATTATTATAAATTATTATGTACATAGGCCTACTCGATTTTAATCTTACATCTTACCTATGATGAATTATTATACTGTTGTTACTTACTGTTGCTGATTTTATGTAAACATCAACATTCCATTATATTCCATTTTATTCTATTCAATTCCATTTCATTCATTCTATCAATCAATCAACCAATCAATCACCTAATCAATTAATCACTCACAAGCTGCTTCAAGTTGAATTACAAAGCTTATCATGGGGTCAAATTGGTAAGAATATACAATTTACCTGCCATTCAAATTAACAGAGGGGTTGAATAAATAGAATTAATACAGCATGCTTATATTCAATTATCACAATATAAAGTTACTTTATGATTTGAAATTTTTAGGCAAACTACTCATTCACAGCATATTACCAGAGGTTTATGTAACCATGGTAACCCAGGAAATCAATGTGATGTGACACGGACACTCTCCACACAGACTCACCATCAGGAGTGATTAACTGGTAAGATACAGAGAACTGGTAGTAGAGCCTCCTGACTGGTCGGACCTTTGCACTGATGACCTGCTTCGATCTTGCTGGTAAAATTCCAAATGTTTTATCTAACTCCAGTGCTGTAAAAGACAGGAAAATATTTGGAATATTAAATCATTTATTTTTTTTATTTGAAATATAAGATATAGAGATATCAAGAATGACCAACAGAGTTAGAAGACTAGAAAAAGAATGATGTTCAAATACTATAATACAAAATAACATCAGTTCTTCAAATAAACAATTTTATTTAATTTTATTATTTATATGAGGTCATGGTGAGGTTAGTTTACTGCAAGTCCTCAGGTCTCAAATATATAAAGTGATCATATGTAAATTGCACAATAAATCAAAGTCCATAAACATGAAAGCTTACAAAATTCAAGGACATTTACAGGACACTGATGGTCATTTCCAGGACAAAATATTTAAAATAATACAGTGATAATAATTAATCACTGTATATGGTAATTTTTCTTAAGCTCCTGTGATGAAACATGAGGAACTATTAAATGATACTCAATCAACAACCAGGCTTAAACAAAGGTCTGTGTCAGTTAATGAATATGCATGATGACCATTTTGGAAGAATGAAAAGACACGAGTCAGCATATCCATTCAACAACAAAAAGCATCTTTGGTTCTCTGAAATTGTCCTGGTTTGTATCTTCAACTCTGATCCAATCACCTTTCCAGAACCCTAACACTAAAATTCCAGGATATATGCACAAAAAATTTCAGACCTTTCTAGGCCTGGAATATAATATGGCTAATTTCCAGAAAATTAAGGAATTTTCAGGAAATCTAGGATACTTTGGAAATCTGACATTGATATATCACCTGTGTACTCATCATGGACGCGATCCTCAGAGCCAGGTCCACTCACGCTCTGCTCCACGATTAATTTGTAATGAAGACTACAGTCACTCTGATTGGTCAGCGTGATATGCTGGGAGGCGGAGCTACCAACCACCACCGTCCCATAGTCAATGTACAGCTTCTCCGCCTGAAATTAAAACAAATATTTTTTTTTTAATTTGACACAGATGGAATATGAAGTATGCAGCAGTTCTTTCAATGCTGTAAAAATGGCCTTGGAAGAATACATGATCCACATAAGGTTAAGAACAGGCCAGTGATAGCTTTTGAGTGAAAGGTCCCTTAAGTTCATACCCTGCCAGAATATCAACTGCACATTATGAAATGTTGATAGCATCGGCGAGATCTGCTCCTATGAAGTACATTTGTACATCAGGTCTATGTAATGTATCAATTTTATTTTCTAGTAGTTAATCATATGCTTATTCCTTCACACTATTATTCTTCTGAGTTGTTCTTTATGTAATTTGTTTGACACCCAAATTTCTTCCTCTTTTCTGAACGCATGAACAACAGGTTATGACAACTGGACTATACCTAGCACTGCAGATAATATAAAACCTGACATCCAGAATACTTCAGGAAAACCTATAATTCCTATTGTATGGTTGCCTACATCTTCATTTAATAGTGTTTCACCAACAAACTATGGAAATATCCTTAAAAATAGCATAATGTTGGTGTATATTTTTTTCTGTCAGTCCCAAAGAAAGGAATAATATTCAGGTGGTTCATTATATCACATAATTGACAATCTCAATCTAATACATAACCCTGATGCAGTGATACCAGCAAAAATTAACTAAACAGGCATTGTACCTCAAGTATTCACTACTGTAAGATATGCAGAAAATGTAAACCAGAATATATACTACAATGTACATATAGCTATTATATAATAAAATATACTGTATAAACCAATACCAAAGTTGACTGAATGACTATTTTCTTTGGAAACATACCTTTATTTCACCAACAGAACCTTCACCAATCACACGCACTGGAAACTGGCGTTTTTTGCCTCCGGATGAACTACTACTTTGACCTTGACCCCAAACAACAAGGGCAGGCTTCATAACAAACTTTCTGTGTTCATTGGGTGTGAAGGACCATGTGTGGAACTGAAAAGAATTACAAACAACCTTGCAGCCAGGTATTTAAACTGAGTTTATTTAAACTGTAGTTATTTTTCATGGACTGTACGGATAGTTATGATTACTAATGTGAGACACTCTCCATGGCTCAGATGGTGGCATTCACTAAGTTTCCAGGGGAGCTGGAGAAATCTATCAACATCCTGATGTGGGTCATTACAACATGCTCTCAAATCCATAGTGGAATCAAACCAGGGTCACAAGCTGAGACAGCACAATGGGTTGCCACTAGACTGCCCAGGCCAACTTGCATTATAAAGTATATATTATTAATAAAAACATGAAATCTATTACTGTTACATTATGAACATCCTTGGCAAAAATCCCCTACAATAAAGTTCAACAAAAAATCCATTTACATTTAATATAAGATTCAAGAAGTATACATAATTTCAAACCTGGTGTGGTATTCTTATGTACAGTCTGATGTAGAATATGTAATAATGAAATTCATATTCATTTTCATATGATATTTTAACTGGTTTTGAAAATTTTTAATTTTTAAATGGTACCAAATTTTAAGCAGTTAGTAAGAGCACACCACATTTTAGTTCAGTAGGCTAATATGAAACTTAATGACGATATTTCAAAACTGTTTTTTATCTCTATCATGTTTTTTTCATGATTAAAAATTAAATCAAAATTTTAAAATTCAAGCGTCAGAAATAATATGAATATTAAGACATGTTATGTATTCCACGGGAAGGTGGGAATTAACCATAAATCAAGCTGAAAAGTTTCTACAAAAGAGTTTATCAAACTCAGCGAAGCTTGCACATGTTTAAATTATATATAATAATCACACTTGAATGCCACTGGTTCTTCCGGGTAAGACTGGCTTTGATCTCTACCCAACATGTCATCTGCAGTCCCTTTGCAAGGTAACAGTCCATGAATCAAAGCAGAGCAATATAAGAGAGGTTGGCTCTCAATAATCAATCAATGTAATTTAAAGACTCATTGTATTTAAATACTCATTGGCATAGACAGATACCTGCTACTGTCAATATATTACCTAAATTTTGAAGTGCAGTGGTTCATTAGTCAAACGGGCTAACCACTAGCCCAATGGGATTGCTGAAACTGAAAGGAAAATTTCTGGCCACATAAGGTAAAGAAGCTCACCTGAGACTCATTAGGTTGGATCACACCACTAGTTGGCGTTACTGACAGCAGCTGGTCATCTTCATGGTTCATCTTCCATTCAAATTTGAGCGGAATTCTGGAGACGTTCTTGACGGAGAACATTCTTTGTGAGGACGTCCCCACGCAGGTTGGTTTGAAGTACATGACCCCTGTGTTGTCAAGCAGAACTTCTGCAGCTTCCGCTGAGCCCCACATTAATACATCCTGAAACAAAGACCATCAGTATTACAAGGTGTCAATATGTGTCAATGTTGACTAAACACCACTCAATAAAGCACTCTTTTCAATAAGATATTTAAATATTAAACTTGTGTGGTTTTATAGCTGATATTTAAATATTACACCTGTCTACATTTACAGCTAATATTTAGATAACACACCTGTATGGTTTTCCAGCTGACATTTAAACATCATACCATTGTGTTTTTACAACTTACATTTATAGATCATACCTGCGTGAGATTTACAGCTTACATTTAAACATCATACCTGCATGCATTTTTAAGGGGGAACATGACACTTTAAACTACCAATGGAATTTCTTAAATATTTTGCACATGATATCTACAAGGCATACTTTGTAAAATTATTCAATAAAATTTGGGGGTCAATGTGCTTATTTTTGCAGTATATGAAGTTGAAAATGGACACTTGTGGTGGGTTTTTATATGATATTATAACTAAGGGGAAACAAAAGTTACATATTTTAGAAAACTGACCAATGTATTTTTCATAATATTCTAAATAAACATGCAAAATTAAATATCAATCTTATCTAAAGACAAAACTGTGTATGTCAATGGGTTAAATTTTAAAATATTAGGCCAAATTATGAATATTTTGGACATTATTAGTTTCGAAAATCCCCCAAAGGCGGCGCTGGTGATTATGAGACAGGGAGCAAGTCCACACAAAAATGGTTTCTGGCGTCTACAATATATGATCAGCTTTAAAGATGCCGATGTAAAAAGAAATATAAATATCAGCACTGAAAAACTATGTGAATATACTTATTATCTCTTCAGAATTACACCATCAGTGTCAATCACAATCAGATGGTGATATTTATGCTCTTTTTCTGTCATCAACTTGCATCTGTCAAAACTGACAGTTGACAAGATAGCAGTTGGTATTTTCCTGTATATGAGCCTCTTCAGGTGATATTCTGTTTGAAAATTTCTATGTAAAAATTTGGTACTATTTAAAAATAATTAAATAAAGCTTTTACACAGAGCATTCCTACAAGTATTGTTCATCCTAGTTACTTTTCTCAAATGATGTCCTGAAGCGATGACGTTTTCATGACAACAAAAGTCACTTACGGCAAAATATGTAGCCTCTTGACAAAATAATTAAACCAGAAATATTTTTTGTTTGCAGTGTCGTCAGTAGGGGGCGCCAGTAAAGTGTCAAGTTCCCCCTTAAAGGTTATATTTTAACATCATACCATGGTATTTTTACAGCTTTCATTTAAACATCATACCTGCATGTGTTTTTAAAGCTTACATTTAAACATCATACCTGCATGTATTTTTACCACTTACATTTAAGCACCATACCTGTGTGTATTTTTACCACTTACATTTAAGCATCATACCTGCGTGTATTTTTACCACTTACATTTAAGCATTATACCTGTGTGTATTTTTACCACTTACATTTAAACATCATACCTGTGTGTATTTTTACCACTTACATTTAAGCATCATACCTGTGTGTATTTTTACCACTTACATTTAAACATCATACCTGCGTGTATTTTTTCCACTTACATTTAAGCATCATACCTGTGTGTATTTTTACCACTTACATTTAAGCATCATACCTGCATGTATTTTTACCACTTACATTTAAGCATCATATCTGTGTGTATTTTTACCACTTACATTTAAGCATCATACCTGTGTGTATTTTTACCACTTACATTTAAGCATCATACCTGTGTGTATTTTTACCACTTACATTTAAGCATCATACCTGTGTGTATCTTTACAACTTACATTCACACATCATACCTGTGTGTATTTTTACAGCTTACATTTAAACATATCATACCTGAGTGTGTTTTTCAGCATCATTCATTTTGAGCTTGAGTGGTTTCTTGTAAGTTTTCACTTCTTTTGGCTGCGCTTTCACTACAAATATCTGATGTCCTTGTGTCAAGAGACCTTTTGTTGGTTTAATACTGTAGATTCTACAATATTAACATAAAGTGAAGATCATATAAACCTTAACCTTTAACACAAAACCTGGTGGTAAATGTAATATTAAATAAATTATGTCCCTAAGGAGCATGCATCCCTTGGTCAATGGCAGATTCTTTTCCAGATTAGTTAAACAATATAATTAAACTTTTGTTGCTAAACAACCCGTGAACATTTTGTACCGAATTTCACAATGAGCTGTCTGTAGTAGTGGCAGTTCTTTGTTCTGATGTTCTGAGACAGATGTATAAACAGACAGAGAAATGAACCTGCATCCAAAATATGCAGATCAACGCCCAACATTAATTAACTTTTCTATAAACAATTCAATGAATACAATCAACATATCACTGAGATATCTTATATAAAGGCTAAGAAATTAACAAACAGACAGACAGAAAAACAGACAAACACAGATGATAATATATTTTCACCCAAACTCTGTGGGGGTGAATAAGATGGTAAAAATCATATAAAAAAATAATAAACCATTTGTCATGTTAAATTCTAAAAACTCTTATGAAAATATTTGTCACCATTAAATTCAAGAAATTATCATGGAGTTTCTCACCATAATATGTCACATTAATTTTTAAAAATTACTATGAAATTTCTTAAAATAATATTTGTTGTATTTGATTCTATTTTCACCTATACTAATATCTGAACATGGCAGTGAAAAAAATATACTATCATACCCTGTGTCCTCCTTTTCAAAATCATACAGGATTGGTGTAGGACCAAGGTTGGACAGACAGATTGTCCTATAAGTGGCTTCATTGGCATTTACAGCAGGGAACACAACCTTCTTGGTGTCCAGATTGTAGCGAGGTAAGAAGGTCTCATTGTTTGGCATGAAAGTCTGACCTGCAATGTAATATATGATCAGGTCACATGGATAAATCTTTTCTTCTCAGCTTCAGTTCTATAAACAACATTCTATTCTCAACCATGAGGAGATTAATTGTTTTCCCCTCAGCCAGAAGAAGATATGTGATTTTAGACAGCTATATCACAAAAAGTGTTCTAAAAAGTTGGATATTTTTCAGTTATTCATTTTTTTGCACAAGTGGCTGGAATCTAGCAGATTTGTAAATAATTTGCACTACTGGTTTGAAAAAACAAGTGACCCATGGGTCATGACCAAGCATGACCTGTGACATCATGGACTGAGATTCACAACTTCCAGTCAAATTTTGAAGAACCAATTTGCCAATTTGTTGAAAATTTTCTATGACAACAGAAATATATATCACCTATGTCTGGTTAAAACACAGTGAATTGATGGTCTGAGGAAAATGCATGATTTTTAAGCCAATATGAATTTTTATTCAATACAAGCCAACTGTACTGCACTTTTATAAATGATGGTAATATTTATTCAGAAATATTTGACCCAATCCTTTACAAGATTACATAAATATACATCCAACTGCATTCACTTTAACTGTTCTTGAGATAATATGATCAAAAGGAATTAAAAGATGGTTGCCTGGTGGCCATATTGGACTTCTGACAAGTCTGAAATCAGACAACAAACATTCTCTAAATCAGACCAAACATTAAAGAAAAATTACTGAAACTGCACTGAAGAAAGAATTTCTAAGGTGGCTAACTGGCAGACATAATGGATTTCTGACAAGTATGACATTTGATATCCCACATTCTCCAATAAGAGACCAAACTTGGGGCAAATTATCCAGTAATAAATGCCCAAAATAATTCAAAAGGCATGTCCAGGCCCTCATATCAGATTTATAGATATGCAATTGTAAAAAGTGTAAGTCCAATATTTTTTATTATCACTCTGCTTTTCAATGGGGTCAGCAGGGTAGGTAAACTGCCAAACCTGAAAGAAAAGAAATGCAGAAAGCATGACTAAGAGTCTTGAAATAAAACAAAAAGCCATCCTAAATCAAGGTACACATCCACATATTATGAGGACAAACACTTGCTTTTATATGTGGTGATATATATTAAAATATTCAGATATCTAGGAAACTAAGTTTATTGCTAGGATTCCATAAAATAAACTGCAAAATGTTCCGATCATCTTATAAATCAGTAGCTAAACCTTAATACTATACTCTCATAGTCTTAATGCCTGGCTGAAGCATTCTGACAACAGTGTTTTTGTTATGAAGTAACGAGGTACTTATCACTGAGCCTTATCACTTAATAGGCTGATACAAAAGGGAGTCATATGTCACCAGTGTCACTCACAATTACAGCCACACAGGCAGATGTACCAGCTGGAGTGGGATGGTTATATATACAAGAAAAATAGAGATGGTCTATAAAATAAGTAATTGTGAACATCCCTGACCTATGACCTTAGCCTTTTGCCCATATATCAACTGGATTCTTTCTAAATGATGGGTAACTACTGACCACTTAAATCTGGTGTAATTACTTGGCAACCAATGGGTGAATAACTTTGACCTGCAACCTTTAACCTGCTGACCAGCTGACCCCATAATCAATAAGTTATTTATTCATGCAAAAAGACCCATAAATATGAAGTTTGAGTCAAACTGAGTGATGCATAGATGTGGCATATGTGAAAGACTGAAGGTTTGGGTTGAACAGTTACACTTGAAATATGCTCACAAGCATTTAGAACAATTAAATATTGTGACCTTGACCTTTGACTTTTTGACCTCAACATCAATAGGCTTCTTCCCTTATTGGTAGGTAAGCCATATATGACAGATGGAAGGTACAGATTGAAAAGTTTGCCTGTAAATGACTCCAACGCAAGAAGTGGGTGCTGTGAACTTGACCTTTGACCTCAAAATCAACAGGTCTTTTCCCCTGTTGGCAGAGAAGCGATATCAGTGCTGGAAGGTTTGGAATGAAAAGTCTAGCTTGAAATGTGTCCACTACCTTTTCAAAGAAGTGGATCCTGTGACCCTGACCTTTGACCTTGTGACCTCAAAATCTATAGGATTCTTCTCCAACTTAGTAGGTGAGCTATATGTGAAAGATCAAAGAATTGGGATGAAAGGGTTGGCTTAAAATGCATCCACAGGCTTTTCAAAGAAGAGGCTCCTGTGACCTTGACCTTTGGACCTCGAAAAAATTATGGTTCTTCCCCAGTTGGTAGGTGAGCTGTATGTGAAAGATGGAAGGTTTGGGATGAAAATTTTGTCTCAAAGAGTTATTTCTGGGGGGTGCAAACACACCCCATAACTTCGAGAATATAGGTCGCAGTGACCTAAATTCAGGTTTGCAAGGAGATCTTTTTATTACCTCTAAGACTGCATAGGGTTCATGGCCCTAGCAGTTAAGATTTGTGCCCTGCTAACTGATGGACGGCCGGCCGGACGGACAGACGGAAGGACGACGGACAAAGACCCATCGCTATAGCCCAGCATGACTGAAAGTCAGCTGAGCTAAAAAATTGCATATCCTTGGTCATATTCTCTGTGTAGATATAAGCAGGGCTGGGGTAAATGAAAATGTATAATTGCAATTGAATGTAATCAATTACATGATTTCATGTACTTGAAAATAAGTTGTAATTTAACACATTTAAAATTAAATGTAATTGTATTTGTAATAAATTACTTTGAAAAATAAACTGTTATATGAATTACTCTTCAATTACTTTTCAATTACACTTCAATCAAATGTTCTGCCTGAAATCAGACAAACAATTTTGAATATTGCAACAAATAAGTCATTACTGCTGATGCTTAATGGGCTCTCATAATGCCTGAGGTTCACCATAGCTGTGTTTACACCTTATCCCTGACAGACATGGTTTCTGGTGAGGATTTGTATATTTTTTATGTTCAGTGTCAAAGTAGTGGAACTGGCAAACGGTAATTTAAAGCAACTGAAAAGCAATTCAATTGTAATTGTTATTAATTACATTTGCATATGTGTGTAATTATAATTATAACTGTAATTTGTTGTTTTGAAAGTAATTATAATTGTAATTCATTACATTAGCTAAGTGTGTATTTGTAAATGTAAAACTGACATTTTGAAAGTAATTGTAATTTTAATTAATTATATTTTGATATAACTGGCCCCAGCCCTGGATAAAAGGCAGACTGCTTAATCTGAGTGTGACGTATGGTGGAGAATCAAGGTAAATAAATACCTGTAGCCGTAACAGTGAGGCACCACGGGGGGCTGTGTGTGGTGTCTTCTACCAGTCTGTAGTCTCTCATACTCTTGTAGTAAGCATAGCATTCTAGTTCCGCACCATAGAACTGATTTGGTGCTTGCTATAAATGAAACATTCCCATGTTTAAAGGTCGTTTAATGATTCAATGTATGCAGTTTGAAGAAACCCAAACAGAACATAAAGGACTCTTTGTTCAAATAGAGTCAGATATACAGTAAGCAGTTCAATATTTCATTGTTTTTATGTATTCCTCTACTAGATATTTATATTTATGTAATATGTATAATTTTCTGACTCAAAAGAAGTGAAAACTCAAATCAACCTATTCTATTTAATGGTGTTCAGAATTATATTTATGATCAGAAATATGACACTGCATAAAAAAAATCACCTATACACAGATTTATAATATTTTCTAATTATATTCACAGCTAGAAAGCTCATTTTTCCTTTACTTCAACAACAAATGACAATGTTTTCACATAGCATCATGAGGGCCCTAACTCTGACCAATTTGGCTAGGACTAAGTTAAGACGAATATTTTGATTGGTCAAACCCCAGAATATGAGGGACTTTATGACTGGCCAGAGTCCAAGTACAGAGGATCTTTTTAATTGGTCAGACTGGAAGTTATGTCAGGGGGAACTTTTTCATTGCTCAGACCCAAGGTTGAGTTGACAGGAACTTTTTGATTGGTCCAACCCCAGGTTGAGTTTGACAGGAACATTTTCATTGGTCACACCCAGGTTTGAGTTAGGAGCTTCTTGATTGGTCAGATTTCCAAATAATACAATTGAACATCTTGTCACTATAAGCAAATGACTAAAATACCAGGGCCAAAAAATTAATTATTTGTTTCTAAGGCACTGCTCGCATCACTTTAAACCTCCTGTGTTAAACATTTTTATAGCCCAAGTGTCATGTGGTTATATGTTAATGTGCTAAATGGCAACTAAAAAAAGTTGTGACTCCCACATCTATCAAGTCTGCTCCTAGTAATACATGGACCATTTTTATCCATGGATATACTTGAATATATTGATAATTCTCTAAGACTTTACACCATTTTGATCTTACCATCATTTATTATGATTATTAAAATTTATATTTCAGTGTTTGAGAACTATTTTCTTTACCAGCTGCTATGCAGCGCCAGTGTTCATAGTTCATATACATAACAATGTTTCTGAAAAAAAATACAAGCCTTAGATAAACACTTGGAATAATTTTAATTTTGGGTGATAGAATTTGAATGGAAAATTTCATCCCACAAAGTGAAATTATTTGTGTATATTTTTACTTTTTTCATGCTTTGTGACCGTTCAGTGAGACCAAACATGGCTACCATCATGGACATTAAGCACAGGTCATTTTTCAAACCAACTTCCCAATTTTTTTTTTTCCAATTAAAATTTAAATAAGAAATATCAACAAAGATTATATAAGACTTAAACAAATTTAATTGTATTTCTTTACTAAATGATCTCAGACCTTGTTTTAACAACGCATAACAATCATGCTTTTCTATTGGGATCCCCATGTCACGACCATCATTGTGGCCTGCATATTCTGGGCTTCACAGTGGGCTTTTGACAACTATAGTCCTATAAAATCAGGTTTGCTCTTACACGTTAAAGAAATAAAAATGCCACATATAATAATGCCACATATTTTGAGGATCCTTTCGAACTTTTGACTAATTCAACGTATACATCATTTAAATTATCTCAGATTTTAACAATCAGTTGTCATTTCTTTGCCAGTGCATGAGAAATAATTATATTTTACCCTATTTTCAGGGTACATTTTTTTTAATTTTGAAGCCCGCATTACTTTCTGTAAAAAATGACTGAGAAACATATAATTATTTTTTTGGCCTATGAGACGTATTTATTAAATCAGGTAGTAAACAACAGGCTGTACTCACTGGCCTAAAGATGACTGTGAAGGCAGCTGATGCCTGAGGTGGAATGTCAGTGGTGACGGGGCTCACGGAAAACACATGGGATGCATCTTAAATATACATACATTCATAGATTAAACATAAAGTAATACCCCTGTCAACATGGCCATGTATGGTACAAAAGTGGTCATGATAACAAGACAGTAATGTAAGGTGTTTACATAAATATTAGATCAGGACCATAATAAATGGCATGACTGAGAACCATACCTTATTTTTTTTTCCTTAATATAACAACTTTTCTTAACAGAAATTACCTAGAATTCACTAAGATACAAGCCAGAAATCACATAAATTCTACAGAAAAGGTAGGTGTATAGCTGGCTTTAATACTTATTGGGAGACATTCAACTACTGATAATGAATGAAACTCACCTCCCGTCCAGACCACTGTGATTTTGCCCTTTGTGTGGTTAGTCATATTCACCACCTGTAGATGACAGGATTAATAATAAAATGATTTATAAAGTCAATCAAAGTGCCGTAATACTCAAAACTTTGGCAACATGTAGGTCATGGTTTGTTTGCCACGTGTTACTTTCTGTCAGTGACAGTATTTTATCCATTATGTGACCATACTCTAAAGATTATATGACAATAGTTTATCCATTATGTGACAATAGTTTATCCATTATATGACAATATTTTATCCATTATGTGACAATATTTTACCCATTATGTGACAATATTTTATCCATTATGTGCTGATATCATTTAAAGAGAGTTATTTTGGACATTAGGAGATGTAAGAACTTGGTATGAATAAATCTGTAGGAATATACTTTTGTACGAGTGTGGTGACTCCACACGCTAATATGTGGATTTAAATTTTAATAAAATATGGGAACTGAAGTATACTGAAGCACAGAAGTTGAATAAATAATAAAATGAAAAAGATTCAGACACTGTGTGCGTGTTTCTTCCATGCAGCACCTGATACTACTGACACCTGGATGTGAGATTTTGTACTAGACAGTTTAAATTGGTAAAGCTTGGATATGACCTGGATATAAACTGGACTTGACATATGTGTAAACTTCCTAAGTACTGCATATTTTTTTTTGTAAATTCAGTAATATAATATACCAGTGATATAAAAGTACCAAGTACCTGTTGTTCAATGATCCTGAGGTCTGAGCATCGTCCAAAGTTCACCTGATGGATGTCTGTACTGACATGAGGAGGGGAGCTCTGCAACCATAAAACATTATCTCATCAATAATGGATGCAACTCATGGGTAATAAAACAATATAATAATGTTTGGATATTTTCACTTATTCCTTTTACTGCTCTTGTAAGCACTATCATTACCATAAATCATCACTGTAATCACTACAATTATTAGAGCCATCAGTACCATCACCATCTGAATAACTGTTAACTGGAAAACTATCATAACCAGTTCTTCAATTATCATGATACTATTATCACCTCAATCAACGTCATCATCCACAATTTTTAATCTTATCAATGTCAAATAAACCCCGATACTCAACAACTAGCTATACCATTATTATTATCATCCCAACTAATCATCAACTCTCTTTACAACATCACACACATGCAGCTTACGATCACTATCATATAAAGCCCCATGCCAAACAATTTTATCATCATTATTTTCACAACAAACATCACCATCATCATCGGCACCACAAACAACATTTTAATCATAAACATAATCATTGTTTTTAACTCCTATCATCATACAAACTGCCACAGTCAACAACTGCTTCACCATTATCACCATAATAACCATTATCTTAATTGATGATGGTCAACATCAAACAAGTAAATTCGTGGAATTAATGTCCATTGCTTTGACCTCTTGTTGATATTCATGCTTGCCTTATCAATGTTTTAATTTTTATTCTGGCCTGAAGATGTCTCTGAATGTCATAGTGGCTGTTTTTAGTTTTCATGGTCCCCTACAGATGTCTCCACATGTCGTAATTTTGGTTGTGAAATTGGAGCAAAATTTTGATTGTTTTTTTTGTTTTGTTTTGGAGCTGGTGAGAATACATTTTCAGACAGACACTCCAAAACCAATCCCAACTAAGGTATACATGGGAGCAATCAGTGATCCAAATTTGAATGAAATCTGATAATATTTAGGAAAGTTATTGCAGGGTATCAAAACTATGATGGACAGACGGACAGACCAACAAACCCAAACCAATGTCTCACTTTCCAAGGAAGCGGGGGGGCAATAAATTGTTGTATTCAACAACTCTATCATCATTATAACAACTTATAAGTGCCCTTAACCTCCTTTCATTGAATGAAGGTGAAAATTTGCTGAAACAGTAGGAACTCCTTTTGACTCTATATGACTCACATGTAACAAAAGTTCAAAATGTCTGGCATTACAAGGTAAAACCAAGTGGAAAAAAATATGACTGTTGAAAAAAAAAAGCAAACTCATAGAATTTATGTCCCCCTCTTTCGCATGTGGTAGATATCTCCACATGTCATAATTTTTTATGTGAATTGGCAACACAAGGGAAATTTCTATTTTGTTTTGGAGATAGACAAACCCTCGGAAGTGGGGGACAATAAGATAATAAGGATTTTAAAGTGAAAAGAAGGCCATACCATCATCTCTGAGTGGTAGCCATCATTGAAATACTCCTCCATGGAAGATGGCTCTTTTAGTGGTGAACACAGCGGTTCCATTGCTTCTGCCTGGTAAGTATAAATGAAAAGACATGATAAGCTGCTTATTTTTTAGCATCATAATACACCTGATTGACACATTAGTGCCTGATATTTCACCAAAAAAATTAATTGCAATTTATTGGTAACTCATACAGGTTTGCCAATTCTTTATGATAGTTTGTGAAAGTATATGGTCTTAATAAACTATTCAATTTTTATTTGATTCAAATTTGCATAATGTGCATAGTCCATCCACCTAAAATTTTGCATAAATTTTGATCACCACATAAAAATTTTGGCTTTGATTTTCAGTAGAAATTTACCAAATTTGAGCTCAAACCTCTTGGATTTTTTTCTTAAAGAAAAATTTTGAATAAATTGCCTTTTTTAGGTTGTGCTTTTACCTTTCAAGTTCAGAAAAACAATTTTTTATATTATCATGTTATCAAAAATATATAATGAAAAGGTAAAAAAACTGCTTTCCCACACTCAGGTTTCTGAACAAAAAGTATACCCCAGATACCAAAGGTTATTTCATTGTCATAGTGAATTTTGTTAATGAATGGTTGCATTTCTTCATAATTGATTAAATTGTTTGCATTTTTAAGCAATCACAATTTAATGAATATGTATGAACATGCAAAGTCATATTCGTTTAAGGGGGAGGGGTTTCAAATCTGTCAGAAAGTTACAGAAGACAGTTTACAAAGTAATGACAAACCCGAGTGACAAGTCTTGAACTTCAAGAGTATAACATTAAATGAATATAGTTCAAATACACAACTTTAAATTAGAAAGATTCTCACATGATGACTAAAGAAGATTTTTGTTGTGTACTAATATTTAAGAAGGCCCTAAAATAACAAAATACATAAGTGTGCCAAAATGGTCAGGTGTTTTTTATAAAAAGTGATATCTGGAGGAGGCACATGAAATAGTTAATAATTAATCATCCGTTACTTTTCTCTAACAATCATCAAATACTATATAACAAATGATTGCTACCACTAACAGTAACTGATGTTGTAACTGTCTGTATTACTAACAGTAACTGATGTTGTAACTGTCTGTATCACTAAATGTAACTGATTTGTAACTGTCTGTATCACTAACAGTAACTGATGTTGAAACTGTCTGTATCACTAACAGTAACTGATGTTGTAACTGCCTGTATCACTAACAGTAACTGATGTTGTAACTGCCTGTATCACTAATTGTAACTGATGTTGTAACTGTCTGTATCACTAAATGTAACTGATTTGTAACTGTCTGTATCACTAACAGTAACTGATGTTGTAACTGTCTGTATCACTAACAGTAACTGATGTTGTAACTGCCTGTATCACTAACAGTAACTGATGTTGTAACTGCCTGTATCACTAAATGTAACTGATGTTGTAACTGCCTGTATCACTAACAGTAACTGATGTTGTAACTGTCTGTATCACTAACAGTAACTGATGTTTTAACTGTCTGTATCATTAACAGTAACTGATGTTGTAACTGTCTTTATCACTAACAGTAACTGATGTTGTAACTGTCTGTATCACTAACAGTAACTGATGTTGTAACTGTCTGTATCACTAACACTAACTGATGTTGTAACTGTCTGTATCACTAAAAGAAACTGATGTTGTAACTGTCTGTATCACTAACAGTAACTGATGTTGTAACTTTCTGTATCACTAACAGTAACTGATGTTGTAACTGTCTGTATCACTAACAGTAACTGATGTTGTAACTGTCTGTATCACTAACAGTAACTGATGTTGTAACTGTCTGTATCACTAACAGTAACTGATGTTGTAACTGTCTGTACCTGCTTGTTGATGATAGCTCCTTTGTCGTCTGTCTGTAACTTCCCTTCCTTCAACATATCATTCAGTTGCTGTAAAAACAAGGAAGATATAATTATTATTTGCTGATGAAATTAAACAAATTTTAAAAATCCATTTTTTTTAATCTATTTAATCACAAAACACATAGCAATGTTGTGATCAGATTAAAAATTTTTCAAAAGGATGTCTGAAAGGGAGTGTATATTGAATACCAATAAAGACTGGGTCAATCAAATCTATAATTGTTAAGTGATAACTAGATATCTAATTAAAAAAAACCATAAAAATGCAAATGTTTGGTCTTGTGACTTATTTAGTTAAATAACATATAAAAGGATCTGAAAGTGAGTAGTTTTCAAAGCAATTTAATATACTCACATAAAATATATTCACACCTAGCTGTGACTTGATATATCATTAATCATTCAGTTTTAATATATCATCATTGTGTTTAAGTTGACAGTTGCAGAACAATAATGTTACTGACAAAACAGTCCACACAACATTCCACTAAACAGTTAATAAATGTTTTGGAGACGTTATGAAAACTGATGGCACTGACCTCTGGTGGGAAGACTGAGAAGCCCCTCTGGACATGAGCTCTGTACCGCTCCACATGTTTGGACTGCAGCACGGCAGGTTTACCAGTCTCAGTGTGACAAGTACCAAGCAAGTCAAGGAACAACGGGCCCTAAAAAAGTATATTGTAGGTTACATGTATATCTCTTTCTAGAATATACACAGCAGAATCCTATTGATACAGCCATTTGTGGCGGCAACCTACCAGGAAATATGAAACTGTCTTATATACGTATACATATACATATTTATATATATACACACAAACATATATATATATATATTATATATATATGTAAAGGATAGGTCCATTGCCTGTTGGTTGCCTGTTCTATTGAATTAGGATGAAGGTGATCATCTGATAAAAAGGATATGTTATTATTAAGCCTTCTGGATTTATGTTTTTCATATATATACACAGGGTTAGGTATAATCCTGAAGTCCTAACCTGTCATTAAGACATATATTACAGTAAATCTCTGAGGATCTACTGAGAATTTGCTATTGTGCCACTGAGGCTCTGGCAGTGTTAATAATGAACCCAGGAGCATTTGCTCCACCATTCAACACCTCAGCCATGAGGCTGCCTCCTAACCGGAACATGACATGATACTAGAGAGCACTAAGAGAATGCATACCTCCACCAATGCTTAAATAAACATCCAGATCTCCTTCAAAATTTAACTAACCACCCCATACACCCATGGTGAAATTCATGGACAAATATGCGTGACAAAACAAGAAGCAAATATCAATAAATACTGATCCTCTGCTATTTTCAATGGTGTAGTGAATAATTCATATGATAAGATATATTAAATTCAGCTCGGAGCATAAAATCTGAGTGTCATAAAAAAGTGATCTTTTTGTTAAGGTACCAGCAGTCATTAGCTTAAGTTTTACTGTATTGTCACAATCAGGAATGGCCATAGTTTGTGTATTTCAATGTCTATAGATAAGATAAGATAAAATATTAAAATGGTCCTGTGTGTGATGCAGTGTAATAAAAATATGTTCAGTTATGTATTTATAATTTAAAAATTTATGTTCAATTTTTTTAAATGTATTTATAATTTATGAATATCTATTCAAACTGATATTCTGTGTAATGCAACATAGTGTGGCCCTGTTTAAGTTTTAAATCACAAAATGACTGAAAGATCTGTCCAAATTTGGATTGGTTGTTCTTACTAAGCCAAAACATATGCTGCCAGTGTGTGGGTTAAACATTATAGTTAAAGAGCTATACAATTGTGACAGGTGCTTCTGAAAGGTTTCCCCTCATGTTGATTAACATTAAGCTCCATAGCACATCATAGTGACTTTACTAAGAGCAATCTTATGAGAAGTACAGGCATATGTCATTCAGGTGCTATGAAAAAAGTGAGGTATCCTCCCTGCCCTGAGTTCAAGGACAGCCTACTTTACCTGCACCACAGGTGTGTCAATGGGTCAGTCATGTACACATGGAGGTATCACACTGGGCGTGGTGTTAATTACCAACCTGGTTGTGGATGAGGCAGGATACTCTGCGGTAGTAGTTGATGGGATGCGTAGGTTCAAACTGCAGAATGATGGTCTTCTTAGTTCCGGCAGGGAGTGTCCCGCTTATGTGCTCAAACTTAAACACACTCTCAGAGCAGTCTATTTGAAACTGCAAAATAATATTAACAACTTATAATAATAAGAATAATAATTGACATGTTGCAATGTATAGAATCCTTTCCCTGAAAACGTGTTTGAGAGAACCATTGTATTAATTACATTTACTATATATCACAATAGTTTGGAAGAGATATGAAAAAGGTATTGCCTCAAAGATTGAGCACAAAACCATCACATGAAAGGTGGAGTGAACTTTTTTAGAAGCACTACAATATCTACAATGATTTCTCTGGTCAAAATCCAGTTTTATTTGACACTTCTTCAAACTCGCATTACTAACCCTTAAATCAAATAAAAACTCATTATATTTTTTTATGTGATTCTTCCTCCCAACTGACCTCACCACCAGAGCCCCTATGGCCCGCCCTTTTGACCTTATTATTATAAAGAGCCCCCATAACTCTCCTAATAGATGGTCTTCTTTGTGAGAGCTGTTTACAGGACAATAATGACATCACAAAGGTCGATGACGTAGACATCACACTGACTGACGTCATCATCTGGAATCACTGCACTGATGAATATATCGCATTCATAGTGTACAGTCTTGCAATATTTTGGATTATTTGTCTCATACGAATTTCATGCCATGCAGGTAAGGCATTATTATTTATTCAGTAGTCAGAGGAATGGCTCCTGCAACTTTTAGCCTGAACTTTTTATACTGTCTCCATTGTATAACAATATATCCCAGAAAACATGCTGAGATGGGTACTAGTACAGACGATACATGTTCTGTTGTTCACACCTAAACATGAGACTGGAATACAGTTGAGCTGAGAATGATTACATGCACAAAGGTTAATGTTGAAATATTCTTAGTAAATCAAATAAAAATGTTATGTACTCATCCATGTAATTGACACAAAATGTGTTGACACTTGTTGACAAGCACCATGGCTAGCTAGCTGTGCTGAGGTGGCAGGACTTGACACTAAACCATGAAAGTACTTGCCCAAGTAACATTTAGCGTTGAAATGAGCTACATAAATTCTTTCTTGCCCTACAAAAATCAGTAATAACAGCTATGAACACAAAAGTGTGTTCGACATGAATGTATAACATGTTTTATTGCATGTTAGAAATTATATTTCTCTTTAGTATTTGTACAGAAAATATAAAAGAAACTTTAACAAGCAGATGTATTATCAATATAATTTCATTTTTCAAAGTAAGAAAATGGGTACTGAAGATTGGTGAAGATTCAGGCCGTGAGTAAAGGTTCATGTTGGACCCTTCAGAGACTATTGGTTGCCCTTCCACCCTTTTTTTTTTTAATTTTACTTGCCCTGGGCCAGCATTCTACCATAAATGTTTAGCCCTGGGTGGAGAACTGGGTATTGCAAGGAATTCTAACAAGCCTTATGTCTGTAACAACACAAGAAATGTTCTGATACTCTTGGTTTATTTGCATTGCCCAAAACATTTTGAAACTAATCTATGATATAACAGGGCATTAGAACACCACTGCATGATGTGAGCCAATGTATATGACTTACTTGAAAAGTGGCTTCTGTGTCAGACAAGTTGACGATATCCACTGTCCTTGTGGACGACCGGCCGGAGTCAATCTGACCAAAGTTGATGCTCTTACTGCTCAGCTCAACCTTAGGACCTGACAACAAACAGTCAAATAAAATAAAATCTGAAGCAATCAGTCTGCAGCAGTACCACAGATACATCACCTTTACTCAAATCTATGCTAATCTATGATTAAATATCTATTCTCAGATTCCTTTTCCTGTTTGCTGGCTGTCACCACGTTTTATCTAATCTGAGTGAGTAACATTTATACCTAATTGAGAATGTCAAATTTGGAAATAACAGAAAATGAAAGATTTTATATTTACTGGCCACAGGCATAAATGTCAGGCAGTGATGCATCATAGCATTTGATGTAAAATTTGGTATAAAATTCCTGGAGATAAATCATTAATTTTAGAGGATGGTCTGAGCTTATCAGGCACTGATAAGATTATTACTAACAGAAATAAAGTATATACAGATAGCAGGAAAAATGGTGAAAGAAACTTTGGGTACTGGCACAGGGAAGGATAACGGATTTGAGGGTATGAATGGGGGTGCAGAGGGAAAAATGGTAAGGGGGGGGGGGGGGGGGGTTCCCCCTCACGTAGTGTATAAACTTCTTGAAAATTAAGGCTGTAAAGATGCAATGTGGGATGTTTAAATTGCATCATGATATCTATATTCAGCACTTATTTCCCCAATTTTTAGGTAACAAGAGCAATGCAAACATGCATAATATCATGCCAGTCTTGTCTTGTGGGGATTCTCACCTCATTAAATATGTGTGAATTTTGCCGATAATTAAAATCAAGTGAGAAACTGTACATTGGTTATTATTTATGAGTTTCATGAATATCCATAAGATTTTTTGGTAAGTCATCACGGTGCCACCTAAGTCTGACATGGATTTGCATGGATTTTGTCGGGAATCAAACTAAGTCAAAATATTATACTGGTTATTATTTCATCAAAATAGATCATATTCCTGATAATTAAGTTATCAAGGCAACACCACAAAGTAGCCTCATGACGTCTGACCTCATCAAATATGCATGGATTTTGCCTATAATCGAACTTGGGCAAGATAATCTTTTGGTAAGTATTATGGTGAGTTTCGTGAAAATCCATCAAAGCCCTGGAAGGTTATCACAGCAACACTAAAAGTTAAGAGACAAACAGATGGACCAAGGGTATATCATAATATGGTCCTGTCATAGACGGGCGTATAAAAACAGGAGTTGCACACCCCATGCACCCCTCCTAAATCTGCCCCTGTGGCATTATGATAATTATTTATATAGCTGATGTATACCAATATCATACCTACCTTTAGATGTTCCTACACATTTGACGATGGTCTTGCTGATGTTGCCGATGGCTACGACACTGAAGTAGTCAATGCTGGTGGCATCCAGGAGTTTTGGACTATAACAGATGGGTACCTCTAGGGTGCTAAGAGCAGGAACTACTCCGTGTCGCTGTTTACATGTGAACACTGTGTCTATTCTGTTCTGCTTTGAGGGGTGCTGCACTTGAAATGGGGCATTCACCTGAAATAAGAAAAAGAACAATGTTAAACATACAAAATTTAACAAAACTGGAAACAATTTTTTACATGACAACAGTTATCATCATTGTCTCCTCTCCCCCCCCCCCCACCCCCCCCAAAAAAAAAAGTAAAAACATATTGTAGGATTTCCCCAACAAATGAAACAAAACAATACAGAAATTTAATTTTAAATCACCTAAATGGTTCAAAGATGTCAAAATTTAGGATAAATGTTAAATCGCAAGCCAGTCATTGACCTAAACCTTATCATCAACTAAACTTATTAAACAACATGTTCTAAATGCCAAAAGATGCAAGCTCATCCCCTTAAATGAATCTGTCACCTGAGACAGGACAGCAGTAGCTTTATGTAAGGCATACCAGGGGCAATGTTTCTGAGTGACTGGTTCAATCCTATAGAAACTTAATGTCTGAAACGGGCAGAGGCCCCTAACCATAGGCCTGCTGGTGGACCAAGTCATATCCCTTACCTCTGCTGGGGGGAAAGGCAGCTAGAAAGTGTCATCATTTAGGGCAGCCTATTGTGTGATAAGGGGGAAGAGTGGGTTAGTCTACTATATAGTGAAAGAGGGGTGGCCCAATATTTTGTAGTACAACACCAACATGTGAGCTTAGATCACTTTGAATCTTGAAGCTTGGTAGAAACCATAGTTATGAGAGTGTTCCAATAGCATAAACTTATATTAGTTCTTTTTCAAAGTTTACCCATGGAAGACTGATTGGATTTTTTTTTTTTCTGGTAAAAACTACAATCCTTCATGGATAAACCAGGCTCAGAGTGTCTTCAGATTAAACAACTCAAAATGAACTACAACTGTCTTGGTAGGATCAATGATTGATATAACAGGACTGGAAATTGTCCTGTGACATATACAGACACATCAAGTTTTGGTGTACAGTAATTAAGTCACGATGTATATGGTAGTGTTTGCAAACTGTGACCTTTGAACCTTTCCATGAGAGAAGATGGCAGTATTGTAGCATATTGAGGAAATGTGTTATCTACACTCACAGGAGAATTGTTGGTTAGCTTAATCCATTTCTCGACTTTCTGACCAACTGCCACACAACCAAAGTTGACAACAGCCTCATTGTCACCTTGAGGTATCCCCTCTGTAGATGTCATTGAAGATACCAGCAGATGTGGATATTTCCCTGAAAAAAAAATAGGAAATTTTATGGCTCACAGTTAACTATATTTGAGAACAGTACATACAAAGTCATAGGAAAACTTCAGTTTGTACCAACTTTTCTAAAATATTCAATATAATATTCAATTTTTACTTAAATTAAATATGTTATCAAATTATATTTTCATTGAAAAACATCTGTAAAATCACAAATTTGCAGTATATACATACCGATTCCTTCAAATTTTGTGACTTTGGCATGTGATAATCCTTGTCCATAATTACATACAGCCTCAACCTCATACACCACAGCTGCCTGAGAAAAATAAATCACAGCAAAATAATTATGTATGATAAAAGAGCATCTTAGATATTTCTTTTTAAACCAAGAATGGTGTATGGCTATAAGCGACATTTTGAAGTTGATAAGTCAGTTAAACACACAGTCCAATTAGTTTAAAAATTGCCTACTAGGTCAGGATGTGGAGTAGAAAATGGTCTTTATAAAACTGTCCATTTGGACAACCTGTCTGATAACTTTTCATTTTTTTTTTGTCATCATTGTATTTTCTGCATGTTACATCAGAATCCACTACTTATCTTCATTTTGAAAAAAAAAATGGTACTCAGACCATTTTTATTCTTCATTATCAGTGGCAAAACTTTAATGGAAAATAGCTCCTTGGACTATATATGCAACTGACTGATAAAATTATATAAATATTGAGATACTGATATGTTAACATGAAGCCATCTCAATTTCAGGTATTCCATTTTTATATAACCTTTGGATGAATCTAAGATCCATAGCTTAACATTACAATAGGAGGTTCATCATAATTATTTGAAGGCTCTGTGCTAGGTCGGAACCAGAGTTGTTTACAGAGATCTTAAAAACCCAAATCTAGCATCTAAACTACAAGGCTACATACAACAAAGGCTCGTCCTATCCCTACCTTAGGTTTGAAGGTGGCTGTGAGAGTGGCTGTTCCAAATGGTGACAGCACCCCCTCTGCGGGCTCAATAATGAAAGGGTCTAAACCTTCCATCCTGAAAGGTGTCTCAAGTTCACTGTAAAAGAAACAATATACATAAAATACATAAATATCAAAGTACACATATTATAAACAAACAATCTCTGACAGTTAATGGTATCAATATTGATGGCGCTAGATCAATATGAAGCATTAAATAATTCAATCATGTTATTAATTATGTTCAATCAAATAAAATTTTTATTTTTAAGTGAAATGAGCTAGTAATATTTTCCCCGAGGTATTCAATGCACAGTATAGTTTGCTGATCCAATGCTTACAATTGATAAGGGTTCTGAAGATCACTTTATAATATATTTCTAATATGCAGACTGTATTACGTTGGATCAGCAAAAAAAAAAAAATGATGCAATCCAAAACATATTGTGAACTGATGATAAATGCAGCAGAAACTCAATGTCCTTTTTGGGATATATGTTATCCTCATAGGTTTTTCATATTGCTATTTCAACAGGACAATGTTTCAAATTATATGTCATCATGATTTTAAGCAATATTTAAAAGTCAAATACCTGGGATTACATGCACAAAAAAAGTAATATAAGTACATTAAACACAATCTAAACTCATCTCAGACATTTAAAAGTTAAGTTTAGTCACAATTTGAAATGTTTTCCCAATATTCTGAAAAAATTAAGCAGTGTCAGTAACCTACCTGACATTTTTAATCTCAAAGCTAAGTTGAACAAAATCCTGGGCAGCACACATGTTGAACTTGATGTGTTCTGGCACTTCAATGTTGTACACAGGCAAGATGGCCCTGATCGGGACTGAGAAATCTCCCTCCTACAAATACAAATTAAGTAACCTAAGTGGAAGGGAAACATGCGGAAAGAGTCCCATGTCATAGATTATGGTTCAGTTAAAAGAGGAACTAGACACTGTTTAATATAATAGGATACAAAGGATGACATAAAAAAAATACTGTTGTTTATAACAAGAAAGGAATAAACTCCCATGTGCACTTATACATGCAAATTGCTCAAGCAAATTACTAGTATTTCAGTTCTGTAAGATATGCCACCAATTCATATAAAAAATGTGTTATTCTGTCCATTGTGCAAAGGTTATTAACAATTATGGACATTACAGCTACTAATTTTATTTTCATTATTTCCCTTATTGTTTAATAGAACTATATCACATCAGTCAATTAAACTGTTCATGTTTTATTCAATTTCAATGGAAATAATTCACTTGCATAAGCAGAAGAAAAGATCTTGGAAAAAAGAATCCCAGTAATTACAAGCACTACTGTGATATGTGTATCTTCCATGTTCACAAAATACTGAGAATGATTTTTTGAAAACCCAATGTTGGCAGTGGCAGATCCAGAGGGGGGCGCCTGCATGTCTCTCTAGCATCTCTCATTAAATCTATTTATTTTCCCAGTTATTTGTTATGTTTTACATTCTTTTCATACCCTAGCAATAAAATTATTCAGTTGTCCATAGTTTATTATTTTCTAATTTATAAATTGAGGATCATAATGAACATGATTTAATTGCTTCATTAATTATGATAGCTTCCAAATATTACTATAATAAGAGTGGCGGTTTGTTTGTAATAAAAATATTACATAATAATAATAATATTAATAATATATGTACAAAACAACAAAAAAATAAATGCCCAATTTAGAACTTAATTTTTATATACCCATTAACCCCTAGCCCAGTATTAGCACCCCCCCCCCCCCCCCCCCCCCGTTCCCGAACTTCTGGATCTGCCCCTGGTTGGGGCACAGTAAAACCTTATTGTTTCAGCACAACATGAAAATACTTACATTTGTAGCGAACTCGATCTTGTCCTGGTAAACATGTTTCTCTAGTGGCCTGAATGTGACAGGGAGAGTGAAGCTGGTGCCTGCGCTCAGTACGATCGGCTGCGGGTACAACGTGGTGAAGAAGCGACTCTGAGGTACCCTACAGATAAAAAAGACAATTTAAGTTAAAACAAAGATGAAGTTTGTGAAATTTTTATAATGATACCATGCACTGCCAGAAGCACAAGTCTGGCATCTAAGTACAATATGATTGTAGTAAATAAAATTAATTTGTCATAAAATTTGTGAAATAGACCAGCATGGCCTTGTTAAAAATATGGTATCTGATTTTTTATTGTTTTTTTTTTAAACATGATGTCACAGGAACTTATTAAAGCTACCAGCTTTGGAATATTCAAATCATTAAATGTACTAGACCTGACTGGCCACACTGTGCAGGTCCGGACCCAAATGAACATGACTCTGCTGGTTAGGCTTTGTGCGGGGGCGGCTTCAAAATCTGCACTGAGCTTACAGTGCATCTAGGACTGCCATTCTACATACACAGATGGCATATTTATAAATGCAGTGAAGAAGTTATGGAGTCTGTTCAAGTGTGCTGGATAAGAACTGTTTCCAGGCAAATTCCATAAACATGGGTGTTTATGTGGTAAGGACTTCAAGGAATAAGCAAATTTTTGTAAGCATACGCATGTGAAAATTAACAGGTGTTAATTTTCTTGAATGAGGCAATGTTTGATTTTTTTAGTTTGACAGATGACTGAGATGAGACAACTAAGTCAAGAAGTTCCAGCCATTCCACAGTGCCCAACAGAAAGAGGTCCATATGAGGGGAAAAAATCTCTGGCTGAACATTGCTGACTGGCTACTATTGAAGAATTCTTTAAATAAATATGAATATGGTACAGATGCACAGAATTTCATTGGCTCAGTAGATAAAACAGTGGTTGTATAGGTCCTTGAGGTAAAGTTTATAACTTACTTGTATTTTAACTTTTGTGTTTTCACTCGGACATTTTTCAGTATGATGTGTTTGGTGTACTCTCTTCCTGGCTCCCATCCTTGCCACGTTAATCCATGAACGACCTCAATCCCAAACTGGTTCTGTTTGCCACTTGGTGGCTGCATGGTAAGGCCTGGCATGTTGTTGTTTTAAACTGAAACAACAAATGAGAAGGAAATTCAGAAACACAAGGAAAATATTAAAAATTCAAAAGCAACAACTTGAAAAATTATGTGTATATGGAGGGATGGAATGATGATGTAAAAAGAATATTTACTTGAGTCTATAGACGGACCAACGGTATGATATAGCCCTGTTTTTTGTTCATGCAAATGTGGCTGCTAGAGGTAGATCCTACAATCACACTAAAACAACAATTAATGCTCCATCCATTTTTTTCCTGGTGCAAATGAAGACAAAATTTGGAACACTTAACCTCAGTTAAGGCAATTTATGGTGAAATGGATGACAGATATTTTAGTCCATTCCACAACCCTTATGGACCTGTTTTTTGCAATAACTTTTGTCAGATGTACTGAAACTTACCATTTATGATCAAGAGGGCATATCAGACAGATGTTGTGATTATATAGGAACAAAATAATAATCTCTCTTGCATAAATTCCAAATAATTAAAATCAAAATAAAATATGGCTTAACACATACCAGACATTGTAAAATATTTATATAAGCTGACATCCTTAAACTACAAACATCTGATGAAGCACAGAGCTGGATGACATCACAATGCAGGGCCTGACTTTTTTTTTTGCTGACTAGCCCATGAGCTGGTCAAGTTTGGTTTTTTGACTAGCTCACAGAAAAATTTCACTAGCCAAGTATGTTTCAACAAAATTACTATATATTATAAAAATAATCTGACGACAATGAGACATTTTGGCCAAGATGGCTTCCAGGGAAGTCAAATAGTTATAATATATGAATTCCTTTATACATACATTCATGCTTGTGTTGGGTATTAACACTATTCATGAGATGTATTAATTTGTTTTTGATGTTTGCAAAACAGTGAAAACGATTTTTTTTATTATAAAAAATTAATTGTGTCACCGGTATTGAGAAAACTTGAAAAATGTGTGTACCCCTTCCCAACCATCCCGGATTTAAAATTTTAAAATTTCCCAAAAGGTGTCTTTTGATTACAATAATGCAGTGTGCACCTCAAGGTTGCAGAGAAAATCTTGTCTCCTGATCTGCCAGTTTTGTTTCTATTTTTTTTTATTTTGCAATAAACCTTAAAAAATTTTCCACAAATTCATAACAAAATCCCTTTGAAGCCAACAGTATATTTCTTGAAGAACAGGCAGGTTACAGAAGAAAATACAGTACTACAGATAATATGTTTACTCTGTCTTTAATTGAAACATATCTGACGAGGAAAAAAGGAAGATTTTATGCAATTTTCATAGATTTTTCCAAAGCTTTCGATTGTTTACAACACAAAATATTATTTTATGTACTTCATAAGTGTGGGATACAAGGAAAAATGTTAAATATTTTAAAGTCCATGTATGCTAAATTTCAGTCATGTGTTATTACAAATGAGGGGCTTTCAGAATATTTTTCATGTAATATTGGAGTAAGACAGGGTTGTATGATAAGCCCAATTTTATTTACCTTCTTCATGAATGAATTGTATTATATAATGCAGGATTTAAATCAAGGTATATTTGTAGACCAGGAAACACAACCTTTGACAATGCTAATGTTCGCTGATGATATTGTTTGTTTTGGAGACACAGTTGGAAGATTACAGAATCAAATTGATAAACTTGAATATTTTTGTAACCGTTATGGAATAAAGTTGAATGTGGACAAAACTAAAGTTGTTGTATTTAGAAATGAGGGGACGTTAAAAAAATATGAAAAATGGTATTATAAAGGAAGAAAGCTTGAAGCAGTCAATAGTTATAGGTATTTGGGAGGGGTATTTACTTCTTGTCTGAAATGGGCAGAAATGGAAAAACATCTTGTGTGTCAAGCAAATAAAACTGTTTTAATGATAAGAAAATTCATTTCTGATAATAAATATATTTCTGTAAAAGAATCATTTTCTTTATTTGATGAGATGGTTGTACCTGTACTTTCATATGGCAGTGAATTGTGGGGTTACAAAAAACAAGATAAAATAGAACAGGTCCACAATAAATTTTGTAAATACGTACTTGGGATTAACTCTTCTTCACCAAATGCTGCAGCACTTGGTGAGTGTGGAAGGTTTTCTCTGAAAATCAGATTTATGTTAAAATGTATTTCCTATTGGGTTAGATTACTAAGAATGGAAAATTATAGGTACCCTAAGCGTTTATATTCTAAATTACATAGGCTATATGAATTAGGAAAGTATACGTGGGCAACAAGGGTAAAAAATATATTATTTTCATTTGGATTTGGATATACATGGATATTTCAAGATGTAGGTAATATTAATATATTTCTGTCAGGTTTCAAACAAAGGTTGCATGATAACGAAAGACAAGAATGGACAGCTAACATAGAAAATAATGGAAGATTAAAAACATATGCTATCTTTAAAAGCTTATTAAACACTGAATTATATTTATCAGCAGTTCCAAATAAACGATATAGAATTAGTTTGGCAAGACTTAGAACATCATCACATAGCTTAGAAGTAGAAGTTGGTCGCCACAAGAAAATAGCCTGGGAAGAGAGATGTTGTAAATTTTGTCTTAAACATGGAGAATCATATATTGAAGATGAGTTCCATTTTGTCATTAAATGTCCTTTATATATTTCATTAAGAGAAAAATATGTCTGAATTTAAAGATATGTCTTTCATTTCATTAATGTCCACAACAAATTATGTCACAATTAATAAGCTTTCAGCATTTGTATATTTTGCATTTGTTAAAAGAGAGTCAATTCTAAATGATTCTTTGAACTAGTAAGTGAACAATTTTCAATGTATCATATTTTATGTTGTTATGAAATTTATTCTATGTAATTACCATTAACTTTAATCATTTTGTGAAACACAAATAGTTACCTTATAAAATTACATTGTGTATTTATTCAGTTGATAAAAATGTTATTTCTGTTAATATTTTATTAATGATAACTGTGTATTGTTGAAAACTGTATTCATTTAATTGTTTATTTATTAATTATTTATTCTTATCATTTATTATTGTTTTTTTTCACGTGACCATGTATTATGTATTTTGTATGTATATATGTTGGATATATGGGCCTGAGGCCTTCATTTCCAGAATAAAGATATATATATATATATATATATATATACATAGTACACTGCGTCCAGCTGTTCAATTAAATTTCCAATAGATGAACGGGGAAGTACAACACAGAACTGACCAGCCTACTGGAGCGCCACTGTGTGTTTGTTTAAGAGACTAAGTCCATGTTCTATATGACAACGCACACAACCGCATATTACTGACATGGGATTTGTTCCACCAGCAGTATGACTTTTTGTATAACAGTTCATCAAATAGTAGAAATATTACAGCTGAAATGAATTATTTTATTATATTATACAGTGTAAGATAAAACAAGCAAATTTTGTATCTTTGAATAACTTTTGAGACCAGCTGGCATAAATGTCAGTACTACAGACCATGTCCATTAACAAGTTCTGCTGCTGGCCTCGCGGTTCACTACAGGAAAAATGTCAAAGTTGAAAGAAAAAAAAACTGCAGGGGACAGTATCGACGCTAATTGTAGCACGAAAGTGGTCACAAGGAAGGTGGAAAGATAATATTCAGACATATGGCAGCAAGAATTTTCATACATTTTGTCATGGAAATTTAAGTGTGAAGGAAAAATCGTTTGCGCAAGAAGCATTTTGCCTAACCTTCGCCAGATGAAACAATCCTCCTGGCAGTTGGTCCGTTTAAATTTTAATGTCATTCGATCCCTGTTTGGGTTTTAGAGTGTGTGAAAGGATTAACTCGTTTATGACTAGCCTATCGGACTTACTAGTCTGGACTTTAGGGTAGTCAGATGGCAATTTTGGGTAGCCCCGGGTGTCGGGCTATAGGGTTTGTCGGGCCCTGCAATGGCAGCATTATGTTTGCAGCTTTTCTTGACATGTCAACCCCACCCCTGCTTCACAAAGAAAACACTTTATTTCATACTAATTCAAATCATCATTACCCACTTTGATAACATTTGCATTGTAATAGTCAAAGAAATAATTTCAGAAGAAATATCATGAAAAGTTAAGTGGACAGGGGTGTCGTATAATAAAGCACAGGCACTTGAATCCCAATCGGCATAAATGTTGGCTTACAGAGTTTTCAATCTACATAATAAACATTCCCCTGCCATTTAACGAGCATGCAAATACTTTATAATATTATATTACCAGGCAGTATCTGGTACAGTAACTACAGTCCTTTCCCGCACCCCTGTCCACCAGTTTTTTCATGATTTTTTTTTGCTAGCCAAAGAACGCCAAAACTTTTTGTCCTTAAGGCTGAAAAAGGAAAATGCGTAATTAACTATTATGGAAATAATAGCCTATCATTTGTCATTTTCCTGTTAACAATTTTAAACCATTTTATGAGTAACTAGTCTATTCTGTAGCGACATCTTGCCAATAATCTGTGAAATGAGCATATCAGGGATAAGTGATAATGTCATAATTGACGGGACATACTAAAGAGGCAACAACATTCCTTGGACCAATGATCAAGAGCTGCCAACCTCTGTTAACAGTGAGACTTGTATTCCCCACATGCACACGTTTCATTGATACGTCACATAACTTTATATTCATATCCAAAGAGGATAAATAATGGCCACTTATTAGAGACGTCATGAACCACAGATATATATAAGACATGTCAACCAGGCCGTAAAGTAAATAGAATTTTTATGGTGCATCCATGGCAGGTCATGCAGGTACCAAAATTTATGCATTTGCCTCTTTATGCCATTGATGCAAATTTTGTTTAGGAAGTTTGTCCTATGTTGATATAATCACAAAAAATTAAGTGGACAGGGGTAGTGGAATGAACTATAGTCTATATGAATATAGTCAATAGACCAGAATCTTCGTTTTGTGATCTGGACGTCATAATTCTGCTTAATTGGTACTGTAACAATTACCAGGCTGTATGCGAGAGCAGCCAGCGCTTGGTGGCTTGCCGGTGCGCGATGCCGGGGTACGCTGCGAGTAAACATTATGTAACCACTCGCGGAGGTCAGTCACTTGGTCAGTGATGACCGGCAGTTATCCGCATCAGGGAAACCGGGCTGGGCGGCTACCGCTGGGGCGAAAGACGTGCAGGACAGCAGGGGGTCAGAGGCTATATAAAGGGCCCGCCTAGCTTGGGGGGACACACAGTTCGTACTTGCTTCAGCTCGCACCACATTAGCATTTAGAGGACACTTTGATAATTATTTTTGGAGTAGCTTTTGGTTTATCTCTGTTGGATTATACAACTGCCTGTATTCTTGGATATTCGGACTTGTTTTACGGAATTATTACCTGGGTTAATTTAAGCAACCGTGTAGTAGACTGCGCCAGCGAACCGCATCATCCCTCGACTTTGCCAATTACTCTGTTGTTGGAGACTGCATCTGTCATCACGCATGTCGACCTAGTCATCATTCAGACTATGTAAGTTTATTTTAATACTATATATAAAGAGTTAACTACCAATTTGGAGTCTGAAGTTTATGTATGCATCTGCGCGAATGTTTGCATGTTTTGCGACATCGCACTCGGGCGTTCGCACTCAGTGAACCCTAAACCTACACCCACGTAACCCCCAACCCCAAGGTGTTAACTTACAGTACTACTATAGAACGAGGGCTTCAGCCCAACAACCATAGGATACTGCTACTTTCATCTTAATTTTGTATCTTATTTTTATCTGCCACATTCACTCTCCTTCATTACATAAATCCTAAACATCATAACGTCTGTCAGTATATACTCATAACCCCGTTGAGACAGTGCGTGATCTAGTGATCCTACATTTGCTCTTAAGCCCACATTCTATAGTGGCTCCTTGTGCTTGGTATTTTATTTCACTGGCAGTAGCTTCAATACTCTGACACTGAATTGTAATCTGTGATGACTTGAGCACAAACATGCCTTGCATACACACAGTCACACTGTGTCAGTTAGTGTGTGTGACACAGAGCAGAGGTATTCGACTCTCGAGGTCTTGGCGATCATGCAAGTTTGAGCTGACTTTGGTTCATACACAATAAACATCGTTACATCTAACTTTAGGAAAATGGAAGGGAGAAAATGTGGTACACAATACTTTCCTTACAAAAGTAGATAAAGCGTCAACTTACAGATTGTCTGTGTGGTTCTATGTTTATTGACGCACCTGACGACTTCACTCAGCGACGTACGCCGCCATATTGTCAACAACCATGGCGTCGTTTCTAGGCAACAGGAGGTGTCACAGTATTACTTTCAGAACTAACACGCTAGAGTAGTTCCATGAATGACATCAGCTGACAAATGTTCAGTTGAACATTTTATACATTTTTCACATAAATGTTTGCAACAGTCTACAAAACTGCAGGCGACCAAAGCGAGATTAATTGAAGCTATGATAGATCGCAGACCGACTTTCTTTCAGATATTAACCGAAACGACAATCATATTGGAAGAACAAAGTGTGACACGATATAACAGCTCTATATTAAAATAGGTTCTATATAATGCTTTGTCATTTCCATGATTGATCTGAAGACTTCAAAATTTAAAGCAAAATTAGTTTAATTGATTTACCAAAAAAACCGCGATATATTACACATCTGGCAGTAGGATGCATTTAACATTAACATCATCTTAAAATATGCACACATATATCTCCAGGCATTTTATATTGCATATATATCATCTTTCCTTCTATTCAAATTTTAATTTAAAAATCTTTGACAAACTATTAAGTAATTCCTCTTAAATGGTAATAACTGCTTTTTTCTAAATTATAAGATATAAAATACATAAAAGCGTGTTTTAGATAATATGTTTTCAAACATATACATGTGCAAAATTTGATAATTTTATGTCTGATAGTTTTTTTAGATATATTCTTCTGAGGATGGTGTAACCCACTGAGATATTTGGAAAAATGGCAAAAAAATTTTGGGAAGAGTAATTTTGTCCTAGATGGCTGAAGAAAATGTGAACTTAAGGCTAATGCAAGTGATAGTTGTGTAACGTACATGGATCCACATAATGATCTGATTTAATTCCCTTCCTCTTTCATAACTCTTTACCTTATTTCATGAATAAAAAAGTGATTTTGATGGCAAATGTCTAGTCTTTACGTGTCGAACTAAGCAAAAGGCGGAGCTTATATGGTCCCTGGCTACTCTTGCTTGCACTATTCAAGGGTAAATAAACATAACACAGGTCACAGTTTATCAAGATAAGCAGCGCTTATACTCAAAAGACTGTTGACGTGTCATTGGCGGCTGTGGACGTGTCAGTAGCAGCTGTTGACGTGTCATTAGTGGTTATATGCCTGTCAAAGTCTGCCTGTCCTTCCTTGACTCCGTAACCATTGCCTCGAGGCTGTTTGGGTATTGGCGTCTCTCTTTTTGTCTACAAATATACATGTTTCTCCCCATGTAATGCAGATCGATAACTATGATAACTATATGTTGTTTCATTCATTTTAATGTATTGCTGATTTTTTTTTCAGGTTTACCACATATGGATATATGTAGTGCTGCAGCGTAGAGTGTATAAAGATGCATAGGTAAAGACACTTTAAAATTAAAAAAGTGGATAACATAAAAACACCAGCATCCACCTATTTATAAGGTATTTTACAATCCTCATAACACAGGAATTAACATTAAATGAAGTACAACTGGGTAATCAGTGGCGGATCCAGAGGGGGAGCTTTGGGGGCTGAAGCCCCCCCCCCCCCTTTCCTCCAGGGTGGAAAGATTGTTATCATTTTTTTTTTATCAGAGAAAGTTTTTTTTACAATATTTCAGTTGCCGTCATACAAATATCACCCTTTAAACTGAAACATAAAAGTTGAAAGAACCCAAGGAATCGTTTGAAGAGGCGCATGTCTACACCAGGATCAGGCATCTTTTTATTCCCCCGCCGTTAAGTGAGAGGACTACTAAAATGGCCCCCGTCTGTCAGTCCCTCCGTCCTTTCGTCCGTCTGTCCTTCAATCCGTCCGTCCGTCCCGCACCATCACTGATGCCACACTTTCCTGGTTAACATATGGCCGGGGACCATTGTGGCCCTAGGTCCTTTAGTATTTTTAAATAATTAATTGGGCATTTTCCAACATTGGTTATAGACGTTAATAATTTCGAATTATAGAATCTATCATCCGTGGCTCCCTCAAGCGTCTTTTATGCAATGCTCCAGCTGTCCTTGGGCTTGGACATCTTGCTTGTGAACATGATTAAGCGTTTAAATAAAAGCAAGCCTTTTTCATCTCTCTTAATCCTAGAAATAAAAATCATTTTTATTCTTAACATAACGTCATTATTTATCATTCCAATAAAAAATTATAAACAATGCCTGAATATACTTTCATCATAGCATTTGTTTTTCTTTATGATAGGCCGTGGAAATTTACTGCCTCGTCTTAAATAACATGTATGGTGGACTGGGATTTTGGCTGTATATATCAGTTGGGATTCTCAGTGGGGAATCTGTTTTGAAATTATTTGTCCTTGTCGCTCTTTAAAAGAAAAAATGTGCAAAACGATACAAGAAACTTTAGTAAACTGACAATGTTTAATACCTTTAGCATCCTTTTATTGAAGATGTATTATCGATTACAATATATAAATTACCAAATAAATATGGAATTGATAATGCATAAATATGCGAACGAAAGAAATGCATTTTATACTTCAGACGTATATATAAACGAGATCTGACGTTTGAATGTATAAAAGCCAGTTATAGACTAAAGAAGTAACTGCACATATGGAAAAGTAATTTAAGATATATCAGTTAATCAAAATGAACGCTGGTGAGTAATATCTTAAAAAGTAGTTTGAGAATGATATTAAACATGAGTTATTCGTTTGCCTTTTTCAATGATAATTAATGCACTTTAATTTATATATGAAGTTGTGTCTTTATTTTATGACTGATCAACTATTTGAGATTAAATAATGAATGAAATGTTTACATGATTAGGCACTTGTGCTCACATCTCATGTTCATACCTATACGACAACTTAAAACGAGATCATTAATATACCCAAGTCTTATTTTTAAATCGGTTGATAGAAAAAAATGTCCAAATCATGTATCCTTTCGCTATGAATTCCCCATTCTTACTACTTGCTCCAGATTATTATATATTATAACATTTTTATTTGAAAGATGCTTAACTGTTATGGAAAAAAGGCGATCAAAAGACCGTCTTTATTTTTTGGTTTTAGGGGAACTTTTAATTGAATATAAATTTCCCAAAGAAGCGAGCAGACCGGGTATGCAAAATCGAGTTTGTGAACTTGTCACACATTCCTCATGAAAAAATATAATCATCGCGCTGCAAACTGTAAATACAAAAAATACACATAATATGAATTGTCTGACTTCAATGTCTGCGTTTACGTTTTGTCTCAACTTTGTTCATGAGTTTCCAGTTGTAAACTATGTCTCGGGAAAATATAATAAATTGCACATCTGTACCCATTTATACAAATTCACAATTTACAAATTGTCAGATCGTATATGAAGTGGAAAAATGCAAAGGTGTATTTTGATATCCATATCCGTGGATTCCTGTTTTGTTAGTTTGTAGTCTGCAAATTATTTTAAATTTATATGTATATATATTGATAGATAGATAATAAGATAAATGTCTATGGAAAGTGTCTGCACAATATATTATGCAAAGTATCTACTAGCCTCCCCCCTTGGAAAATCCTGGATCCGCCCCAGGTAATACCCCTTTTATACGGCAAATGCCAAACGGTTTCTAACCATTGCGAATCGGATTATCAGCTATATTAATTAACCGTGTGAATGATCAATTCGCATTCAAAACGGTTTAGACCAAGTTTTGAAGCAGTAACTGAATCACAGCACATACGCGAGCGCTTGTGTCAACATGATGTCACGTTGATCCCGCACATGTGAAATGTACACCTCATGCCAAATGGCCGAAACTGCAAGCATAAAGGCGATGCGTCTCGAAACATTGTCGTTCACAAGATCGAGTTCGGCTCTCGAATGGCATGGCTGGGTCTCCGCTGCTGGGATCGGTGGAGGGAATGTGGGTTGCTTCTGCCTTTGCGGTGAGGATGATGTAGCTTTCCTATGAGAGAGCCGGCTCGGGATGTACGGTGGCGACCTCTCGCGGCTCTGCTTGGTTTGGTGTGGCATCGCGTCTGTTAGCTCAGAGAACATGCTTAAGGAGCGCACAGGGCTGAGGTCTTGACCACAGCAACCTGTAGCTGCTCGACGAGCGTAGACTTCTTATGGATGGATGGCATTGGTGCTTGATGCCTGTGTGAACGCACAATATATACGGTCTGAAACCGATTTGACCAACCGGCTTTGAGCAAAACTTTTTAAAACAGTCTTGTGTGTGAAAGGGGTATGAGATATGGCGTTTATGTTATTAATACTTATGTTACAAACACTGAAGTACATTGAAATAAGGGTGAACATATTATCAGTAGTCACACTGTGTCACTTGAAGAAAAAATACACTGTACACTCTGAGGAAAGGGCGATTGGAATTGTAGACTAAGAGACTATAGAACCACGCATGGCGTTTGACCACCATATTTTCCAACCGCCAGGATTCGTCTTTTTACAGCAACTGAGCACGCAGTGGAACCTTGGAGGTGAAATGTTAAACATGCAAATGCTAGCTCCAAGAATTTGAATTATTTCATCTCACTTCTTGTTCATAAAAAAATGATTTATTCAGATCTAGTCAGGTAGCTCTTTGCTGGCAAGTGCGTAATTAGACCGGCAGAGTTTTATATATATATATATGTATATATATATATATATATATATATATATATATATATATATATATATATATCACGTTATCCATTAGATGAAAGGGCCCTTGCTTTAATTACAGCGAGGGGCTCTTTGCTAAATAATATTATAATATAATAATATAATATCATAATATAATATAATATAATATAATATAATATAATATAATATAATATAATATAATATAGGGAGAACAGTAAGAAAAGTGCTGCTCCTTTTAGGAACCTCAAGTCTGCCATGCTCTGACACCACTGGATAAACAGACTAATGCCTAGTGCTAGGTTAGCCATCTGCAGTTTATATAAGCGTTAATTTGAGATAATGCTTAGGCCACGCCAAAAAACAAATATAATTGTTATACTGTATTGTTGATCTCACTTTTAGACAAGATAAGATATGATAATATTTATTTGCCTCACGTGGACATATTGTTTTGTTGACATGTAATGCATTACTGTGACACTGAATGTTAAATATTACCATATAACAAACTCATGAAATGAAAACACCATCACCGTTAAATGAGATAGTGATCGCATGTAAATATAGAGTAAAAAGGTAGATACGATTAAATAAAGTTAACACAGTACGTTTTCTGACTAGACATGTACCATTATCTGGCATCTTCCAATATTAAAGCAAGCTAATTACCTGCCTATTCTGAACAACTTTTGATATTTCTGGCCTACTCTGCGTACATATTTTGTACTGTAGCGTTTTGCTGTTGAGAAAAACTCTTATAACGCCTTTTGATTGATGTATGGGCTTTTTATATACAAACTCTTAGTAAATAAATTGCATCAGCCAATGCTGACAATTATAAAAAAACATGTAACTAAAGGTGTGTGTTGAATGGTCATTATAGTTGCAAAAGGCAACATTATAAACTCGGACATGCCGCCAGATGTCCTATAGTTGAATGTGATTGGATCATTTTGGCGGGCACCCCCCATGATGTAAACACCTGGATATAATCAAAGCGAACAGCATGTGTGCAGTGGTATCGGGTTGTTTTTTTTTTTTTGGCTTATTTTTACAGATAGTTCAAGGTATTATCTTTAATTAACATATATCAGATATCGGAATAGACCCCGTATAAGATGCAAATTATCACAAAGCAACATCTCCCCGAGGAGTTGATGGGTTTATATCATTTATTTATATATTTATTTTGCTGCTTTTTATTGCCGTGGCTTTATTGATCTGGAAAACCCTGGAGCCTATAAATGTATTAATATCGAATGAAATGCCGTTGTAAACGAGCCAGTTCAATACACACATACAATACGGGCGCATTTTGCCTATTTAGGCCTATTTTGGGTTTATGTGGGACTACTTCTGTGCATGTGAACGACGGGTCAATCAGTATGACTATAATGGCTGAATTAGAGATTTAAAAATTACTACACGAATTAAACATTCATTTATGTCAGACAAGTGTTCCTAATTTTCCATGAAATGTGGGTTATTGGCACATATTTCTCACATATGCCAATATATTTGGGTCTAGATACTGATGTGTAAAATAGTTAAAATAATTCCGTACGATTATGTTGCCCTAAACGGGTAAAAGTAAATAAACATTGTGACTGTTATAATAGGAAACTCCGCTTCAAACAACCAGTATATTCTTGAGAGAAACGTTAGGTAAAATATATAGTTGTCCATTAAATTTATATCATCTTGTATTTACAATATGGGTAGCTATTATAGTGTGGTATCGCATTGTGCATCAATCTCCAAATTTTAAACATGTGACTGTCGCTTGTATAATTTTTTGGACCTGTGCCAGAACCGGTGCAATCGGACCAAAAGGAGCAGTCACGTGTTTGAAATTTTGAGCTGGATGCGCAATGCGATACCACCTTGTCATTGGTCTAGTTACAATCGTTGCTCTGTGTCAGCCCTGATGGTTAAACCAGAGAAGCTTGCTATTCAAAGCAGTGGTTATCACGAAGTAGATCTAAGATGGCTGCAGTGTATAACCGCCGTGTGAGGAGCGTACTGCCGCCTTTAATAATATACATATACATATTAATGTAGTTTCGAGGAAACGTTAATCATTTATATCACCGATTTATGTTTTAGAAAATATACATAAACGGTGGCCGAGTCAAGGATAATTTGATTCGCTATTAAGTGGGTTAATTTTTATGTAAATTTTGGATTAAATAATGCCCACACAAAATATAAATTATATAATACTTGTCTCCATCAACACCTTAGATATTAAATACCCTTTACCTTTCAACACGGATATTTCAATGACGCCAACCCACCTCTACTATTAGTACAATTTACATCTAAGCTGAAGGGTCGTTTATTATTGTACCCTTGTGAACTTAATCAATTTACATAATCCTCCTTTTCTGGAGACCTGTCTACTCCAAATGTACTCCTTTTACACGTCATATGCAAACCGTTTTCAAACCGTTGAATACATATATAGCGTTCACACGGCAACTCAAACCGTTTTCAAACCGTTTTGAATATGTATACATCTAGCGTTCACACGGCAACCCAAAGCGTTTCCAAACTGTTTTGAATAGATATCTAGCGTTCACACGGCAATCAAAAGCGTTTTCAAACAGTTTTGAATAGATATCTAGCGTTCACACGGCAATCCAAACCGTTTTCAAACCGTTTTGAATAGATATCTAGCGTTCACACGGCAATCCAAAGCGTCTTCAAACCGTTTTGAATAGATATCTATAGCGTTCACACGGCAATCCAAAGCGTTTTCAAACCGTTTCGAATAGATATCTAGTGTTCACACGGCAATCCAAAGCGTTTTCAAGCCGTTTTGAATAGATATCTAGCGTTCACACGGCAATCCAAAGCGTCTTCAAACCGTTTTGAATAGATATCTATAGCGTTCACACGGCAATCCAAAGCGTTTTCAAACCGTTTCGAATAGATATCTAGTGTTCACACGGCAATCCAAAGCGTTTTCAAGCCGTTTTGAATAGATATCTAGCGTTCACACGGCAATCTAAGGCGTTTTCAAACAGTTTCGAATAGATATCTAGTGTTCACAGGGCAATCCAAAGCGGTTTGAACCCAGCTCTGGAGGTGGCTCCTAACCGTTTCCAATGCGAATCGAATTAACCGCTCCGCTGATGTGCCGTGTGAACGCTCAGTTAGGATTCAAAACAGTTAAACCTAGTTTTCACATGAGAAATGTACACCTCATGCATTGGTGCTTGATGCCTGTGTGAACGTACAATACGATTTTTTATTTACCAATTTCACCAATCCACTTTGAACAAAACGTTTTGAAAACGTTTTGTGTGTAAAAGGTTGCTAGTTTCTGTCTAAGAAGATCCATAACATGTTTGTCTTGTACACATGCAGACATGGTGCTTCTTCCCATTCCGGTCTCCACTAGGGGTCGCTATAGTTTCGCTTATTGAATTAAACCTGTTCTACAGGATGTAAAAGTAATGCGGCATTCCTTACCTCCGGCAATTATTATATGGTGATCCCTTGACACCTGCAACCTTGTAGTACCCAGTTAACAGAATAAAGGGCCCAATGGCCGGATGTCTAAAATGTCATAGTAACGAGATAGGAGGTGATTTATTATTTTCCCTAGTAAAACCATGGTATATATTGTTTGCTACCTTGATGTCGTCATTGGCGACGATAAAGGTGAAGTTCATCAAGAGGGACAAATGGAATACTGTGGATGAGACCATGGCTCTGATTGGTCAGACATATTGATTTATCTTATTGGCCAAAGCCTTGACGACTCATTGTATATTTTGCAATGGCCCGCACATCAGCAGGCATAGTTCTTTATCCTGTTTGGGACATTGTGTTTGCTTGTCACCAGGTATTCCTTACACGAATGTTGGTGTGAGCGACAATTAGAGCACTTGTAAATTTTGTTCCGGACCAAAGGGCCATTAATTAATCTTTTTCCTGATATTTCAGAATTTTAGCCTTATAATCACGCAAATATTGTTTTACTTCTGCAGAGCAAAAAATGTAACATTAAATGCTGCGAAAGGTGTGCCTTTCCCAGTTTGCCCATGGAGGTGGTGCCATCTTCAGACTGGGAGAGAAACGGACTCATAGTTCTTAAATTGGAAACTTGGGCGCCACTTACACGAATGTCTGTCATTTTCATATGTTGGACCTGTAAAATTTGGCGAGGTATATGTATGAACAATTATGTAGTCGAAATAATGCTTTAGTCAAACCATTATTGTCCAGTTGGAGTCTGCTGGAGTGACCTCACTGGAGGGGATTCCTTGATTAATTGTACATGCCAAGCGAAACTTCCGTATTACATAATCAAAACTACACATTTTCAATGTACAGTTGCATAAACAGGGGTCAACTCCATGTATAGGCCTACATGTTAAAACCTATACCCTGGGGTTTACTTTTATTGAAAGCAGATCACCAGGACGCATCGATGCATCATAGATACGAGTTGTAGTAATTACATGGATTCTATTGTACCCCATTGTCAATAGATCTTCCCAAACCAATGCGTTTATCTTAGATCTTGCCAAGAGTGGAAACGATTATCAATGACTGAATAAGAATCTATGCAAACATATATAAATCATCATGAAATGAACACGTTCTAAGGTATTATTTAACCTCCAGTATTGCACAAAAAACAGCAGGTTTTGAGAATATATATTAATTTTTTTTCAAAGCAAATTCTTTGCAGGTGAGACGTATTTTTTGTTCGTTTCATCAAAACTATATACATCGCCTTTTCGTGTTGGAAAAAAAACGGCTGCAGTGGTACCAGACGCTGATATTTAAATAAGTTTTAGGTTCTCTTCTCATAAATTAAATAGATCATGATTTCAAAGATACTATCGTGTCATTAATCGATACAATATTCTTCTGGATACTCAGACGCCGATGATAAATTTCTCCCGACTAGTAAGCTTTAATTAGTAATAATTCACAACCTCCTGGGAAGGAGTAGAAGCGAAAATCTGAAAATCCTGTTCTAATCCGAATTACATAAATGTTAAACAACCTTGTGTCAAGAGCAAAAATTGTGTCTTCTCGTTTGGAATTTCGTCTGACGTTTTATTCGTAAGTATTGTATTCTTTGCATATTTTGCATGTTCAAAGGGAGAGAAAAAAAGAGTGAATCCATCACAGCAGAATGAAAACACAGACGTTTCTGGATGGAAAACCGGAGCCACAATCCACGGCGGCTTTCTTGCCAAAGGTCCTCAAAAATGCTCGGAGTAATATGAAGTATTCTGCCACGTCATCTCCGTTTTGGACATTTAATCCGGGGTTCCTCGCGCCGGCCAAGTGAGTCCACGAGAGCCAACGGTGGTCTTATGCTGCGTTCGTTACAGCTCGGAAATATGGTAATTCCCAGTGGAAAATACCGTTCAAAACGTGATCCAAGTGGAACGTACCACGGGGAAACTGGGATTTTGCGGAGCATGTCGATCAGTCTAACTTAGCGAACCTCACCTTTATTCACTGCTTTTCGAGATGCAGGGAGCAAATAAAGAAACCAACAGTTGACTGGTGTACATAAAAATTTTAAATGACAAATAAAATTGAAAAAAATGTGACATGAAACATATTTTATAAATCAGTTTCTTTTTGGTTACTATAACAACATAAACATCCTGTCAGTGGGTCCTTTATTGGATACCGAACGACTGCAAGCCGTACGTACCTGCCATCTAGTATTTACCATGTTCCCGAGAAGTAACGAAAGCAGCATAGCTAGGCTTGCATGTGCAACGTAAGGACACCGGTGCGTGTGCTTTGAGGGCACGCATGCGGACACTGATATGAACACGTTTCCATATTCACTTTTGTCGATGCGGTTTTCAACATATCACCTGTTCAAAATGGCATCCATTATGTTTCCGTATACTTTTCTTATCCTCTCGCTGCATGATCAATTTCACAAAATGGGTCTACATCTCTTCCCCGGATAGCATTCCGCACCACAAAAAAGGTGCCCAGGAACCCGTATAAGCAGATACGTAGCTTTATTGAGCAGGACTTCTCAAGTTAGAGTTTGGTTAATTAACCTTATCAATGTTTACTCCGTTTATATGTTAACATGTTTTGTTAAAGGAAACTTTCGCTTTTCCTTGCTTGCAATAAATATAATTTATTGTTGTTGGCTAGCATGTACTGGTACAAAACATCTAAGGTCAAGGACACTTTTAAGACAATGTTACAGCATGTAAAATGAACACCTAATAAAGCTTGTTTTGAACTATAAAATCGGATGTCATCTCGTTTTATATTGATCTTCCTCCCGACAATACTACAACATAATTATATGAATGAATTAATTGACAGGGCATTTTCGCCACACATTACAGAAAAGACACCTCCAGAAGGTTTCGATTTTAAAATATTGATATTTTCAAATTATATGCATTACATTTAGGGGAATTATAAAGATTGTTTTCTCTTCAATCTTCATGAATCATCTGGAACTTTTGTCCATTGGGGATGCCAGAGAAAATGTTCCTTACATTGAAAGAAGGAATGGGCTTCATCTGTACCTGTTTTTCCTGAATTTAGAGAAGATATCTTATATCAAAATTTGTGAAATAAACAATATATACAGATTACAGATGATAGACCTCTAAGCAAAAAAAAAAAATGACGCAAATAGCAGATCATGTTATATAAAATACTTGGTAGATGTTAATGGAAAGTGGAAGATACGCAGAAAACTACATGAGAAGTTCGCATGTATGAGTCACATAGATTTTATGTTTTGAGTAGCATTAAATCAGACCATTCCAATATCCCGAAGAGACGGGGTTAAAAGGTATAATCATGTACATGATGAAGAAAAACAAGTTAAGAGTGTTTTAACTGTGAATTGTTTAGAGGCCTTGGATACATTAAACGTTAGAAATATATAGACAAACATTGGTATAAAATTTGGTGATTATAGCTCTAGCCGTTTCTGAGATTTTAATTTTAGTGTGCTTTTTTGGACAACCCCCTGTAACTCGGCCAAAAATCTCGGAATTGGAATCAGTCAAACAAACTTGAGAGAGATTGTTCCAGGGATTATTTCTGTGAAATATTGGACAATTTGGCTGGGCAGTTTCGGAGAAGAAGATTTTTAAAGCTTTTTTAGCTTTTTCCCTATAAAATCTAAGAAAATGCAGTAAGAAAAAAATAAACAAAATCCGATAGTTTTTCAGATGACTGATTATTTGCAAAAAAATTGGTGATGCTAGCTCCTGCCATTTTTGAGATAGCTATGGTTAACGTACAGACGACGCACGACGTACGACGCACGACGCCGCACCATCGCATAAGCTCACAGGTTCGCTAAAAAAAGATGAATCGGTTGTTTATTGAACTTCTCCAGATTAAGATTGTCCATCAGTTATCTTCAGCGGTTGTTGCTTCCGGCGTCATCTGAGTGGTCTGAAATGGGATGATCATCAATTTAATTATATTCACCTATCCATAGTTGGAGATATTTGTTTTTTTTTTTTTTTTTGTCTATTTGCATTATTCTTCTCATTATTATTCTGTCACTTTTTTCTCCGATTTTCATGATTCTTACCCTAGATTTACCTTTATACAATAATAACTTTGACCCGATTTCAGTGACGTTGACCCATTTTTCATGGTCAGAGGGGTGAGAAAGTGTATTTTTTCGGACATTTATGTCAAATGTCTTCTCATCAAATAGAGTTACAGAAATGCTGTCATAAAATCGTATGCGGAAAATATGATATAGGTGAATCAGCAGTTTTCAGTTAGGCTACGTTCTCAGATACACTGTTTAAACTAGAAAGTTGAAAATTTCACAGACATATGTCATTTACTATGTAAGAGTGCAGTGGCAAGTTTAGTAGCTATATCTTTAATAGTTTTAAAACAACTTCGAAAACATGACGTCACCATTTCCACGCACCGTAAAAACTCAAGGAATTATCCAATTTCATTTCTGTTTAACAAAACTATAGTTTATAGTTTTAAAACTATAGTAACTATAAGAGATGGATAAAAAATTATATCAGTTGGAATACACAACATTGGCGAATAGGGGGGAGGGGTGATAGGTGGAGATGCGTGACTAGCGTATTACAGTTACAAGAAGTCTAATTAGTATAAACGCTGTGTTGCAGTTACCTTATTTAGTATTTTTTAAATTTTTTATTTATTTGGGTTTCGTTTCAAGGCTGGTGATTTGATACCATGACTAAATACACATACTACAACAAATATATATATATATATATATACATGTATATATATATATATATATATATATATATATATATATATATATATATATGAATGTAGGATTTTTATATTTGAAAATAATGTATTGTCACAAAACATTATTGGCATTGAAATGTTTATGTTTTGTACATCTGTTTGAAAGAAAATTAAAGGTATTTTCTCTGGTATGAAGTAAGGAATTGATGAAAATGTTTGATGTTCTCAGTTATACTCTTTTTCTGTGTGACAGTGTGCAAATTCCACTCTCTCTCTCTCTCTCTCTCTCTCTCTCCCACGGACTCACTGCCTCTCTCCCCCTCTCTCAATCCTTCTTTCTCTCTCTCATTCACTTACTCACTGACTCTCTCTCTCTCTCATACACACAGACACACAGACACTCAATCACTCTCTGTCTCCCTCTCCTCCCCCCCCCCCAATCTCTCTCTCTCCCTCACACACTCACTCACTCTCTCACTCTTTCACTCACTCTCTCACTCTATCGAGTACTCATTCACTCACACACTCTCTCACTCACTCAGTCACTTACTCACTCATTCACTCGCCCACTTACTCTCTTACTCACTCACTCACTGACCCACTCACTGTCTCTATCTCCCTCTCTTCCTATCTCTGTCTTCCTCTCTTTCAGTCTCTGTGCGACTGTAATTTCCAATGCGGTTTAGTAAAAGGCTTAATAAAAACCGTATAACATACCTGGTACGGTGTATCTTTTGATCAATGAGATGGTTTAAATTTATCTTGGATTATTTGCTTTCCAGATATGGATTTTCCGACTGCTGTAGCATACCTACAGGGGCGCCACATCAGGTTAATTTTTTCACAGGTAACAATACACGTAAAATAATGAATTAATCGGTACTTAACATTAAGAACTGGTGGTAGGCTGTGACATAGGCTACATAGGAACATACATGTCTGTGTGTGTGTGTCACTGTGTGTGTAGGTGCGTGTGTGCATACGTGTGTGAAAACTGAAGACTTACATTTGGATCTTCCGTTCTAATGCAGTCGTAAAAACAAGTTAACTGGTGGTCAGGTGACATTGTCCTACACTGTTCTTTGCACCTAGTGGCCACTGCGTCCCGTCTGAATCGTTGGAAGGCCTCTGGTAAGGTTGCTGGATGAAAACATGAAGGATATATATTTATCAATATATGAAGGATATATATTGTTGATAGACTGTCTCTGGTCAAATTTGTTTCTTCTTTTTTATTTTTTTTTTTTTCTTTCTTTTACCTGCATTTGCGCTAGATCTCCAATATTGCTGATTTTCAAAACCTGACCTTTAGGCATAAAATTACTCCTTGTTGACAGTTTGCACCTATTATTTATTTTTTAACCGTCCTTTTTTCCCAAGGCCCGATACTTCATAGTGTACTCCCTTTTGTCGCCCACTTCTGTCGCAGTTTGCGCACGATCTCCAATGTGGTTTTCTTTTTAAAAACTGACCTTTGGCGATTGCAGGCATCTAGTTTATTGCTCTATACGTAGGCTTACTTTTGTGTGGTCAGTGTATTGGCGAGTTAGAGTGAGTGAAAAGGGGGTAAAACATTTAGGACTAAGGGCAGGTCGTAGAACAATGAATAAGTCGTTGACATCTGTAATCTGAGCCACAATGGCAATTTCGACATAATATGTCATAAAATGTCGACATAATATGATGTCTGGATTATTTTGGCCCTAAACATACTTATGAATACAACTCGAGTCCAAGTATAAGTCCGAGTACTTAAGGTTCGAGTCCAAGTATAAGTCCGAGTACTTAAGGTTCTAATCCAAGTCCACCTCCTTTGAGTCCAAGTCACTCGGAAGTATTACGCTCCAGAGGAAGCGGGAATCTTGCGCTTCTGAAGAAGCTATTAATTGTCCCACTGCCTGCTTTGACCATTTATGATGCACTTAAACACCAGGTAGTGGGCCTGTCTGCTGAAAAAAAAAATTGCTGATGTGACAAGCAGTCAACCAAATGCCAGTCAGCAAACACTCAACAGGCATCAGGCTCCGCCCAGAAACCACGCCCAGAAATACAAAGCTCCCCCTGGTGTAGCGATTCAGGATACGAGGTCAAAACAAACAGCGCTTACGATATAAGTAGTAGGCCTATAGGTAAAGCCCTGTGTAAAGAGCGTAGGAATTTTAAGTCCTAGTACGTATCTAATACAGATCTCCTTTTCAAAAGAAATTTAAAATGGATATTCAGATTATCATGTGTAGTTTAAGTTAGTTGAATATGTAAATATGCTTTTTACTTAAGTTTTAAATTACCTTTTAGTCACGATGCCGACCTCAAGTTTGGTAAAGGTAGTCTAATTCTGTATGAAGTTCTGTTGGAAGTTCGCGCATGTATATATTATTATTCTGATTTCTAGAGTCGTTACCTACGAGTCGGAGTACAAGTCCTAATCCGAAATCTTCGAGTCCGAGTCCGAAAGTGCGAAAGTCCGGACTCGAGTCCAAATCCAGGCCTACATCACCATAAATTAGTCTTTTCATATTGAAACTTTTAACCTGATTCAATAAACACTGCCACAAAAACCTTCTTATCGTTGTGTCCACCACCACCAGACGTCGCTCGTGTATGCCATCAGTCATATCAGAGTCGGACTTTTTTTTTATCCGTTGAACATAGTTTGTAATGGGTTGAAATGTCGATCATCAATATACGAGATGTTCACAAATTATTTATGTTTAATCATTATCGTGGAGAATTACGTTACGCGTAGGCTGAAATAGGACACTGTCGTCGTGACGGCCGGTAGTTCGTTTCATCACCTCATGTCCATGAAGATGGCTACTTATGCATGGACACATCTGATCTGTCAGACCATTGGAAAAAGGCCAAATAATAAAGAAACATGCAATGAAAATTTATTTTAAATTCTTGAATGCCATTTTAAGTCGTCACATCTATATGCATTTTTTTTTTTATTTTATTTATGAAAATATATAAGAATTTTAAGAAAATTATCTCAGAAAAAAATTGGAGGACACAGGTTGGTGGAACAGAGGATAACATAGACACTTTGACAGCTTGTGACATAGCTAAACCAACTTATCAATTGCATGTTTAAACATCACATTCATCTGTATGCCGATTAATTAATAATAATAACACTGTATCAAAACTAATTCGCATTTGCTATCATAATAATTTTCCGTTTATAATCAAAAGTGAGCCATTTAACCCAAACATTGACAGTAAGTTTGGACATGATGACACAAGGTCCCGGCCGGGTCAAACAGAAATACTCCATAGCCTTAACAGAGGAGACTTTCGCGTCATAGGATATCCTATATGCCCTCAAACACCTAGCATATACATTGGACTTGACAAACGGTCTTGAGACCCTATTTTTAGGTTTTGTCATTAATACTCCTGGACTGTACCCCCCCCCCCCCCCTCCCCACCCCCTTTTCCTAAATCCTGGGTCCACCCCTGAGTTTACACCGTATGTGTTTATGTGCGTGCGGTCTTGCATGTCCGTGTGCCACTTTTATCATAGTGCATTAATTACATTTAAGTGTTCACGATAATTATTCGCAACACAGACCCCTACAGTTTATAATTTGTTTCAGTGTTACATGGTTAGTCTAAGCTTATCATGTTTGATTATCATTTAATTATAATTTAACCTTACCGTGTGTCGTTGATACCAGTAACGTCAGTGGAACCAATATAAATAAGAGCTTCATGGTGACTGAACAGGAACGTCGTCAGGATCAAGGTGGTATGCACTCGTGTACACAGAATATTAAAAGGGATTACTCCTTGCTGCGAAAGCACACCCGGCCATCTCACTCCCTCAAAAATGACGATGCTGTAGTTTTATATTCTGTTTCACATGAATTTCTACGCCTGACGTCAGAATTGTGTCATTCCAACCTAATGACCTTTCCCTTTACGGTAAGTGACAATTAATGTTTGCCGTGCCGTGTTTGGAACAACGGCCGGAAGGTGCGGTATTGTTGATACCGGGAAAGTAACTGATGCATGTTGTTTAGTTTAATATTTGTTATTCTTTTTCGCATGTATGGGAGCCCATGTATGTTGTATGACGTACAAAACATAGTGTAAACTTATGTTACTTGACTAAACTTCGTTTTCCTCTCATTCACGTTCCCGTTCTAGCATGTTTGTGGCATTTGTGGCACACAGCCACAACACAAAAATTCGTCAACTTAGGTAACCATTTTTATTCTTCAGTGGCATAAAAATGTCAATACATAAAAAGTATCTTCGGTGCGGCCAAACGGAATCTCCCCACACATGATTATACCCTGGATTTTGTTCTCTCTCATTGGAATATAACCAATAACATCGCCCCATTCACTCCATTGGTCAGACGGGTAAGGTAAACTCCATCCCCTGTACTGGCCAATGAAATGAAGGGAGAGTTTGTTGATTATACCCTGACATATACAAGGCCTACATACAGTGTAATTATACGTTATCGTGATATCATCTATCTGTGTGTGCTCCTAGCTGACTAAACATCATGGGACCCCCATTAGTGGTCACCCTGATGAGATCAACAGCTTTCCCCTAATGAGTTTAACAGATTAGGACCTGGCCTGTACAAATAAGGAGCCCAGTGACCATGGCCAGGGGATTATGCAATCAGTACCCAGGCATCATGGAACAAAGGCTTGGTATACATGTGTGATATGTCACAAGGTAACACAATGGTTTGAATGTATACGAAAGATTAAATTCACAAAATCAGTAGAGTTAGAATAATAATTAAAATATTCATATTATTGAGAACAGCTGTAAATGAGAGAGAAGCCAATTAAACCCATTTAGTGTGACATAAAATACCAAGAATATGAGCCTATCATGCCAAATCTTACATTAGGAATTGTTTCCAATTAACTACATATCCGCTCGATCGCACCAGCTGCATGCCTGTGATAAGGTTATTTTACTTGCCAGTTGACAGGAGGCGCCACTAATCAACTAGTATGATTCTGCTGTACCGCAGAGTATATACTTTAAGGAAATTTTACAAGTGCAAAATCCCGGGCAAGCATAAAACGAGGTCACTGTTACCAAGACGTTGGTCTAGTAAAGTAATTCGACGCTAAATGTGTTTGACAATACACTATGTAGCAGCCTATGGCAGTGTGTATAGAGTATAATCTTTCAATTAGAAATCTTAAATGATGATCTATCATATTTTCATAAAGTTAAAAAAAAATAATGAAAGGTATGGTTCTTAGGCACCGCCCGCGTCAATTTATCCCCCGCGCCAAAAAACTTTTATTTGCATTTCCATCTTTCAAGAATATAAAATAATATAATTTTGATAAGATTTACTTTCTTATGTAGTGCTTTTGCCTGATTAGTAAAACAATGCTGTTATTTTCATGCTTTTCCCTGATTGTATGCTTTTCCCTGATTTTTATCGAAACGTACAAAAAAGGGTAAAATAAAATATCGCCCGCCCGCACTGGTTTTTGAAAAAAAAGTGCCTAAGAACAATACATTTCTTTTTGGCCTAATGATATTAATATAATATTAACATGATCAGTTGATTATAAACGAGAATACATGACACATGAAGTATAATTATTAGAGAAACAAATGTACCTATATGTTTTATCTGATAAATAGTTTGCTTTATTGAAGATCGAAAGTTTAGTATGAAATCCCCTTGAAATAAGAAACAATTTTTATCGCCATAATTCAGATGAATCAATTCAGGATTTCTACCGCATAAATTTTCATTCAACCCTCTCCAATTTAAGGATAGGTATTGCTTTGACAGATGAAATGAAAAAAAAAATCATGATTTTTTTAAATTCAGTACCTTAATAGTGATTTAGAGGAATTTTCAAAGAGTCGGGACTTTTTCTGCAGGTTGTCTAGAAATTCTCTGATTGATATCTCCCTGTGTCAGAAAATCAGTAATTATTCAATTAATTGTAGCAACCACAGTTCGCGTTGAAATACTCAAAGCTATACAGGGGAAGGGTCATGAATAAGATCATGAATAAAAAATGAAACAGTTATGAAAATCTGTGGGATGTGGGATCCCGGACTTATCTTCAACGATCTCATTCAGAAACGGGTAGGGAGGGGATTCATGGGGTTCGGATGCCCCCCCCCCCTTTTTTTTTTAGCCCCAGCAAACTTTTTCATGGTTTCATGGCACTTTTTTGCTCCATGGATCCCCCTCTGTCTGGACCTGTGAACCTGTGTCTTCATATCATAGCTATCTCAGTCTTTAAGCCAAAACTCCCAGTCAAATGGCGTCGAGAGTTAAAGCCATTGAGCATTCTAATTTGTCGGAAGCGATTGTTGACTGTGCTCTTGGTGCTCCATCGTCCTTCAACCTGTCACTCAATCAGCTGCCCGACCTCTTAGTCTTAAACAGTGAGCTCAGGTCCATAACGGACAGACTGGCACCACTTAGGACACGTACCATCACTTTTCGTCCTGAAACAGAGTGATACGATAGTGCTATACGTGAGGCCAAGGCGTGGCGGAGAAAGGCAGAATGGAGTTAGTGGAAATCAGGACTAACCATACTTCGAGAGTTGTACATAGAACAGCGAGAGGAGAGTGATCAAAAATACCAAGGAAGACTACTATAAATCAACCGTGAGAAAGAGCAAGAAACTCTCTCAGGACCAAGCAGTTGTTTCGGGTTGTGAAAAAGTTGCTGGGAAAAGGCTCAGCTGACCGTCATCCTGCAAATATGTCACCCTGAGAGTTAACATATGACAGGAAAAATAATTTCATTCGTATATAATCACAAGAGTTAATTGCTTACATGATGAACATTAGAGTAAAGAATTCAATAAAACATGATATTATTTCGTTTGACTGGATACAAAGGTGCCGTAAATACAAGATATTACCGAACTGAACGCAAATCTGACAGTAGATTGCGTGCGGCCGGAGCTTTCTTTTTAACGAAATATTAAATATTAGTATCTCATATATATGTAACGGGTATTTGTTTCTTACACCGCCGGGACAAAACAGTGTGTTTCTTGCATCACCAGGACAAGACCGCCAGGACGGTGTCTTGTTTAAACTGGTTGCTAAAATGAGTGGTTGTTTAAACACAAGACCAAAATGCACTGGGTCGTCAACGACCCGCATGTTTGTTGCCAAGTCCGGCCAATGTTATTAAAATAAGCTTTATTAACAAACAAACTAACACCTGACAGTGTGCAGAGTGGCGGAAACCCCGGACCAGAAGTCCGTTCAGCCGTCACTCTGCCATAAGACTTTGTGGAAACCACAGGTTTGACTACACTGGTCTATTTTTATCATCAGGTGAGAAATTGTTTCATTCCTTTAGTTCCTTACAGTTGCCTTGCTAATTTCAGTCATTCATTCCCTTTTCTTCCTATATTTCATCCAGTAACAGGTCTTAAGACTCGCAAAGTCATATTTTAGTGTTTTGTACAAAATGGTACATAATGCCTTCATTCGAAGGTTTAAAGTTAAAGCTGTTTTCTATGTGTTTCTGTGTTTAACTCTGTATCGCTTATATGTAATATATTTTGACCGCTAGCATTAATATTCATCAGGTAACTGTGTATATAAGTCTGCCACAGGACTTTGTGGCAACCACACGTTTCACTACACTGGTCTATTTTTATCATCAGGTCCATTAAAGGAGTTCAATGACAATCGTCATTTGTCCTTATTTGTTCGGAGAGTGGTCGCGATCGGTGACGATGAATTCCCGCAACATCGGTCTGAGCCCCGCATCGGAGCTGTTACAAACGGTAGCAGAGCGTGGTTCGTCATGTCAGCGCCATCTCCAGTCTAGTCTTCGGTGTACTTGGTTTATCCAAGTATACTTATTCCGTGAAGTGGAGGGTACCGCCACAAGCAGCTACGATATGGCTGTCTTTTCACGTTTCTTTGGAGCTCCAGTGAATGGACACATGTCCTTTTGTTTCCTGCATGCTTTGCATGGTTCGTTGGCCAGAGCATGGATTAAATCCGCTGCATGGATTTTTGCTTCAACACAGCGCTGTGTGTGTGTTTAAGTTCAAATCAGTGACTTGGACTTGCGTCGAATGAAGTGATTTTTGTGATTTTGGTGCGCACAGCTACGAGAGACTCTTTTAATGCGCCATGGGAATGCTCACTCAATTCACCAGGATCGTGACGTCGCATCTTTGCCGGATTTGGTCGACAGGTGCAACTCCCGTCATGACACTTCCGACAGGTATCACTTTTGTTTACATTTATTCCCCGCGATAGACCTAGATCTTTATGAACTTATTCCTGCATTTGATATGAACTATTTTGCATGAACTTTGCGCGTGCGCTATGGACTTTGCTTGCATCACATTGTTTTGCTTGTTATTGAACATGTAATGTGTTGCTTTTTGTAACTTTGTAATATTCCCTTGTGTAACTGTGACACATGGCACATTGTATGTTGTGCATGATCAGGTTGAAAACAGCATGTATAGGGTATGCCTTATGTTTTTAAAAGGAAGATTGATATTTTTCTCTTCTCTCATTCGTGATGGTGGTCATTACTTTGAAATTTTCTGCATTCAGTGGGGTTTGCGGACTTATAATTTTTGTCTTTCATTAGTCTAATGCATTGCCTTGTTGTGTTTACTTTGCATTGTCTTGCGATCAGTTCATTTCTGGCTTTAGTAAGACGGACTAGACATAGATAGTCGACAATACTAACGTAAGCATTAACTGGCAATATAGCATAAGAATAAGATATATTTTGATATCAATCCTGCTTCAACAATGGCAGATATCGCGTGTGTTGTCTATGTTTAAGGTGTCCCAGTTGATAACACACATGAACATGAGACGCATCATTTCTCTTCCGTGGGCGAGGTGAAACAGCTCTTACTTATAAGAGAAGCTCACTCCGGCCATAATACTGGTATGGGGTATGTTGAATTTACAAAAGCGAGTTGTGCCACCATAGCTGTTTAGAAATTGGCATGTGGCCGTATAGCAGGTGATAGTGGGTGTAAACTTTCAGTAGAATTAGTGGAATCGGCTGATGTGCCTGAAATTAACCAGCTTAATTTCTGCTTTGGCATACATAGAAGATCTCCAAAAATCGTCTACTTCCGTTCATACGGATTCAACAGCCAATCAACAAACTGTCTTTTTTATCTGATGATCAGGTGAATCGCATGATAAAAGAGGAGATGCTATTAGGGTTCCTACAGAAACTACCTGTTACGCCATGGTAACACCAAGGTTACCTACTTTCTCAGGGGCCCTGATAAAACTTGAAATTATGAACAATGGCGTTCTTGCCTCAGGACTTTGATCAACGGGAATACATCCCGAGATTTCCAAATAATGGCCGCAGTCCACCAGTCCGTCAGGGGAACGACAGGGAGTGTTTTGTTGTCTATGCCTGAATATTCCAACCCTTCAGATGTCCTTGATAAATTTGATCGCTGTTTTGGCAATATTTACTTTTAGACTTACTGACACAGAAGTTTCTTGCTAGTCGTCAGGAAAGCAAAGAGAACATAGTCTCCTGGAGTTGCAGACTCCATAACATGCTGGATCTTATTAACAAGAATCAACCCATGTCCAGGTTAGAATATAACCAACAGTTAAGGTCCAGATTTTGGAATGGTCTTTTTTCAAAAGAAATCCAAGCGGGCACTAGGCATCGCTATGATTTTGATGAGGATTTTGATGAGCTGTTTGCAGTATGCCGTACATTAAAACTGCAGATGCAGAAACCAAAAAGAGGGGAAGCATCATCGATGCAGCTATACGGTGAGTGCGAACAATCTGAGCGTCCCATTTTGGAGAAACTTGTACAAAGACTGGATGCTCTCGATACAAGGCTATCCAAAATGGAACAGTCCCATTCTTCTACACAAACACGGACTTCTCGTCCGGTCAAATCAAATGTGACACAAACAAACGCCGGAGCGAATGTAGAATCACTCCCGCACAGTCTTGACTTGCGATGTGCGTATACGGATGGACGTAATGGTGATTAGAATTTATGTTATGAAGAAGTAAAAGGCAGTTGAAAATAGGTGACGAAATTCAGACAGAAGAAAGAAGATGGTTATAAAAACGTTTACTGTCCATACAAGTGTCGTGCCTCATAGAGGTGCGCGAGTTATTCTAAATTCGTACCCAAACGGCTCTCCAGTTCCAGATCACACAGATCAGGTATACTATTCACGCTCACAGGCACCTGTCGTAAAAATATAGTGTCTTTACGGGTATATAAAGGTTAACGGGTAAATAAGGCATGGGACCCCCGGTCTACTATACTAATAATAGAGAAAGGCACACCACTTTTCCAGGCGACCGCTGTGACCCGCCCACCTCACCAGCTGAATTTTTATGTTTACATAAGTAAAATGCACAAGAAACACTGATCGTTACAAAGCAGAAGGATTGCTGCACCTACTGAAACCAGCATTAGGTTCATACAAGCTCGCTGTTATTAATTCCTCGACTGGTTTGTTGACGAAATCCGTTGCCAACTTCCGGTTCAGGTGCACTGGTGATAAAAGTTCCGGGCTCAATTGGTATTCCTCCGCTGATTAATTTGTTCATAAATAAATTGGATTGGAGTATAAAATTTGAAAACTATATAGGAAATGTTACCCATGCTACAGAAAAGGTGATAATATTAAAATAAAATTGTACAAGGCACCACACACTATTTCTCGTTGTGTGAACGTCATGTCCAATTTGCGTAATGAATAAAACCCGGATGTCTACAGTTAGATGTGGTATGAATTGAGCTCGCGTGTCAGATTGTTTCACGTGAGACATACTTTTAATTGTTAGATGATATGATTTGTATCACCCATACCATCACATAATGTCACATCCACATGGTTATATATTAAGGTTATAAAAGAAATTCAAGACCAGCTGATATTTTAATATTCTTAATTAATTATGTCTGAAGGGAAAAAAATCACCTAAATATTTAATGTCGACCTAATAAAAATATGCACAGTTACTATAAATCAAGAAATCGTTGCTGTGTACTCTGACCTTGCATATAACCAATTGTACAGAAATGGCATGAATATGAAAAATAAAAGCGTGTAACCACTAACCATGCACCCTTTTATTAGGTATAAAACATATAAATGAAAGCTAGAAAGAGATATGTGGTACATGGCACAAAAATATAAATATACGAGTACCTTAGCAATTATGAATGTAGGAATGTCCCTGTGATGGTCATTCCCCCTATCTGTGACTGATACGCTCGTATTAGTAAGATGCTTCTAAAAAGATGTTTTGTAATATTACTTATAATAACATATAACAAAAATACCAAGTCCTGACATATCCTGTTAAAACGATGCATGTACAAACAGATCATACATATACATGAATGTAATTACAAGTGGAAAACATTACAGAAGAGGTGTCTGCTGCATTTGCTGATGTCCACTTTGTCACCCGATTGTTATAATGAAAGAAATCAAGTGAACATGGGACCCGGCATGCTACACACGACCTCCCGTTTATCGTGCAAACCTCAAACTGTCTGGCCTATGGCAGAGCCTGTTTCTGGCCCATGTGACAATTACATCAAGTGGACCCTGAAACTTTACACCAATCACTACTCATTACAAAAGTTCATGCTTGCACACAGTGTCTTCAAAGAACTGACGTGTTCTGTGTGATACAAAGACATTTGCTATGTCTTCACTACTATCCGTGGAGCAAGAGAAGGCAAAGGGAGCCGTTATACAGGGTCACAATATTGTTGTGACAGGTAACCTGAATGATGCAAAATATAATTTATATATGCACTGCTATGCTTTGTGTCATATGAAAATGGGTATTGTGAAATGTGGTAAAAACAATATTAAATTTCAATATGTGCTGACACAGTGATAGTATACCAGTGGTTATAATCATGCTGTTGTGTACTGTCAATATCATGTATGTAACCCATATTCCCATAAAACATGCATTTTTGAACATTGCATTAGTTGTGAAGCCACATGTACAGTAAGAACATGGTGGAGATAGAAATAGTAAATTGTAATTTGCATTTGTTTGGTAACACCATTGGCTACACGTTTGGCTGTGTAATTACTGTAAAAACAATGTTTTTGAGAGTTCACTCACATAACTCTGTATTCACAAACTACAATCCTTCCATGTTACACAGTAAGGATAATGTAACATCCAACAGAACCTATCATACAAGCCACAGACACCTGTTAGAAATAAAAACATGACACACAAATGAAGTTCATAATCCCTATATTGTATGAATATTTAGATTAATAATAATTTTTTTACTCTGTCATCTCAGGCAGTCTCCAGTCATCCTGAGTGTAATTATCATGTAACACAACAAAATGTATAAATAATTATTACTTTGCCTCTTGCATTCAAGAAGTTTACCTGTTGGGACGCTTGTGTTTCACTTGGCAATATTAGGAGGCCAGAGTTTCTCAGTTCACTATATGCCTTTGGACTGCGGTTCCATACTGTTTAACAAGGCATGATGATATGTTTGTTCCATATATGTCCCCTTGGATCTTTGTTGAGAAGAGACAGTTATGTTGTGCAACTATCAGTGTTTTCATGTGCTCTGTAGCACCTGGTGGCAGCTTTTCATCATGATTCACAGCAGGATCTGGTGCATGAGGTATTGCCTGGCACTTCCTGCACACATGGGTAGCAGCTGAGAAACTGACCACACCTTCACAATTAATTGAATGCAAACGGTTTTCTGTGATCCCTAACGAGGTCCACACCTTCACATGACATGAGCTGCCCAAGGGCACGTGTCACCTTTCCTTAGCAAACATGCGATCTATCTATTATGTCTGTGACCATACTGATATCTGTCGGAGATGCAACACATGTATTCTGTAAACCGATTATTGTCTTATCAATCACAATTGAGCCAATGCTGCATGTCCATGTGCCATCAGAATTGAATATTATCTCCTTTGTCTGGCGCTAACTATTGATGGTACGGCCAGTAAGTTTTATATAATAAGATAAAGTGTTACTTTCTTTGGCCAACATGTATGTCCCTGGCATGTACCTTTTCACAACTGCTAATGAGTATACAAAATCCCTGGCAGGTCTATCCTCTTGTGTTACTTTTACTGCAGCCTTAAACGCGATCCCAGTATATGCCCATGTTAACCGGCCATTATACATTTTCCTCTGCTTTTCACTCAGCTATATAATCCAGTGATCGGTTAGCCACACAACTGTTTATTCATAGGTGTGATGCCTTTTTCTGTACATTCTGCGTTCTACTTATCAAACAGGATATTATTGATGACATGCCCATCTTTGTGAGGGACCACAGTGTGATGCAGCCTGCAAATATGATGATGCTGTCATAATTACAGATTATATTTTCAGATGGTACTGCAGGGTCCTCAACATCTTTAGATGTCTCACAAAACTTAATGACTCTCCCACAGAACATTGGATAGGTAATTGGGCAAATATACTTTCAAATGTCCACGTTTTCTGGATATTCATACCTGAAACGCTCTACTACTGCTACAGAATATTAAGATTGATAGGTAATTAAAACTACTAAATGATGGTACATTTTGCTTGTCCACAGGGACATGATTGCACTGGGTTAGTATTCCTCATCATATTTTATTCGCCAAAAAAATGGGATGAGTGGATTTATCGAGCCCTGGTACTGTGTTGTCTAATGGTTTATGTCTACAAATGTATTCATAAATTATTTTCATGTCGACAGTAAGTTTCAGCATACGTGTTTTTAATACGCTATAATTCAACGAGAAAACAATGTGACCATATATGTATTACTTCCTCATATACCATGCTAGTTTTCTTCTAACATGTCAAATACATATTTCCTCCAACAGTTGAACATTATAATAAACTAAACACATGGCCACACACGTTTCTATCACATTACATGTATTATACAATTGGATCAGGGTTGGATATCTTATCCACAGGTGGCTGAATCAATTGGATTTATGCAGAGTCGTCCTGATCAGGTAAAACAGGTTCTATCTTTCGTGGGTGTTTAGTGTCTGTGTATGTTAGCATCTGGGGTGCTTCAACAGGTTTTCCCATCATAACTCAGAGTATATTGATCCCAAGTAACAACATGTTACAAGTAACGCTGTTGTGCATTTGTTTTGGGGTATTTTTCTATCTGAAATTGAGAAGTATTGGCCAGTAATGGCTATATGGGCATTTTTAAGTACTTACTTGGCCAGCTTCAGCCGGCTTTAACTAAATTTGGCAATTTTGCAGCACCCTTTCGACATCTTTAATCATGCCTTTTTATGTATTAAACATGTGATGAAATCTTGAGGTACACAGTATTTTTTTATGGAATATATAATTTGTGATTGGGAAATTGGATATAGCTCTTTATTCATTTACATACATACTAATTCATCAGCTTTGATACTAAATAAGCATATGCAGTAATCATAAATAATTCCTCTGGTGAAAATTTTAAGTTACACTGACATTCATTAAACATGTATTAACTATATGGAAGAAAATGAAACATAAACTGAAGTATGTAAGATTGATACATTTAAGTGAAATATATATGACTAAAAATGTACAAATATTCATTTAAATCAATATTTTTCCTATGCCAGGTCCTTTACAATGGGCATGCTTTCAAATTACATTTATATTCATACAATTATCGTACATGTCATTATTATGTCTTCTTGCCACTTAATCATCATAAAGGTTTCAAAATAAAAATAAACTTAATTAAAGATGCTGGTGTAACTAAGATCTGCAGTATCATTATAAAAAAATGTCACTGTAAATGACAGACACAGTATAAAAAAATTATGTATATAAATGTAATATAGCTTGGTGATATATAGGTGCTTGTCATTTTAGTTTACACATGTAACTGTAGTGTTGGTAAAAGTGATGTTGACTGCAGAAGGTCTAGAATCTCCTATCAGTATAAGTAATAGTAATAGATACCCAAGTAATAGTAAAAGTAATATCAGAAATTGAAGGTTATAGTAATAGAAGTGGTGTAATAGATCCCATGTCTGCTCAGGAATGGACAGACAATAGGAAAACACAAACATTGCTATAGTATAGCTCAGTATGACGAGAGTGGTCTTAAGTCAAACATTCTACATGAGAATTCCTGACACATAGTGATTATATGGCTAAATAAGGAATATTTATACGTCACAACAGCACTGCCTGACAAATATATGAAAAAATAATTTGGAATATAGGGCCGCTAGGAAGCCTGGACAATACATTTTTCTTCTGTTACTGACTGATATTAACTGACATCCATTTTGCCACTTGTGGTAATATACTATAATCATGTATACATATACTGTAAAAAATATTAATTGGAATCGACGGTAAAGAATCGATAATTTAATTAGTACCAGTAGATCACACACACGACACACTCACATGGCTCAGACATTATATTTATATACTAGGTATACATGTCACATTGCATACAGAAATTAAATATTTTTTATCTACCTACCATGTCATGACGTGACTGGTGTCTCTTTCAGTGGTCATGTTCGCCGTAACGTGCACTTCTTTTAAGATTTCCCGCACTTTTTTCAGCAACTGAGCACATAATTCAGTTCCTGAATATTTTACATTTTCGCTAGAGGCTTCCCTTTTTACCCAGCACTGCTATATTCGGTACACTTGTACCGACATCGACAAAGCGGAAGTTGGCACTGCATGGATTATTCATTTGGACAGTATCTGACGGATTTCGTCAACAAACCAGACGAAGAATTAATAATAGAGAGCTTGTATGAACCTAATGCTGGTTTCAGTAGGTGCAACAATCCTCCTGCTTTGTTACGATCAGTGGTTCTTGTGCATTTTACTTAGGTAAACATAAAAATTCAGCTGGTGAAGTGGACGAGGAACAGTGGTGTCTTTCTCTATTATTAGTATAGTAGGGCCCGGGGTCCCATGCCTTACATACCCGTTAACTCTCTATATACCCGTGAAGACACTATTTATACGACAGGTGCCTGTGTTCACGCTGTAAGAGGTCAACCCATAAAATAGATAAATGTCATGCAAAGAGAGACAAATATGGCAACTGGCTAAAAACTGAAAGCACCCTGTGTTCGTGCGGGGGAGGACTCGGGTTCGTGTTCTAACCCCATACCAACAACACCTGTTTCGTGCCAGTTGTAGGAAATACAAACATTGAAGACTTAATTGCTGATAAAGTGCTTTGTAAAGCCTTACTAGATACTGGATCACAAGTGTGTACTGTTGCAGAAATTTTTTCAAAGAACATCTCTTATTAGAACGGTTTATCAGAACCTTGTTAAACATGTTAGGAACCCTTGAATCCAAACAAAAGAAAGATGGGAAATCATATGTAGGTCTGTTAACTTATGCGTACAATTGCAAAAGGACCGAGGCTACAGGGTACTCGCCTTTTTTCTTGATGTTGGGGCGACACCCCAGACTCCAGTCGATTTGATCCTTGGTGTGGATAATCAAATTCAAGGGAAGACGTATAAAACGTATGTTTCAGATCTCCAAAAAGAGTTAAAATTTGCATATGACACAGCTCAACGAGCTTCAGAAGCAAACAAACAACGTCGAAAGAAACTCTATGATCGCCATAGTCGCAGAACTGTTTTAACAGTGGACGATAAAGTGCTCGTCCGTAACCTTGGTCTCATTGGTAAAAAATAAACTGGCTGATAAATGGGGTAGAGAAGTGTATCTGGTGAGGGAACAACTCAAAGCAGGGATTCCTGTATATGTGGTTTCTCCGTTGAACGATGCTCAACGCCGTAGAACTGTACACGCAATTTACTCATACCTATAGACTATACACCGCAATTTACCTTACCAATAGACTAACCTATAGACTATCCTCCTTTTACATCTCCATCTCCAGGTACGAGGAAACGTGTTACAACTGTCTTTGATACCAGTGACTCCTCAGACAGTGACGTGACGGACGACTCACTTGATGACCAGCTAGAGTTTGTTATTAGAGTTTCTGACAGAAACCAGCATAATCTAAGGAATTCCGATGTTCCTCAGCAGGTTACACCTCAACATGCTTCGCAAATGAATGTGTCTATCTCCAGATGAGAAATTAGGTGGTAATGAATGCTACACTTTCAAGAATGTATCCCAATGAAGATATATTAGATGATAATGATGCCAATACCACTGAGCCCCGATGAAGAGGAATTCTCTAGTATTCCCATTAATATATCGGAAAATACCTCTGTTTATTCCCAAACATCATCCGACCAGAACGTTCCAGTTATTCCAATGGATCCGGTAATATCGGATGAGGAAACCAATGAACCGATGATCACTTTAAATGTTTGTGATCACGGCTTAAATCAATCTGCACCACCTGTAAATAATGCACCTTTAGCCCGTCCGAGGCGACAAGGGCAATTACCCGCGAAATTACGTTAGGGTGATTACATTGTAGGAAATAAATACAATGTCCAACAAATGAATGGTCATTCCTCAATAAGTAAAACTTACTAAGATAAGCTTCCATAGAATTATATACCGTGTTGGTCAAAACCATCGTGATATTCAAACATGCCATCAGATATATCAAACTGGTATAAATCACCTATGGTTTTATTTATAATGTCTGATATATTAAAATTTGCGGGACGCCAATTAGAAACCTGGGGGAGAGTGTAACGGGTATTTGTTTCTTACATCGCCGGACAAAAAACAGTGTGTTTCTTGCATCCTCAGGAAAAGACCGCCAGGATGGTGTTTTGTTCAAAATAAGTTGTTTAAACACAAGACCAAAATGCACTGGGTCGTCAACGACCCGCTTATTTGTTGCCAAGTCCGGCCTATGTTATTTAAATAAGCCTTATTAACAAACAAACTAACACTTGACAGTGTGCAGAGTTGCGGAAACCCCGGACCAGAGGTCCGTTCAGCCGTCACTCTGTCATAGGACTTCGTGGAAACCACACGTTTCGCTGCACTGGTCTATTTTTATCATCAGGTGAGAAATTGTTTCTTTAGTTCCTTACAGTTGCCTTGATTATTTCAGTCATTCGTTCCCTTTTCTTCCTGTATTTCACCCAGTAACAGGTCTTAAGACTCGCAAAGTCATATTTTAGTGTTTGGTACAAAATGCTACATAATGCCTTCGTTGGAAGGTTTAAGCTGTCTTCTATGTGTTTCTGTGTTTTAACTCTGTATCGCTTATATGTAAAATATTCATCAGGTAAACTGTAAAGACTCTACCATAGGACTTTGTGGAAACCACACGTTTCACTACACTGGTCCATTTTTATCATCAGGTCGTCATTTGTCCTTGTTTGTTCGGAGATTGGTCGCGATCGGTGACGATGATTTCCTGCAACATCGGTCTGAGCCCCGCATCGGAGCTGGATCGTTACATATATATATATATATAGTGCATGTTAATATATACACCTCAGTAGATTTCCATTAAAATTTGGTTTGCTGTGTCTGTTGTCTGATTTGAAATTAAACACTGGTATATATATACTTGCCGTGTCATTAAGTCGATCTATGTGAAGGTGTCCGTCAACGTCAAGGATGGTGGTTGAGCACGGACTTGTGTGTGTGGTGGTTGAGCACGGACTTGTGTGTGTATATCTTTAGATAACTGTGTTTAATGTTTCTTTTGCATATAGCAAACCCATTTGTTTAAGTTATACTAAAAATCAGGAACGTTATTTTGTTCATTAATGCGTTAATTTTGTAATATATTCTCATTACTATCAAGTCCATTTAAATGTCATGTATTATAATAATATATGTATATATGGAGTTATTTAATTAATTAATTTGGTCAGTGGCTGCTTGTGTGTGGGGGCTTCACAGGTGAGTTACCTTGGCCAGGAACACCTATGTACAATAATCAGCATCAAAGTAACAAAAAAGTCATCAAAGGGGCAAACCAGATACTTTGATTACCGGTGGCGAGTCTTGTGTTAAGCTGTATTGAACTCCTCTGTCATGAAGGTGTGATTAATACACTTTTTGTGCAAACAAGTTAATCTTAATGCTTGACCAATCACCCAGGTTACGTTGTAATAAGATAAATAATAATAATAAAAATTAATCTCCATGTTAATTTTATCCGTCTTTTTCATCCGCTCTGAGTTATAAATCTTGTTTTATGAATATATGTGCCATTAAATATTTGTCAGTGTTACGGGTCTATATTATGTATATCACAGGAGAGTCGACCACTCGTAGGTTTCACGAAAACACGCCAAGTATGTGGGGTTTATTAGGGACGTGTAAAATAATACCGGGATATATGAAACGCATTAAATTATGCCATATTCAAGGTTATATACTTTATTTTACTTCTGTATTTTATTAGTCATGTTTATTTATGTGTATATATATATGTATATCTCCTCCTTGGAGAGACATTAAACTCATAACGCTTTCACATCTTTTTCTGTATATGAAGACAATGTAAACTTAAATGTCACGCCTTATGTCACATACTGTAATTATATGGATAATATATATTATAAATAATACATTTATATAATATATATTATTGTTAAAAATTGTCATTACTGTCAAGTCCGTTTAAATGTCACGTATTATAATTGTATATGTATGTTTGGAATTATTGTTTCGGATTTACATTTAAGTAAAAACAGTTTATCATCGGATTTGTTTACTCATTTAGAGCTGATAATTAATGTCATGGTCAGTGGCTGCTTGTGTGTTGGGGCTTTACAGGTGATTTACATTGGCCAGGAACACCAGTGTACAAAAAAGAAGCATAAAAGTAAAGAACAAAGTCATTAAAGGGACAAACCAAATACTTTGATTACCAGTGGCGAGTCTTGTGTTGAGCTGAAACGAACTGCTCTGTCTTGAAGGTATGATACTTTCTGTGTGTACATGACATCTATATAAGCTTTGCACTAACCGTCTATGGTCACTTGACTCTTTGAATTACAATCATCGACATACGAATAACACCGCTGCAAAAATTTACACTCGAATACTCTTGTTTCAAAAGAGACATGGGTGGGACCAAAAGGAAGTCAGGGCATATGATGTTGCCTTCAAACTTGGCGTCGTGGCCCATGCCCTGGATTCAGGAAGTAACAGACAGACAGCTGACTACTTCGGGGTAAATGAGCGGCAAGTTCGATGCTGGCGGAAACAGAAGTAAGTACTAAGTCATTGGACCGCAGTGCCAAACATCTGAAAGGTGGTGTGCGGCAAGTGCAGGACCAGGACCTTGAGGCATCACTCATATCCTGGCTGACTGAGGCTCGTAAAGACGGGATAGCTATAACTGGGAAGGACCTGATGCTCCAGGCACGACGCGATTCGACTAAAATTTCGTTCAAGGCCTGTGCAGGATAGTTGCGGTCCTTCAAAGCACGCCACGGCCTGTCGACTCGCCAGCGCACTTCTATTGGTCAGCTTCCAGATAATGCCGAATAAAAGATCGTGAACTTTCATAAGTTCGATATCGATATGCCGACAAGGCATCAGTATAACTTGATCGACTTATTAAACACTGACGAGACTCCATTCAGATTTGATATGCCTGGGCAGAAAACATTTGACGTGATTGTGGCGCAGAGTGTCCACGTCAAATCAACCGGATAGGAGAAGCATGGGTTTACTGCAGTGCTCACTGTCGTCGCCAGAGCAAACCCTGGTTAATGTTCAAAGAAGTATGGGACCTGAAAATCAAGTTACGTGGAATCCATATTGCATTCCAATAGAATAAGATATATTGACGAGAACGGTTGTATCGCGTCGAATCGCGCCACCTTCCCTAAGCGTATGGAAGGAACTCTGCGCGTCGACTTCTAGTGTGGTATTACTGCAGGATGTACCTGACTGAGATTGTCCGGGATGAATTGAAGAGCCGCCTCATCGAAGTCGCTGTGATTCCTGGTGGATTTGCCTCAGTACTGCAGCCCTTGACGTGGCAGTAATTAAACCGATGAAGGACAACATGAAGCGGTAGTGGAATCAGTGGCTGATGTATGGAAAAGCGGAGTGCAACAAATGCGGGAAACGGCGACTACTTACGAAGGAGCATGTTTCTACGTGGACCCGCACAGCATGGGAACAAGTGTCAGAGGATACTGTCCGTCCGGCTTTCTGAAGTGCTTTATCAGCAACGCGCTCGATGGCACCAGGGATGATGCCCTGTTTGATGAGCTATTTGACAAAAGTGACATCGAAGGTGACAGTCCTGATTGTATATATGACGATACCTCTAAAAAAGATTTGAAGGGTTTTAGTGAATGTGCACACCTGCGTCAGCTGCTATAAAAGGGGTTTGCATCTTGCATGAACTGTTGTATATTGGGCATACTGTTGTAAATCTTGGCTAGAGTTATTTCTGTGTTAAACACAACAATTTGTTTATGTTAATATGTGTAAATATTTGTATATAAAATGTATATATTCTCTCTGTCTCACTCTCGCTCTCTCACTCTCGCTCTCTCTGCATTTGATTAACATATGTATTCAGGTTAATAAAATGCTTATTTTTGTGCACCATGTCTTCGTGTCTGCTTATCTATATATTCATGTGTTGTTAAATAGAATCTTCTTTTCTGGAATAAATAATTATTTAAAAAATATCTTTATTTCCATCACGGTAAGTTATAAATCAGTAAATAATCATTTATCACAATAATATTAAAATAAATTTTTGACTGGAATCTATGCAAGTAAGTTATACAAATATAATGATTAGCAGAGTATAAAAATCTACATAATTTAAAATATTTCGTTTATTAAATAAAATATATGCAAATAAACATCGTATTATTACCTGATTTTATTTAAATTTTTGTCATATTGAAAAATTAATTTTACATATTTTTTTATACAGACATAGGGGTAAAGTGATTCTAGCCATTTTGTGCAAACCCGCTCACCAAGGATTGGTGCATAATAAATGATGGGTTCTCGACTGTCATTTGTTATCAGTTCCGGTACAATGGGAACAGAGAATATTTGGCACTTGGTAATATAGATTATGATAAAAATGTTATCTTCATTGATCAAATTCGAAGGAAATTTTGCGATAGAATGGATAATATCCGTAATTTACATGAATAAGACGTTTGGCAAAGCCCTGGTGAAAGAATATCCCCGAATATCGCTCATCTTGCAATGTTCCAGGTACCCGGACTTTGACGTGATAAGTACATATAATAAGTCGCACCCCGACTTTGCCAGAAAATTCTGGTTTTTAGAATTCGATTTCCTAATACAAGTCGCGACTCCTGCTTCAACCTTTACGGTACTTTATATCATCAGTCGAGAAATGGATGGCAAAACATCACCTTAAATTGAATGGCGATAAAACTGAGTTTTTGGTTATTTCATCAAAACAACTGGCCAACAAAATAACATCTCTGTCTCTCTTCATTGGCAGTAATACTATCAAACCGACATCAAATGCAAAGAACCTAGGAGTCCCGATAAAATCTCATGTTTCAATGAAGGCTCGCCTTTCGTCAGTGTGTAAGGGAGACTTCTTACATTCGAACATCGAACAACTGAGATGGTTTCTTGACAGGGAATCATTAAAAGGTATAGTCCATTCAGTTATAACCACGATATATAGACCATTGTACTTCTTTGTTGTGCGGCGTATCATCAACGCATTTCAGCAGACTCCGGTCCGTCCAAAATCCAGCAGCCAGGATCATTTCTGGTTATGCAAAGTAAGACCGCATTACTCCTGTCTTGTATTCTTTACACTGGCTGCCCGTGTAGGAACGTTTTGAATTCAAGAATTTAGTTGTTTTTTTTTTATTTTTAAGTCTGTTAACAACAAAGCACCAGTTTACCTTTAGGAATTGTTACAGCCTTAGTTTATATCTAGGTTATTCAGATCTGTTGATCAGGACTTTCTCACTGTGCCATTCACCACTTCCTGCCTGCTACAAACACGGGCATTCAGTGTGGCTGGTCCAATAATATGGAACAAACTACCTCGCGTCTTAAGATCGTCACTGCCTCTGATGGTGTCAAATAAAAATTTAGACTTACCTTTTTTGTGCCATATTTTCAAAAATGTTACAATATTATTTCCGTAACACAAGCATGACAACGTGCTACTGAATGAATCTTTATATTGGTATCTCTTATATATTTTTATATTTTTATCTTTTTAGATTTAAAGCGCAAATGGTTAAAGTGTAAAGCGTTCAGAGCAAATTAATTATAAGCTTTATAATATAAATTTATTATTGATTAATTATTATAATTAGTCCTCCGGGGTTGGACCCCTCCTTTTCCCTATGTTGTCCTGATATGCCCCCGTCATTTACATGACGTTCATGTTTTCATTTAGACATTCTCAGTTTATTGTACCGGCCTGTATCTATAAATGTATCACTCTTTTCATTCTTCCTGCTTCAATATGTAAAATAATATTATTCCACTCAAGGAGTTATATCTAATTTTCATATTCATCTGATATTTATTTGCAAATAACATAAGCAATTATGGAGGGTTAAAGCTACATCCAAGGAATAATCCAATGAATGTTGGAGGTAATCTGGATCACCAGAAGGTTTTGTTTTAATCAAAGCACACAATTATATTGTGAATTAGCTGAAAAATTGTTTCACTGTGAAACTAATGTTTGAAGCATGTTTTATCAAACGTCCTGAGAGTGAGAGATCTTCATTTTATTATATAGTCTTTTTCATTCCAGCGTAAACACACACAGAATCACAATTAAAGCCGATATAGCTCGGCCTGACCTTAATCGTGCGCCACCAGAGCTGTACGTATGACATCATCAAACAGGTTTGTTCTGGATACTTAATTGAAATGAGATTAAAGTTAAAGGTATCACCTTGGCAAAAAGCGTTGAGGAAAAAAAGGAGCTATACTGAAACGGATTTGATAAGAAATGGATAAAAATTCTTATCTTGAGCAAAATGAAAGTTGTAGGAATACTTTTATAAATAAATGGCCATAACTTCTACTCTTGTTGATTTTCTGGTGCCTGGCATGCTCTCCATTTTTATCTTTTGTGCCATAGGGGATTCTTAATATTCCTCATGAATAATTAATCAGCTAGCGAAAGCGAGGCTTACTGGGAATAACAGGGAGCACGTGCTCACTCACCATGGCTATGTACAGCAACACAGACCTGTCAGTTGTTCCATTTATCCACTTCAAATTTTTGGATGCTTACAAACAAATTTTCTTAAAAGCATCTGGAAAGAAGTGTAAATCCAAAGGAATCTGCTGCTATGAGCACAATGTGAACCCGACCTGTAAGGGAGGTACTTTCCAGTGACTCTTAACATAATAAAGTTAAAGACCCTTGGGCTCACATCTACTTGGCTCTACGGTCTATTTTAGCTATGAATCAAACCACAGGATGCCATTAATTGCCCGAGGTCAATTAAAATATCAAGATATACAAGTGTCGGGCACAGGTGCTGACTGATACACATTCCAGACGGCACAGAATGAGGTGGTCTGTGCATGGTTCCTCTGATTGTGTACATTAATACTAAGTTTCTTGTTTCATGTACAGTAGGCACCGAGAGACACACACACCAAAACACTTTCGGCAGTACGCTGCTTATACTGCCATTATGAAGTCATTAACTTAATAAAGACTAATAAAGCATAAATGAAACATGTCTGCCTATGTGATTGTTAAAAGTGTTCTGAAATGAAATTATGAAATGTTTTCTATTCACAAGCCTATTAAAAATATAGATGTAGGTATGCTGTATCTGGCACCAATAGAAAATACACTGTATTTTTAGTGGCATAACCAACACATAGCTGTCAAGTGAAACACTATGTCACAGGTCATTTAAAAAAATATATCGCTCCTCATTAGATAGTGATATGGTGAGTTCCTGGGCATGGCAAGGATTATATTAGTGCATGGGCAGAAACAGAATTTTATAAATGATACCTTTTTCCCGCAAGACTTTACATAATTTGAGAAAAAAAATATAAAAATATGTAAGGTATGAATTATGGAATAATATATTCATTTTAATTAATGCTCAACACTTCACCAGCTCCACACCTTTTAACTCAGGTTAGTTCCTTCAAAAATTCTTTTTAAAAGAGTTATATATGCTGACGGCGTGTCCTACAGCTTTGTGACATAAACTGCATTGACAAACAATGGCAACGGTGACACAAGAATTGCATGAGTTAAATATTCTTTAAATTGCAGTGGGTCTGGGCTGGTCATGTGGGGATATATCTATAATTGTTTCGCAATCATGTAATTTAAGGGCCTTAAAGCTATCCACAGATGCCATCTTAGAGGGCCTCAAGTAAAAATGAGAAAATGATGACATTAAGTTTTGGTAATATTAAATGTAAGCCCCTTCAACCAATTGAGACATACCAATGTATCTATTATCTATAAACCAGTAAGGGGATCAATGCTTGGCTGGTAAAAACTATATGCAGATCTTTGCTAAATGTCACCATCAAGTTAAATATGTTGGTACTCTTCTGTCATTATTTATTTATGTTATTTATTTATTTTAATAAAGTACAATTTATGCATGTGTATGGACACAGATTTTGTGAAACAGCACAGTATTTTAAAATATCTTGACACGTACATAATAAAGTTAAGGCAAAACCAAATGAGGGCATGGACTATGTAAAAATGATATTTTAATATGTGCCTTTATGAATTGATACAGATCATTAAAAATCATTGTTCTAAAATGGTTGTTCATTTACTTATTTCTATGAACAAATATAACAAACAGCAGACCAAACCAGGAACATATGAACACACAATCACAAAGAGTCCCTCGTCCAGATGTATGAATTAATTAGTTATTTCCACTGTTTCTTTCTACATGGATCACTTATGAAAACTAATGAAAAATCAAATCTGATGTCCAATTAGTAAATGAGTAGGATGAAGGAACAGAATAGGCTGTGACACGACCTGCCTTGCTGAGCTAAACTGTATCAGCACATGTGTTACTGCTGTGACAAGTGAGCACGTGTCTTTGTTATTCCCAATTGGCCTCGCTTTGGCCTCTGGTATGTGTGGCATGCATAGAATTTAAGAGTCCCCTATGACCCTGTCCTTGACTTTATTGATATGAGAAAAATTGTGCAAATCTTAAATGTCTCAAATAAACTGAGTGAATATTTGTTCCACTGTTACTGTACCTGACAATGTTTTGTTTTAACATTGTATGCTTTCTACTATACACAAATTTGAATAAACTTGCACCTGGTGCGATTGGTGGTGCTAAACATAGTCAAGAATGTACCGCGCAATTTCGCAAATCAAGACCTGGGCCTCTCCGCTTGCTGGATACATTGGTGTAATTTCAGACATTTGACGATAGACCCATCTCAAAATAATCTCTTATGATTGAAAGGAAATATAATATAGATAGAATGACGATCCTCATCCTCATTTCCACGGAATATTTGGAAAACTCAACTAAAAAAGATGGAATTGGACGATGCTATAATCTTTCACGCTAAATTGAAATATGTTTTTGTTAATCATTGCTTGGAAAGGCAAACATTAATCACATGTTAATTAAGCAGATACAACATTGATGACCGCGTTATTTTGTTTCATCCTCAGTCACTTTATATCTGTCTGTAAAAATTATGGAACCAAAAAAATTTCAAAACATGAAACAAGGGGACATGTTTATATCAAATTATATCACTATTTTAATTTGCAGTACGTTAAAGGCTGATAAATTCTGCTCCTGGGATATTATTTTTGAATATATCATGAGATAAGTAAGAACATGGAGATATTTAACCATGCATTTAAAATCTATCACTCGGCTTTCTTTTGCTATAATCGAAACCATTTTACATATTCTAAATTTTCATTTTTTTCTAAAAAATAAAAACGTTACATAATTTTAAATTTTCATGAATATATAAAATATATATATATATATATATATATTATATATATATATATATATATATATATATATATATATCTAAACATCTAGATACACAGAAACACCCCTATGACAATCCGAAACTACATTTTATTTTATTTCAGGTTCAGACGTTGCGGAGGAGCTCTTCGGGATATATATATATATATTGGCTTTCTCCATTAAACAGCTGCTAGAATGCTCTATGGCATGACGCCACAGCTTATATATAGAGGAATCAAACTGTTTCAAGCTGTTTTAGAGGTTAAAATATCTTACAAAATTTGATCCTCCACACACACATACAAATTTGGCTTAATATTGCAAAAAAAAATTACCGTTAATGTTGAAGGAGATTAAACAGTCTTAACAACCATATACAAAATTAATCCGCTGTTTTTCAACATGTGTGTTACTTGTAAGTATAAAGGCAAAAGACCCATTCTCTTTCTGATGACAATCCTGCTGCAATACAGACAACTTAGCTTACCAAACAATGGCAACCCCTATATTAAACTCGCATTACTGCATTATGTCAAATCATCATTATTTAATAAATACTGTCTATTGTCGACAGACAGCTTTTAAAAATATACCAATGTGTACATTTTAGGACTCATTGGGCTTCTGATCATGTTTTAAAAATATGAATATTAATGTACTAAAACTTTCATTTCGAAATTCTCTGACTTGCATGTGTTAAAAGAAAAGTGGAAGTCCTGCTCTGATAAATCTGGTATTTCTGTCTTCTACAGAATGGAAAGTGCGGCAACAGTCACGTGAAATTCGTTGGTACCATGCAGCACCGCCTGGTGGTGTTCGACAGAAATATTATCTGGAAACATTTGCATTGAAACCGTACTGCAAAAATTAATATCTTGTATTTACTAATAAATTTAATTAGCTTAACCGCATAAAAATGTTGTTTTAGCGCATTTTTTGGAAAATATTTTTTTTCTTGTAAATTGTAACAGGAAACCCTGGGATCATACGCCTCGAGGACATTTAGAATGTGAATGGCTTTGTAAATAGAAATATCCTCAAAAGATCTGTATTTAAACTGTGTACCGAAACCATCTTTCCATTCCGCTGTGAGTATGTATATGTGTGCATTTTTGTAAACCAATATAAAATAATAAATGAAAAATTAATATTAAACATTGAGTAAATATTGTCACTGGTATGTGAACCTTTGATCTAAATTTTAGTTTACTTGATTTTTAGCTCGGATGAATTTTATTAATGCTGAGCTATAACGATCAACCTTTGTCCATTATCCACCCGTCTGTGCGTCCGTCTGCCCGTTAGCTAGGCAAAGTCGTAACCACAGGCCATCCTCAAACAAGGGACCTATGGGTCACTTTGCTCAGCTGAAGTTGACCTTAAGGGTAAAAATCTAAATTAATATCATATGGAGATAGTCTGAGAGGAAGAGCTAGTTTGGACCATTGTTGGTATATATAATTGGTTTGTATTGATGAGTAAGAAATTGTTGCAAACTATATTTTGTGACCTGACCATGTGTTTTCTAATGTTGAAACTGAAGCATGTGAGCAGTTTGTGAACATTAGATCGATTTTATTCCGATGATCATTGATTGGCTTTTTGATAAATTGTTGACAGTTCAGCAGTTATATACAAACAGGATATTAATTGACAGAGCTGATCACTTAATGTCCCATCCTCGTGAGGCAAAAATATATTTCAATTATATCTATTGTTTTCTAATACTAATTGAAAGAAAGATAATAATAAAATTTACACATTTGCAACAAAACTTTATGTCGCAATGCACAGATGTAAGGAATCAATGGCAGGGAAGGGGGGGTGGTGGGAATTACAACACCACTGTATAAACAAACAGGACGTGCAAACAAATTCGTATTTCCCATTCTGCTGAGGCAGGAAAACAATGAACAAATGTTCATTAGATCCTCATTTTTTTATTACAACATTTTTACCCCTTGAATTACTATTTATCCCCCGCCTCAGCGGAGTGGGGGGGGGGGGGCATCCGTCCATATACAATTGTAATGCGACGCAATATCTCGAAAAGTTTTACTCTGATCTACTACTAATTGTGGAAGCAGGTGCGTCTTATGGGTCTCTAGAGCTGATAAGGTTTCGGTCACACTTGAATGATTTTTGGATTTTTTTTTATGAAATTGTTTATACAATTTTTTTTCATTTTATATGCGACACTATTTCTCAAATTTTTTTAAATGAATTTTTATACTTCATGTCAAACATTTTTGTGCAATGCAGTATCTTACAAATTGTTACTAAAATCCACTTCTAATAAACAAGGTAGTATATTTTATTGTTATCCTCATTTGATTCGGTTTTGGTGCATTCGTAGTTTATTTTGTGATTTCTTTCCTACATGCGGTATCTTAGTCATGTTTTAGATTCGAATACAAGGCAAAGTACACATTTCTCATATAAGTCACTTCCCGTATTGGCATCTGATTCAGTTTGCACGAAGCGGACCTTTTTTTGTTTTGTTTTTGGTCAATTCTCTGACTGTGTGTATGTACAATTTTCTCACATTTCCGTTTTGCGGGATATCCAGTGCTCTGGAAATTTTCTAGTTCAAGAAAAGTTTTGTATATTGGAGTGGAAACAGCATTATAATAAAGGAAACACAGGGCAAACAATACAGTTACTACATAACACTTGGGATGGGGTGGGTGGGGAGAAGTGGGGGATGGGGTTGATATGTGAATAACTGTACGTCTGTCACAGTAGGGGATCTCCCCCAGAGACCGTTACAAATCAAGTTCCCTGGCACAGCTGACCTTCAATATAACAGAAGTGGCCTGCCTGCAACTTGAACATGCAAGTGAATACAAAAGAGCCTAAACAATTTCAATAACTAGCCCAAATTTGTTGCTTTTATTTTCAAATTTCAGATATAAACACTTACGTTTACATGCTGTGAAAATGAAATCAACACTAATAAAAGGGGGAAAACATGCCATGGTCACAGGTGGGCAAAATTTAAGGTACTGATTTTATTTTTAAGCTAATAACTTAAAACATTTACAAAATTCATATCTAATTTTGGGTAACCAATTGCATCTTGATTAAACAAAGTTATAGACCTAAAAAAAGAGTCTCTAGCTAAAAGAATTATTATGTTAAGTGACTAAATATCTTTCCTGATAGTTTACAAAGTGCGCTATTTTATAGGGCCCATAACTGAAAGAATTTCTAGCACGTATATAGAAATATATTGGAAACAGTTATGATAAATATTAAGAAAAACCGGTAGGTTGATATTAGGTAGGCCTGAAGTGTAATAATAAGTTTTTAATGGAAAATTGAGGGTTTAACTTTATTTCTCGAAGGAATTAATTAACGAAACCGCTATGACCCAGTTTCCGGTTTGAGGGAGATTTTGGGGACATCTAACAGTATGCCCATTTTTGGACAATGGACAAAAAACTATAGCTCAGGTGACTTTTATTCAGCTGAGCTAAATTCTGTGTTGGGGCTAACACTTGTCCACAAAAAAGGTCATCAGGTAATGAGGAAATTTTTTTTTAAAGCAGTTTACCACACCGTTATTTAGCATATTTGAGGTTTATGTCATGTAACATACCTGTACTCCATTCATTCCCTGCATCGCATACCATTGAAACATGCACAACAAATTTTTTTTTATCGATTTTGTGTTTTCTTATGAGCTTATAATCTTGTACTCGGGTTCTAAATGTTTTAAAACTTGCTTTGTACATGCACGTGTCATTCATACATGTATTTGAAAAGTAATCAAGTACTTTTCCAATAATGGTCAAGCATGTTATCATGTAAGCATTATGCCTGATGAATATTCTATTGCACAGGCTCGCATTATAGGCCTGTAAGCCTTGTTCTGGATCTCACACGGATTTGCTGACGATTTTTTTGTATGCCAGTGTATGCCAGTACACTGTATGCTAATACCAGAATTGAATGACTGTTGTTTGAGATTTACTTTGCAAGTGAAGATCAGGAACAAGAGGGATGGGGTTAAATGAACCCTTTAATAAGAGTCACCGCCTATTCAGGTGCTAGAATATATAAAATGTTTATATATATATATATATATATATATATATATATATATATATATATATATAACATAAAATATTTGTAAAACAGTACTTTTTTTAAAGTTGAAATCATATGTTAAACGTCGGTACCCCGATTATGCAAGTCACCTTGCGCAAATACCTTTGACAGCCGCTATCTGATATGGAATGGCATCGCCAATATTAGTCCTATATTGTGCATAATATTTCATGCAAAAGTTAAGAAAAAACACAAAAAAAGCCAGTAGTCTCCCAAGCAAATCATGAAACAGTTAAACATTATAACGAAACAAGCATAGGATACATATAAGGAGATGAAAATACTGAACTTACGACAGTTTAAGAGTTAGGAGTAAATATTTGTATCTGCCACTGATGATTAATGCATAAAACTGCCACATTTGACACACCATCAATAAGCCCTGGATTTAAAAAAAAACTATTTAAGTTTTGCCACTCTGGGTGATACCAGTATCTGCTCTGGCCCATGGACTATTATGCGTTTGTGTGGTGTCGTCCGTCCGCCGTCGTCAGTCGTCCGTACGTTTACTCATACTGTCTCGAAAACCGACAGAGCTATTATCATTCAGTTTTATGAAAAAAAAAAATCATCAATCAGTTCTGCTGGACTGAGCTTACTTTTTGCCTACTTGTCATTTCACAGGGGAGAAAGCTTGATTAAATTCTTAATGTGTTCTGCTCCAAAACTGTCAAGCCATTTTTTTCACAGATTAATCCAAGAAACAGGCTCTTTCAAGGTTGTTCGAATGGTTCCAGTTCGGTGACTTTCGGCCAAATAAGCATACTAAGATTACAATCTCTGAAACGGCAGGAACTAGCATCACCAAATTTTATGCAAATGTTGGTCACATGACTCATATTTGAAATTGAGGTATAAGTGGCACCAATTGCATCGACCCCATTGTCCGGGGTCATCGGTCATCTGTACACAAGCTCAAAATATCTAATGAACAGTATGAGGTAGCATTACCAAATTTTTGGCAAAAATCAGTCACATGTCAAATATTTTGAGCTCTTTGTGGCACCACCTGCATCGACTTACATTTTACGGGAAAAAGCAAGAAAAAACTCTCTCAAGTGTCCTTAAGTGTTAGTCATTAAGCCAAGTAAGCTTGCTATCATAGCAATCTCAGAAAAGGCAGGAGCTAGCATTACCAAGTTTTTATGCAAATATTGGTCACATAACTCGTATGTGAAATTGAGTTTTTTTTTTGCGCCACCTGCATTGACTTTTTTGTACATGGTCATCGGTCATCAGTACATTAGCCCTTAATATCTCATATATAGTACTATATATACCCTGTGTTGGTAAATGTATGGGCGGACGGCGGAGATTAATCGAGAGTATTTAATCTTACATTAAATTTGAAGCCAATCAAAGTATTTAACAACCTTTTGTTAAATGATACATTTTGCTTATTTAATGTAGAAAGAAGGAATTTATATATCAAAAGTGCATAGAAAGCCAGTCATAAATGTGAGTGTAGGGCTTAATTGATGCGTGGTGCTGAATGCACATTGGTAGACTGTAAAAATGTTATCATCTCAAATTATAGTTGAATCGTTGTGTCGTTGTAATTCTGGAAAAGTGCAGTTTTCAAATTTTAACTCTTCTTCCTGTCACATACTTGAACCCCCTGTATACCCATAAGTAAATAACTGACTTACATGTCAAGGCTATACATGATCAAGTATTTGGCTCTGGTATGGGTTTTTAAACATACTGCCATATTTATGTTATAAATAAATATATATATATATATAAACGGTTTACAGGCTGGCCCAATAGGCTTCAATTAATGCTGATGCGGAACGACTTAACATAAGTTTATGTAATTTTCAAATTTGCTAAAAAATATACCCTACCAACGGGAGCCACACGTTCCCTCCATTTCCTGTATTTGCGCCATTGATGAATCCACCTTCTCTTCACAAATATAGTTTATTGAGAATGTAGTGAAAATAACCCGGGGGTATTCCGTGGTGTACTTCGGTGCACCTGAAGATTGAAAACTTTAATTGACATCATTGGGACCAGGATATCGTAAGCCGTAAGGTAAAAGCTTCGTTCATTGTAGACTCAGAACTAAAGCTCTATTCGCCCATGAAACTCCCGGACAAGTAACACATATAGTTATACAAATGAGTTGTCATCTCATCCCAGCTTTAATGACAAGTTTCTTCACATGTTAAAAAATCATCTATATGAAACTATTTTACAAAACGATGGATACTTGTCCGACATTTTTATAGACACTTTTTCTAATTCAGGGTTTTTAAATGAACTGTTTCGTTGAATCTCTATAAATGTATTTCGATTTGAAAAAAGTTTCACGACTCGATGTATAGTTTCTCTATATACTGTATATATGTGTGTGTTTTTTTGTGTGTATCACTGAAATATCAACTTTTCATGTTGTATCAGCCAAATCTACTATCTAAAACTTCGGTTATTTATTTATTTATGGACGACTAAACAAATAATTCATTAGTAATTCATAAACTATGTTGATTGGTGGTATCTTCATAATATCCTGAGGTTGGTCACCTTGGACAGAAGCCGCTATAGGATGGCCAGAGTACAGGTGCAATAAGTCATGATATTTTTACTTAAAATGACCAGTTTTCCTGTATTTTACACTAAACAGTATCTCTACTTTTCAATTTATGTACAATGGTATATATAATGTAGCGAATCTTGTCGATTTCATCCGGACCGATTTAACCGGGTCGTGATAAGGCTCGCCATCTTTCTTTTGATCGTGATGGCCAAAATTTATAATATGCGCTTTTTATTAAACCTGTTCAACGACGTTCTCACCCCCGATTTTGTAGTTTGGATTAGGTATATGCACGTAATTTCTGCCATGGTAATTAATCACACAAAAGTAATATTACGGTTATGGGCTTTGCTGCTGATAGATATGAAACATGAATCTCAAGTGAAGTGCAAGTCTTGACATGGGTCAGAGCACTAATCGATGAGACATTGGTTTCAAAAATTGTTATTATTATCTTGCAAATAATCGTATCTGCAATAATAAACAAGCTCCATCTTTTCACATATGAAACTAGAACTCAGTGTCAGACTATTGACTATAATGTTCCCCGAGGCAGACAATCTTGCTTGTACATACACGTATCGCCTTGAAAAGAAGGGATATAAGTATTATAAGTGAGTATTTCCACTGAAGCTTACCTGAGCTTCCTGGAACTCCTATAACAAGCCAAAGGTCATTTGGATTGCTGATTTGGTTTGCTTAATCGAAAAATCTTCTAAAGCCTTAAATCTAAAGACCTAACAGTCTTCAAAATTCGTAAATCTGGAAACAAAATATACTCAAAGGTCTTCAATCTGAATACCTAACAGTCACAGAAGTCTTCAAGTTAAAGATTCTTTCAGCCTTCAAAAGTCTTCTACCTGAATCCCTAATAGTCTTCAAAGGCCTTCATTCAGAAGACCTAACAGTCTTCAGAAGTCTTGAGTCTGAAAAACAAAATATACTCAAAAATCTTTAATCTGAATACCTAACAGTGTTCAACAGTCTTCAAAACAGTCTTCAAATGTTTTCAATATTTAAACCAAAAATACATAAAATCTTCAATCTGAATACCCAATAGTCTTCAAAAATCTTCAGTCTGAAAAACAGACTGTCTTCAAAAGTCATCAATCTGAAGACGTAGCAGCCATTAAAGTGTTAAAGCTGAAGACCCTAATAGTCTTCGAAGGTCTTCAACCTGATCTCTAACAGTCTTCAAACGCCTTCAGTCTGAAGGCCTACCTTTCTTGAAAAGTCGTCAATCTGAGATTTAACAAGGCTCAAAATTCTTCAATCTGGAAACCTAAAAATCTTCAAAAGTCTGTAATCTGAAGATCTAATAGTTTTCAAAGTATTCAACCTGCAGACCTAAAGATATATAATAAATTTCAAAATGTCCTTGTTTTATACAGATGTTTGTATTCAATTATAAAGTAATAAATACGTTTAAAATGGTCTAATATTCTAGACTCAAAGTGTTTCTTCTCTTGTTGTTTTGCCTTGTCTTCTGGTTTTTTTTAATGTGTCTTTGAATTTTTTAGGGGAATTTAAATTAGAACAGACATAGTGTTTGACACTAGTCCAATATGCATAAGATTGATCATCTAGTCATGCTCTGTCGTAATGGTAAACAGAAACACACAGAAACTAACAGAACCATAACAGCTTATAAAACAGATGACCTGGAAATGGTAAATCCGTGTATCGGAATGGTTTTCCTGGGATATTGTTGTATTGTGTATGAACTAAAAGCGAGAAATAATTTGTATACCTTTAAACATGACTAGTCCATTCTCTTTTATACAGAGTGATCAGACCTTTACAATGATTATATTTTTCTCTTTGGCCAATTTTGGTAAATGAAAGCAACAAGGAAACAGTGTTTTCTTACCAGTTGTATTCCTTCATATAAATTTAAACATGACGTGTACAAATGGTTAGTACGATGGACTCGTGCCCTTAAGGTTGCGGGTTCGCTTCCCGATCTGACTGTCTTCCGCATTCACTGGCCAAGGGCAGTAGTCAAATGTAGAACTTAAAGATGCCCATTCGCCTACCTTTTGAAAAGGAATTTATGTGATTTCTCGCTTCCTCTGTGTAAACTAGTATATAAATGATCTAAGAGTAATTCTGGTTGTGAAAAGTTCTTATGAGGCGTCAGTGAAGAATGTATGTACTTGTTTATCAACAACGTGTTTGTAAACACAACAATGTTGACAAACGGGAAAAAAACATGTAACCTAGGGTGATAGGTTGAATATATGCATGCTGAAGTAGAAAGGTCATCTGGTTCAAAACGCCATTTGCAAAGCTCTGGCTTTTCCAACTTGCTGCCAGATGCTTTTGTTAAATTTGTTTTTATTGTTTTGGCGGGCCCCTACATATTATAAACACGTTGATAGAAACAAAACAAGCAGCCTGGGCGGTGATATCCACGTTTTCTGCCCGAAATTTATAAAATCTCCAAGGAATTACCTTAAGACTATAAAGGTCAGATATGTGATTTGGCCCATTTAAAGCCTGCTATAGCGCCTGTCACGGTTGTGTGCTCCAAGTGTATTTGTTTTTCCCCCGAAATCAATCATTTTTTTCTGTTAGTAAACACAAACCTGCGTGACCAGATTTTGCGCATGTGCGAAAACTTCCAAACAGAGAGAAAAACATAAAAAAGAAACATGGATAAAAAAAACCGATTGGACGCTTGTATAATCTTTATTTGTGAAGTTGCGCGGCACGGCTAACAGGTCGGGTGCGCTCTTTGTTTGTTCTGAGAGACCGGTCGCGCCCAGTGAAAGTTTTTTTTTCCACTTGAGTACAGGAGTAAGCAAAAGGTAATACAGCAAATAACTTGATGATACCAGAACAGTTTAAGCAGAAAATACTATACATCATATATATTTTACATACCTGTTATGTGGGTTGGTCTCTTTGTGTTGGATGAGACTTGCGTCGACCCGATATCTTACTAGAAACCCTGTACCTTTCTCGAAGTGGATATTAAGATAAATTTTGATACAAATTGGATATTAAAACATAATAGCAATTTCATATGAGATGTGCCACCTAAATACAGGTCTTCCTCGGGATATTGCTTATTATTAATACATCAGTACATTTTCAGGAGAATGTATTGAACTATTTCTTTATTATAATGGATCAAGACCAAACTTGGCAATCTGACTTTAGGAAGTGTTGGGCGTATAAGTTAAATATATGATAGATTAGAACGCTTAGGGTATTTTGTGCGCAATACACCTTTACCCGCTATGCTATGTATGTATGCTCTTGCCTTTTTTTAACATTAGCGCAGAAACAATCACATTTGTATACAACAAGTTTGTTCGTTGTTCTGTTCCCAGATTGCGTTATGATGTGAACCGGTAATGATTGCATAATAGGCGACATAACATCATTTCTTGGCAACCAGTTATAGAATTAAAAACATCCCAGGAGCGTATGTTGTATCTTTATTATTTCCGAACGTACCTAGCGCTTACATGTTAGTTATATACCAATGGAATGTGCATTTGTATTGTTTTTCCAAACAACACTTCCTTCTTATATATTTATATATATCTACACCTGATCTGAGAGGGCAGGTGAGGTGACCTGGTTGTTGCATTGCCAGGGGCGGATTCTGTTTAGAGGGAAGTGGGATATTTGGCAAAAAGACAGTTGATGCATATATATATATATATATATATATATATATATATATATATATATAAAACCGGACACACACAAGCGTTCCTACTGGCCTTGCTGGTAAAGCTTACTTTATTAGCGAAGGGGTAGAACGTTTGACTTGTGTTACACGGTTACGGGTTCGAATCCAACTTCGGGCCTTGTTTCTATTTTCACTATTTTCTATTTTAACGGTGTCAGATGCGCCGCATATTGTGTCAGCGAAAGTTAACTGTAAATTCTGTAAACTGTGCATATTTCCTGTTGTACATTTGTCGCCGTTTCAATTGTTTATTTGACTTGTCAGGCAACTTTGGAACTGAAGAGTTCAATGTCATGTTTCTCTCTCTTTCCGGCACGTTAAACATGTAAAGCACATTCTGTGCTCTGCACAACACAGAATGTGCTTGGGATGATGTTTGTGACTGAGAGACGTGACCTGTATGTGAGGCCCACTACTCCAGCAACTGTTCTTACCACCCCTAGTGTGACAACTACTGTAACACACTACTGTGTTTGATAATCGATAATTTACTGATTATTCTAAGTACCATCTATAATACCTTGAAATATGCTGTATAGAATTATACATAAAATATTGACCGAGTCAATTCAGTCTTGTATCCGCTGAAATTTCAAGGTAATGGCCGGGATGTTGACACTTATTAACGTTAATTAAGTTGTAATGCTGTTTACTGTTTTGTCTTTCTAAAAATTTTGATCTCTGACAGAATAAGAATATTTTATTCGGATAATATGACTTCTTTTGATGTGCATTCATGTTTCTTTTTAATCGATTATTCAAAAATGCAATCGATTAAATCGATTATGAAATGAATAAATGAACTAATCGATCAACTAGCATACAACTTAATAATATTTATATACTTTTTTATACCTTGTGTTGATATATATATATATATATATATATACACACACATTATTATTACGAGATAATACAAATTCAAATATAATTCACATGGACTACTGACATTTTAATTATAACCATTAGTACCTGTACTATTTTCTAAAGAAAATCACATTCTGTAAAAGGAAAACAAATCAAATGGCTCCCTTGTGGTCCTTTCCTGGATACTCCTCGAGTGTGGTCGTTAATGTACGAAGACGATAGAATAGTAACTGCTCCCAAAATATCCCGCTGCTGCCGCAGAGTAAAAGAGCAAATCTATCGATACAGGAGTGTAAATATCAATATCAGGGCTTGAAATTGCCATCATTTTTACCGGACAATGGGTTTCGAATAAGGCAGAAAGTTTTTCATATCCCAAAGTATTTTACTGAATGCCATATTGTTTAAAACAATTTTTCAGTATTTTTCAAAGTTATATAAAACCCAGTTGTTTGCACATTGTACTATTTTGTAATGTCTAACATCACGAATAGTCTCCTACACGGGAAACAATCAGATGACGAGATCATTTTTTGCCTAACTGTTGAAATATTTGCGTGATTCATCGGAAAACGCAATCTATATCAGACAAGGGGGAACCTTTATTCTGTGAAACCGGGCTCACCTGTGATCCAGCCATAGAGCTGGTCAGTGGTAACCAATATTTTTCTGTGTAGCATACACCAAAGTGTGAATAAGATTCTGGTGACTGAAGGTATATACCTAGTCTCACACTATTTTGTATGAGACTCATTTTTGTCAAAAACTTTCCCACCGCACACAGGCTGTTCATTATGTATATATCCTTGTTTGTAACAGGTGGGGGGGGGGAATAATCCAAACACTCAACAAAGATATCTAGCAACAGGTCAGGTGACCCAGAGTTTTGCAAGGGACAATCTAATGACCTTCCAGCTACATCACATGTGCCACCAAATACATTAGTTTAAATATTTACTCTTATTGTCAAGATTGAGGCATGTACCGTGTTTATTAACAGCTTGTAATTACCAAGCCCATACATACAGAGTTGCACATTCAGCTATAAGAATTTTTCTTCTTAGAAATTACCTACAGTGCATTTATCTAACCGAATTAGCTTAGATCGGACTCACGTTCCCCGGCTTTGAGTCTTGTGCTCTGCCCTTGAGCCACGGAAGCCGTTGGACAATAAAACTTATTACAATCATAACACCTCCGCTAGGATTCAACGTAGATGTTTGGTTTGTCTTAACAACTATGAGAAAATGGGGACCCGTTGGAAGGAAGGGTATATAGCCGCGTATTGTGTAGCCAGTCCCGTAAAGTAGCGACGTCAGGTGGTCGATACGTAACTAATCCCTAAACGTCTTTGTGGTAATGGGCCAAGGTGAAGGTCAGCAATGTCGAGCGCGGTACCATGTTTGGCGACTGCGCTGCGACAAACATGCTAACAGACAGGACAATTTAAGTAGTATATAGATAGATAGATACGCAAACAGTAAATGTGAGTAAGGCTAACAAAAAAATATAGGTACAGGTATTCAACCTTCCTATTTTTTAGTCGATCAATGAATTTTTTTTTTTTTTTGCAAAATATGATCAAGTTTTTGGTAATGTTCCTTATTTGTGCTATTGCGCATATTTCTTAAAATAATTCTTTAAGGTATGGAAAATGGATTAAATTCAATTTTGTACACGGGTGAGTCTCTGCAGTCACCGGGTTTTTCACGCCAGGCTTCGCGGTAAACGGTTTCGAGTTTCCTTTCATGATAACGTGATACTGTAAACAAGAGCCTACACAAACACACCCATACGCGGATAAACATACCCGCGAGGACCTGACTTTAACAATGCAATGCCGAGGACCAGCAGTTCCGCTGCAGTGATGAAGAAAAGCTACTGAGATAAAAACAGTAAAGATACGCATGTATCACCGCACACCTTTTTTTAAAGAAAAGGGCTGGCTGGACGAAAGAACGATGCGTTGACTTAGCGCATAACTTGCGAGGACAACCTGAGACGACATTCAGTTTATGTCATGTCTTCGCGTTATAGCGAGGACCTACTTATCAGCATATCAAGCACACTTGGTTTAAACATATTTATTTATAACAGGATTACCAATGTAGCCAATCAGGCTAATGAACATGCTTCTCTGTATAAATAATATTATATATATATATATATATATATATATATATATATATATATATTTATATAAACACACCATTATATAAGACATCACGGTACAAGTAAAAGTACATAAAGTATGTGAAGATATAATATGTTTACATTAATGTTGTAATTCTATGTAAATTTATAATAAAAAACAAGACAAGAGCAATACAATTGGAATGTAATCAATGAAAAATGTATCAGTATAATGATGTAACATGCTCTCTCGATATAGTAAGTACAAAGCACAAAATACAAACAATAAACATATATTTACATTTATTTACACGGGATGGAAGGATTAATTATCTTATCATGTAAAATGTTTTGTGTCTATTATAAACTCTAGTACCAAGCTGCTCACAGTTTTTTTTTCTTGACAGATCAGAGGGTATACCTATCATGTAGATAAGAAAATCTATTTTTTTTTCCTGTTTACTCTTGGAGTCCATGGTTAATCACGGTTCTAATTCTAACTTCTCAGGATAAAAAATAAGATCTGATACCGCTTAACAGGTTGGGTGACCAGTTTAAACATATTATCAAGGACCTAGCTTATACACACACACTTTTCTAACCATCTTGTGATGCTCTAAATAGATGGTGCTGTCACATACACAAAACAAAATTCAAGCAAAACGTTCTTTCTGAGGAATTGCAAGAAAATTCCCAAGCAAAGTTTTACCAGCTTTTTTAATGCTTTAATAATGCTTTAACAGCTTTTTGTGTGCGAGGACCTGTGTGTAAGTCCTCATAGGTAAAAAGTCCTCGCGCGTTTGGTGTGCAGTCAATATCGTGTAATCTTAAGTTCGGTTATACACACACGCTCACACACCATAACATACATACACGAAGAGGAATGAAAGCATACGCGGAGGAATTTATATGGTGTTTTCCGTTAATAAGTGCGATTGATAAAATTTAATTATTTATCTTTGGGCATACAGGTCGGTTTTCTGTCTGTGATGGGAAAGAAACTTAGGATTATAGCATTGCACAAATCACAAATTGCAACTGCACATTTTATATTAAAAACTACACAAATGTGGGCCAATTACACGTACAAATATATCCTTATCTCCGTCGTGTCCTTCAGCAAAGCTTCGTGGGAGGAGGCGTAGTTTATTCGTAGACTAACAACCAACAAACAAGTAAGGGGGAAAACATAACCTCTTTGCCGGGGTAGAAAAAATAGAGTGTTACGTTGCTCCCCCGACCTCAGAGGAGTCCGAAACATACAAAATAAATAACAATACATTAGGGTGTGTTAATGTTTAACATGCAGAATGAAGTCAATGCCCTCACACACAAATGATAATGTCATGCTCGTTGGCGTTCCTTTTTAGAGTAAACAGGGGGATAATTTATGCACCAGGTATCGAGTTGGCTGATAGGCGAGAACGTTATGGTCATTGTTTATCGGTTAGATGAGGTGAGTTACATCATAATTCATAGGCTGATAGGCAATTTACATATTAATTGCACATTTTGTGCTTTACTTAGGTACAGACAATAGCCAGGCTTTGATCGTTTTCGCTATGACAGTGCTAAAAACAAAGCGTTATCTTTTGTTTGAAAAATTTGTGATGTCTATGAAACGGTCACTGCCATTATTGTGTTTCTAATTATACTGTATCCCCTGAATAGTAATCAACACCCTTTGACGTTTACGTTCGCAAAGAAATATGCATGTCATCAAAATCACTTGCGCATTGCCTTCAGAACATATGTTTATATATAATAACGTGTGTGCGTGTAGTTCGCATCTTACGTCTGCACGTACGAAAACGCGTATTTCCGCTTCCGGTAAATTGTCTGCTGTTATATAACCGTCCCTTTTCTAATCGTGACAGTGGGTGAACTCCTGGTACACTGAAGGGGTAACCTCAGGTCTGTTACTATTTGAGTTTGTATATATTACACATTGTATTTACCTTTGTGTTCAATTAATTATACTTAACGAAATGTGTATACATTTTCAAGTAAAAAAAAAATTCTCTAGTTCTTTGTGCAACCTAAATTAGTTGTACTGTTTTAGTGCTATGATTTTACTTAAAAAATCGTACTTTGTTTCAAGGTGAGGTATTTTTCTGCTTATAAGAAATATGATTTTGCGTAGCGACGTCGGGGTGTGAAAAATTGCCACTTTATTCTGATACTTACAATAGTTATATTATTAGGCGTGTGCAGTGGGTTTATTTTATGTTTTAATTGAGAAGAACACTAGGTTTTCATATTCTTGATATTTATTGCTTGGGAATTTCATACTGGACCCGCTGGTCTTTTATGAATTATATTTGTCACAAAATATGGTAAAATTCCGAGCCTTGATACAAGTGACACAGTCCGGAAATTTATTGCTGGCGCATACTTAACTCTTACAGCATGACGGTCAGAGAGCTGTGAATTAGTCAAACCATTTCCGCCACATGACCCTACCGGAACATGGTGTTGCCAGATAGCGAGACCAGGGCTGGTCGACTGGGCCAGACTTAAGTCCGTTTCATTCCCTCCTGTCCATTTATTTATTTTATTTTTTTTTATTTTTTTTTTTTTTTTGCTGGGAAAAAATTTATCAGGTACATTTTGAGGAAGAAATTGATAATAAAGGATAGAAGAATGTAACCTAAATGTACAAAATCTTCAAAAAGGAAAAAAAAAACTACCTTACACAGTATTGAAGAAACAGATTTTTTTTAAATTCAGTCAACATTGTTCAACATATCGGCCCCACATATGGCGGTCAAGGTCATTGGTCGCATGCAAAAACAACCTCAATTGGCAGCTGCGGATTGGACGATGTCATGTTAACACTCTAAAAAATATGACCAATCAAAATAAAGTTTGCTGCTCATGGAGGTCAATATCTGATCTGCCAGATCATTGGAAGCACATTCTAAAAAATTAACTGGAGATTAATTTTTAATTTTTTGGCTCGACATATAATGTTGGCCCTTCTATATGCAGCATTCTAAGAAATATTTGAAAAATTTAAGCTTTACGAAAATAATCTGTTAAAACAGGTGGACACAGGTTGGTATAACGGAGTATAGTCCAATAAACGCAGAAAATGAAAAAAAATAATAAATTTCAGTGATATTTTAAAAAAATTGGCCGACACGCGTCTCGACACAGCGCGACGCGGACCGACACAGAAATCAAACAATGCACATGGACATTTCCCGACACACTTTGGGTTCAAGACACGGAGATTGCCGTGCCGTGTGTTGGCGGGAAGTTGTGTCGGTTTGCGTCGCCTAGCGTGTCGTGAAGTGTATAAAATGTGTCGCGCGTCCAACTCCACGATCCGTGTGGAGTTGTCTCGGAAACAAGCCGACGCTACCGACACGGACTTAAATCGCACGACAAATCGTACAAGTTCGATCGTGTCGCCCGGACAGACACTCTCCTGGTGCCGTGTGTTTCTCCACGACGTGTCGTGTGACCTGGTCTTCTCCCACGACACAAGCGGACGTCGCGACACACTGGAAGTCATCTCCGTCGCGTGGCGTTTCGAGAGGCCTGTCGATACTCGGTCGGCCTTGGTGGGTTCAACCCTTAAACCTTTAAATCTTAGTAGAGCGGTCCGCACCGGTCCGGTTCCGGGAAGAGCAGTCGAATATTTTGTGTTTACGGTCCGGTACAGTCCAAAATTGTGGACCGGACCGGTCCAAGCAGCTCTAGTAACAAGCGCACAGCTAATACGGTGACTCATTAAGGACTAATATGTACTTGTGATTCTGTGAGACAGATAAGAACAATCCTAAGAGAAAAAAAACCCCACATAATTCTAAATTCTCCAATGTGTCATAAAGTGATGCTATAAATATCATTTATCTAACATATTTTTGTCTTTTTATAAAACCATAGTGAACAAATGCTGCTTAATTTGAAAGTTCTAACAGATTTTCCAGATTATATTCATGAGGCTGTAACATATCATTTCTTAAATATTTCACACATAGATCATAATACAAAGGGAATTCTAACATAAATGACATAAATCATCTTCTATGATATTATAACCTAGATTGTAACATTATTTGCACATTCTTTCTTCTCTATCAAATCCTTTACGTTGACCTGATTCTACTGCTCATTTATGATTGCTACATCTCAATTTGGCGAGTGCCCTGTAATATTTTTTATTAGGTACACATGATAAATACTTTCCAACTGTTAACAGTGATTTAAAAAATATAATTTATTACTGGAATCAATATCATAACGCCATGTCTTTTAAATTTGTTGAAACTGTTCAATAAAAATGTTCAAATCTCCCACATATTCTATGATTCACACATAACCAAATCCTACCTAAAATAGTAATGTTTTTAAATGTCCCCAGATCTCACATCAATACATCAAAATTGGTGCTACCATACTGTCAATTAAGTTAAAAAGATGTTTCAAAGATACTTTCTTACCCTTTTTATTACTTAAAGCTTTATTTGCCTGCATTGCCTGCCGTTGGTGGGTCCTAGTCCATGATAATTTTTAAGTAAAAATGATCCCTAGATATATAAAGTGAGAGACTACAAGTTTTGGTTGAAATGATACCCTTTCTCATTATTCCTTAGTATACCACTTCTTCTGAACACTATTATTTTTGTTTTGTCCATGTTAATATTCATTCCATACTTTATACAAAATTGCTGCAGATGGTTAATTTGTTTTCGCAGTCTCCAACCTGAATCTCCCAAAATTAACTATATATCAGCATACATCAAGGTCATAATATTAGGTAGCTCTTCATTATGAAAATTTCTTTACAATCAGAGTTGCACAAAGTATTAAAATATTCATAAATAAATATATAAAAAAGTAGAGGACTAACCATACAGCCATGTCTTGTACCAACTGAACAAGGGAAATAATTTGTGATTCCCTTGTCCTTACACATGATTGCATTTAGGAGTACATTGATCTAATGACTTTAAGTATCTTGCCATGTATGTTTTGTTTCATCAATATATACCACAAAACCATGTTGTATAGAGTCGAAAGCTTTGCTAAATTCCTTAAATATACATAAACCTCCCCTTTCTTTTGCATACATATTCATGAGCCAAATAACAGAACAGAACAGAGTTTATTCAGGAAAAGGCCTCAGGCCCAAAGTTCCAAACATTTCAACAATAATTTCATCAAATAATTGCATTAATAGAACATAAAGAAGCAGTTTTATTATTAATTAATATATAATGTAACAAACATATGTAACATGACTGCATACCTTAGTACACAATGTATCTATATTGCCATCATCAGTGAATATGTAACACATACTTTAACCATCTATTATTCTTCGTCTCCTCAAAAAGGAATAATATACATATGCAGAAACATTTATTATCTCAATATGATTGTCTAAATTGAATAATTTAATAAAATTTTGTTCACTTGGGTAATGTAAGTCTTGTCTAAAGTATTTTATCCTCAAATCATTATATAAAATACATTCTTGCATAAAGTGAGCTTCATCCTCAACAATATTATATCCATGATGTAAACAATTGTTACAGATCCTCTCTTCACGAGATATATAATTTTGACGACCTATTTCTATAGCCAATTCATGATTGGAGCATCGAAGTTTAGCAAGTGCTATGCGATGTTTCTTATTAGGAATACAATATAAATACTTTTCAAGAGTTAGCATAGATTTGAAAGCACCATAATAATATAATTTACTACACAACTCAATATCACTATGCCAGTTTTGAATAGCCATGTCTTTTATTTTAATTTCAAATTCTTTCAAAAAATTATTCACATCTCCAACATACTGTGCCATCCAAACATATCCAAAACCAGACTCAAATAGCAATGTTCTTACATGAGATACCCAATTTGATTTACCACTGTTGTCTAAATTCATCAACAAACTGTGCACTTGTTTCTGATACCTATGTTCTGGCATATAAACCCAATACTTAACACAACGTAATAAACAAGTTACAAACAAAGGAAATCTGCCACAATCCCCTAATGCTGCTGCATTTGGAGTATTCTGGCCTACATTTAAAATATATTTACAAAATGTGTACTGCACTCTCTCTATAGTTTCTGATTTTTAAAGCCCAATAATTCGCATCTATATATTAATACTGGTACCACCATTTGATCAAAAAGATAAAAGAGATGTTTAGTACTAACATATTTACACTTTTTACTGTATTTTTTAATCATACATACAGCTTTGTTTGCTAGCAAAGCTTGCTGTTGTTGTGTTTTTGACCAGGATAATTTTGTTCAGAAAGTAACACTAAGATATTTAAGATAAGTATGGAACCACTTCTGTTTACCATTTAAATATCATCTTTCAACTTTTCGTAAAGGACCACCTTTTCTAAAAACCATAATTTTAGTTTTATCTGTGTTATTTTAAAACCATATTTTTCACAAAAATTGTGCAAGAGATTAATCTGTTGCCGAAGTCTACCTACAGTATCTGCACAATTAACCATATCATCTGCAAATAATAAAGTCATTACATTGGAAAGATTATCATTAACATATATCCCTTTACAATCACTTCTATGTAACATATTACAATAATCAATAAGGAAATAATAATGGACTTACCATGCAACCCTGTCTAGTACCTAATAAGCATAAAAAATAATCGGTAAGACCACCGTCAGTTAATATACAAGACTGCATTTTTGAATACATTGATTTTATAACATTTAATATTTTACCATTTATACCTTGTTTCAATAAGACATATCACAATAAATTATGTTGCACACAGTCAAAAGCTTTTGCAAAATCAATATATAAACGATAAAACCTTCCTTTTCTTTTAACTAAGTATTTCTGAGCTAAAGCATGCAAGACATATGCTTGATCAATGGTAGAATACCCCTTTCTATTACCACCTTGAGACTCAGATAAAATATTCATTTCCTGCACATACTGAGAGAGCCTATTATTCACAACTTAAAGGACCCTTCTTGTGTAGAGGAAATATGATTGCCTTACTCCATTCACCAGGGAATGATCCCTTATTGAAAACACTGTTAAACAAAGTATGTAATAAGGGCAAAATAATTTCTAAAAGTGACTTAATAATATCATCTTGTAGCCCATCTGGTCCAGGAGATTTACCACTTTGCATCTGATTTACTGCATGTCTTATGTCAAATACCGTTAGTTCATTGTTAAGGGACCCACATACAGACCCCCTGTTATAATTATTTTCGAAGTATATGTTAGCCATAGTGCAAAATTCTTCTTTAACATTGTTTTTATTTTCATTCAGCAAAACTCTAAAGTAATTAAACCACTCGTCTGCTGGAATATGATTAACACTATTCTCTTTCTTAAGGTACTTTTTAATACAGACCCATAAATCATTTATATTCTTAATATTTGATAAGTGTATCATTGTAGACTGTTGTTTGGACTTCTTTTTATTATCACATAGGTTTTTAAATTGTTGTCTTTTCATTTTATACATGTTTAAATCATATAAATTACCAGATCTCACATATTCATCAAGTGCTGAAAATTTTATTAGCTTGCTTGTGCACAATCCTCATCCCACCAATCTGGCTGTGACCAACTCTTTTTTTTCTTATACATTTTAGTAATAGTAAAGTTGTGTATCACCCTGTTCAAGTATTCAAAAGCCTTATCCACATCTTGTTGAACATAATGTTCAAAATAACATGTATGTTCATTATATAAATGATCATCTATAAGTTCATCAATAGCCTGTGTTTTAAGTTTGTACTTTATCCATGAAGTCATGGAAACCAAATTTTCTGGAACTTTTTGTCAGATTCAAATCCTATTGTACATTTCACTGGATAATGATCTGATAAATCTAACCTTAAAACAGAAAAAGATTCTATTTTAACAAAGAGTTCAGCACTAGCAACAATATAGTCAATAACACTCTGTCCAGCATGTGTGACACATGTGTATTCACCTGCTAGATCTGGTGGAATTCTACCATTCAATATATGAATATTAAAAGCACAGCACAACTGTTGTAATGAAAAACCAAATTTGTTAATCCTGCTATCCTTTGAATTTCTACACATTTGAGATTCATCCGAAGGGTAAGTTTCATTTAAACCAATAAATCCTAAATGATCATTGTCTATGTAATCACACATTTTACCAATCCTAGCATTCAAATCGCGCATTAAAATGACATATAAATCTCCATAATTTGTTACAATATCTACCATAATATTTTCCAGTCTTATTATTCCATCACTTTCATCTAAAGTTTCATATAATACTGAGCCCTCTGGAGCAATATATGCACATAATAATAGAACAGGTTTATCCAAATTAAGAGCTTCACCATCCAGGATTAAAACAATTATATCTGTATATTTTTTAATGTTGATTATCTTAAAATTGCAATTCTTTCTTACACATACAATTATTCCTCCTCTGCCAACTTTATGTCTAACACTTGCAAAGTACAGAAATTGTTCAAAGTAATAGTTAAACTCTTCTTCACAAGATGCCCAAGTTTCCACAATACACAATATATCAGAATCATTTAATAAATCTAAAAATTCTGCAGAATAAATCTTGTTTTTCAGACCCCCAGCATTCCATGAAACAAAGTTTACAGTACTATTTTCATCATTACATAAACTATGAGGTTTAGTAAGTGTGCCTTAATTGGTATGTGAACATGTGGTTACCTGTTTATCTGGTGCACGTGCAGTCTCAATGTTAGTTCAGTGCTGGTATGGTGAAATTAGTTCAAAAACATCTGTCATCCAGTTGATCACCATCTGAAACTGGTAACAATACAGATTTCACAAGTGTTTTATAAACATTCAAATATTCAGATGACCATGGACCCTGGCCTAACCGCTATTTATCTTTCTTAGTTTTCCCTACCATCACTTTTGAATTTGAATCAAAATCCCATTTAAACATTTTTCCTTCAATAGAAAGTTTATCAAAAGATAGGAAAGCTTCTTTGTTATCTTCTCTAGCCTTTACCATAAAGGGGATAAGATTACGCCGTGCAAGCCTGACATGTTCACTAAAATCATGCGATACTCTGAAATCTGAATCTTTCAATGTTTGCCTAGCCTGTTTCATGACACTTTCTTTATAGTATGCGAATTTTACAATTACAGGTCTTGGCTTTCCATCTCTAGATTTTACAGGTAACCGGTGTGCTCTTTCGATACTTATTTCATTATCTACAGTTTCTGAATTCATTCCCATTTTCTCTTTCATTACTGACTTTACTTGCTGTTCACATTCTTCCCAGCTTTCAAGTCCATTTCTTTCTTGGATACCATGGAACAACAAGTTGTTCCGCCTAGATAGGTATATCAGTCATTTTTTCAAAGTAAAAATTTACATATAAAATACATGGCAAGGTAGATTTTTGCTTCAGGATCAATATAGTTCTTAAATCAATAAGATATGACCACTCACTGAAAAGTAATGGCATTTTAATAATTCACAGAAATGAGCTAGCTGGGACCCATATTTCCAGGAAAACCTGTGACCAGCAGGCTGCAGGCGCCTGCTAATTAGGGGGGCGTGTCCCTCCACTAGAGCAGTCTGACAACACTAATTAGGGGGCGTGTCCTTAACCCACTGCTGTGTGATATCTCTACCCCATTAGTATTACTGAGTGGCATCTTGATATTATTGCTGAAATAAGCATCATGATAGTCAAGATGGAAAGTTAAATAACGAATAATTTCAGAATGTTACATGACAATATTTATTTACATCAAATGTGCATCACACATATTGCCAAAATTTTGAAATATCAACAATATTGAACAGTATTATCAAAATACATTGTATCACAAAGGTACATGAAACATACAATGTATCACCTGATTGTTTAATAGAGGTAAGACTAAAACAAATACTAAAACAAATACTTCAAATCACAGACACTGAGATACTATAAACAATTAGTGAAGGTATAATGGAGTTTTAAACCAGTCAAACATGGAAAATTGCATATAAACACATTACCTTATTTATTACCAATATAATATTAAAGCAAATTGGTGGTTCATGGAATAATTAAAAAAGTATCTTGATAGTGAATTAAAAAAAATGGTTGGCCTGATAATTTAACAAAATGTGCAAATGAATCCTCAAATCTTGTCCTCCAGTTTCTGAATTCCGCTCAGGTAGCCCTGTTGTGGTCCCCTTTCTTCCGAGTGACGCAGTTGGATTTTGATTAAATGACTTGCTTGCCGTATAACCATGGCTAAAAACCCAAAGTGGATTATCTACACTACACCTTTATCTGCACACATTACAGCATTCACGTCCATGAGCCGAAATACAAAAGCATGATCTAAGTTGCTATTTCTTTTTCTTTATCCAGCTTGTGCTTCTGATAACAGATTCTGGATTTCAACATATTCGATCAACCTGTTTTTTCTAAGACTTTTGAAAATATTTTCCATAAAACATTCAATAAAGGAATACCTCTATAATTTTCTGGCTGATTCATTGGATCTTTTTTATGCAAAGGCAATTGTATAGCTTTGCTCCAATTATCTGGAAATACACTTGAATGTTATATACTATTTAATCATGTTTCTATTAAGGGTAGCATGTAAAATAAACTGTCTTTGATTTTTTCTAAAGAAAAAAAAAATCTGGTCCAGGGGATTTTCCCCTTTGCATTTGATTAAGAGCATTTGTTATTTCAATAGTAGTAATATCCGAGTTTTAAACCTCACCCTCACGTTGTTCATTGTAATTGTTTTCAAAAAAGCTTAAAATATCTTTTGTGATCTCAGTTGTGCGTGTTTGTTAACAGCAAACCTTTTAGTTTAACTTTATAGCTGTTCTCTCTGCTTTTACAAATAGATTTAAAATGTTATCCAAATACTGTTTAACATAGTAACACTTTATTTGTCCAGAAATTCTAACACATATTAAATGATATGGACTCACAGTTTCTATCATTAACAATCTATCCAAAATTGAGTTGCAGCTGCAGAAAGCATAATGGGGAGGCCCAGCATCGCCGTCCTGGCAATCATGATACTTGTCCTGCTGTCTAATGCATTTAGTGATGGTATGTACGATGCAATTTACAACTATTTTTTTTCGATTATGTCTTAGAAAATTGTAGAAAACTGTAGCGTATAAAAGCGTAACAAACCGTATGGTTTTGCCGTAATTGGGCATGTTCAAACATTATGACGCGCCATGGCTTAGAAAAAAGATCGGAAAGTTTAGTTAGGAAAAATTTACATGGTGCGATTTTCTTGCACTTTCTTAAGTACAATAAGCAAAAACGATCGTACCAATCGAGAGTTCCATTCGCAACAAATCGTAAAAAACGTAGGTTTTTGGATATGTTTAAAAGTAGTGCCATTTTGACCCTCTGACATTTTAGAGTCTACGACCAGCGTCAGAGTGCCTTTGTATCTCGCATCAAGGACCGTACTTAAATGTTACATAAGGATGCATATGTTTTCATCATTTCTCTCAATGAGTCATGGCCGAAGGCACGTTGTCACTTAAACATAAACCAAACCAATCGTTAGCTTTTTTCAGTGTACTTTTTAAAAACACCTACCATGTGCGGAAAAAAAAATCCTTTTTAGCTAAGCATCCTGGTAAATCACTATGTTTTTCGAATATCTGACCACTTGAATACAAACATTGATTGCACGGGTTACTGTCCAATTTGTGGGCGATACAGCAAATGACTCGTTTCCATAGAGACGTAATTCCAGTGTGGGTTGTTCAGATGTATATCTTACGTAAACTCATCATTCGAAGCCAGATGTTACGATTATCGGTTATTTAATACGGCATCAATGCAACAGGATGGATGACCGTCCGTTGCAGCACATTCCATTGTGTTCTATAAGTAAGTTGGGATCGACATCGGCCATGATATCAAACTATAACCCCAAATTTACCTTTACCTTTACCATATCGTAGACTGACGTAGGATAGAAAATCAAGAAAAAAAATCTTATCATGTGAGGAGGGATAAGATATTATCGACCTAATTAGATATAATATGATGTACAATACACACATAGCAAAATACGACACATGGTGAAAATGTTGTTAATATTGTACTGTAATCCGGTATACTGAATAAAGGCACCAGAGAAATGTCACTTATTTACTACTATCAAACTAATTTGTCAAGTATAAAATAAATAACCATCTTCCGTGGCTCAGGGGTAGAGTACAGGACTTAGACCCTGAAGATGTGAGAGGCGATGAGATATTCTTACGGTCGACCCCGCCCAGGGTGAGTGCCCTGTAGGCTTAATGGGAAGGTCTTGCCCAAAGGCCGTATTTCACTCACAGGCAAGTGCGCCTTTCGGGGGTTCCTCGGTGGTATTGCCCGCAGGAGAAGAGTCACCGGGCTTGGTTAACGCCAGAATATAAAATGAGAGGAAACACGTGATACTGCCCTGTCACGCAATCCGAAACCTGAATGGGATTCTTCAGATGGACATATACGTATTTAACCTCCACCAAAAAAAGATATATAAAATAAATCAGCAGCAAATTTTTACATGTTATTTATTTACTGCAGCTATCAAACTAATTGTCCAATTAAGCAATAAATCAGCAGCAGTATTCCACATAAAATAAAATCTTTTACGCATGTCTCTTTTACAACAGCCACTTTACAAAAAGTCCTGTCAGGTTAGTATTTATTGCACTCACTTGAAAGGTTAGCCCTGTGTTATTTATATGAAATGGCTAAAAAATATAGTATAATTAACATGTTGTAGTTTTTACCCTCTTCTCGATACGATTATACAAGACGGTACAAATTTCTTGAGGGTGCATGACTTTAGTGCTACATTGACATTTATTCTCAGGTTTATTTTTATTTTTATATATGTATGTATCTTTATAATTGTATATATATAAGGTGCATGTAGTCGAGTATTACTTTGTAACCGTATTCACGTTTTTGGAAATATTCATCCATTTCACATACCTCGTTTTTAATTTATCTCAAAGCTGACCAAGACGTCGATGATGATGCCATGGAACCAAGTAACCCTGCAGAAGTTACGCTACGTCGTCAAGTGCGGGATACCCGTAAAGTCGGCAGCAAAGGTGGTCGTGGTGGCGATGGAAAAGGGAAAGGTGGAAGCAATTCCGATTCTGGTTCTGACAGTAGCGAGGGAAAAGGGAAAGGTGGAAGCCATTCTGATTCTGGTTCTGACAGTGGCAAGGGAAAAGGGAAAGGTGGAAGCAATCCTGATTCTGGTTCTGACAGCGGCGAGGGAAAAGGGAAAGGTGGAAGCAATTCTGATTCTGGTTCTGACAGAAGCAAGGGAAAAGGGAAAGGTGGAAGCAATCCTGATTCTGGTTTTGACAGCGGCGAGGGAAAAGGGAAAGGTGGAAGCCATTCTGATTCTGGTTCCGACAGCGGCGAGGGAAAAGGGAAAGGTGGAAGCCATTCTGATTCTGGTTCCGACAGCGGCGAGGGAAAAGGGAAAGGTAGAAGCCATTCTGATTCTGGTTCCGACAGCGGCGAGGGAAAAGGGAAAGGTGGAAGCAATTCTGATTCTGGTTCTGACAGCGGCGAGGGAAAAGGTAAAGGTGGAAGCAATTCTGACTCTGGTTCTGACAGTGGCAAAGGAAAAGGAAAAGGTGGAAGCAATTCTGATTCTGACAGCGGCGAGGGAAAAGGGAAAGGTAGAAGCAATTCTGATTCTGGTTCTGACAGCGGCGAGGGAAAAGGTAAAGATATAACCTTTTACGATTTTAGTCATTGTAATTATTCTGGGTCTAATAGAGGTAAAATGGTAACGGCATAAAAATCCTTTCGTTAGGAGAAAATGCTGAAAACTTGACCTCTTTTCAAATCTTGGTTAAGATAAGAAACACTGGTAAAAATACAACAACCTTAACTTCCCGTCAAATCTTGCAAGAGATAACAACCACTGGTTAACCCTCGACCTACTGTCACAAAATGGCAGAGATAATAAATACCTTCTTTTAAATCTTCGTTTATAGGTTCCGTCTTATTCATTCATATTTAAGACTTTCTTATTCTTTCATATTTAGTTGCTGTCTTGTTCTGTTTCATTTTCAGATTCCAAACCCTGCATCGCGTTTGGAGATCCTCACTTCTCGAACATTGATGGGTCACCCAATTTCACATGCTCCGGGATATGCGAGTATAAATTTGCGGCGGACACTAAAGGGACTTTCGCAATATACGTGAAGACGACACCTTCCACACGCCATCCCGGGAAGACTGTCATCCAGGTCATCGACATCCACATCGGGGACCAATTGTACAGCCTGTCACCTACCGCTGTCACCGTTGTGAGTAAAATTAAGACCGCTTCACATGTTACTGTTGTCTAAGCGACTGGATTCGATAAAGGCCACGTTTTCAGGGGTATCCTGTCTCATTAACGTTTCCACACAATTTCACGCATTTTTGAGTGCGATCCTACATGCATTTTGTGCGCAATATAAACGGAAGTTGCAGTAACGACGCGCGGAGGCGTAGGTATAGCCATTTTGTGATGTATATTATTTTATTTTGTGTGTTTTCCTCTCGTTCTTTGCGCTTCAAAGCGTTGCTGGGGGTTAGACGCGTTTCTTGGTGTTTACCTTATAATATACGAAACATATCTGCATGTGCAATGTAAACAAGGGATGATTTCTTGAACTGTGACAAATTTTGCTTCCAGCGTTCGACGGTTAACACATGTAGTCCCTACCGTCCCATTACTCATAATTGGAAAAGGTTCGTTATGTGTAGAAACGCCCCCTGGCGAAAGCGTGAACAAATGAAGCAACGGTTTAGAAACGGCTGCAAAATACAGTAGATAAATAAAGTAAAACGTGGTATGTAATGATAAAACACATTTGTGATTTGTTATAATCTATATTCCCAATCAGAAATCTCCGGTAATATTGAAATGCAAATCAGATTATTTTATAACAGTCGTTTCTTAACGTTAAGGCAATCAGCTGATGATTAACCCGTTTTGTACGGAATGAACTTTCAGCTTCGGTTGTTAAATGTCGTATCTATCGGATGATAGAATATCGTCAACGTATCGAAAAAAGGACATGATGAGAGTGATACAAGACGATATTTGACTTTGTATCGAGATTTATTGGTTTACCTAAGAATTGTTATTATCTTTGTTTTAAGAGGCCAAACAGCAAAATGTTTTGAGATAAAGAAAGACCACTATGTTTTGTAATCTGTTCACTATGTAGTTTCTGAGCCAGACCATAAAATCTTTTGGCACACTCCCCATTTAACCCCCCCCCCCCCCGAAAAATTAATGTGTTCCCGATTAGGTTTGGTGCTACACGCTAATTTGGAAAAACTAATGGATTACACCTGCAGTCCAGATAAGTAATGTCAATTTAATATTTTGAACTGTTTATACCTCCCGTATTTCTTTTAACAGACGCCCGGGCGTTTATTTTTTCAGCCCCTGCTTTGACCGGGCGTCTAAACAAGCTTCTATTTAAGGCTGGGGACTATTAAAAATACATTATCAGGCTCGTCAGATAAAACTGAAAAAAGAACACGACGAAAAAAATAAACCGGCCGGTCACTAATGAGGAACACAATTGAAAACCTCGCCGGTACACGTATTTTGTTTACGAAATTTTCTTGGATGACTTAGGTACATTGGACACCCGCAATTTCCACAATCATGCACCGTAGTAAGAATTTATTGGGGATCACAGCTGGAATTTACAACTGTCCACAGGACCTGTCCGCGCGGGTCTCTCAAAACCAGGTTCCACGGTGTTTCATGAGACTGTTCCATTTATTTTACACCGCGTGCGATTGGTAACATTGTTTCCCTCTGGCTTTTCCATGTACCGTGTACGACGTACAATTGGTAAAATTGGTTCCATCGAATTGGTACTTATAAAGGCACAGCGTCATTCATTTTTTTGACACTTTCCATCAGTCTGTTAATTGATTCTGCTTGACACAGCGTATTCAAGCGTTTCAGACCTGGTATATACCCCAAATTGCACCGCCTAATTTTTATTCTAAATGTTTTCACACATACTCCCTTTCCACACCCAATGTTGACGTTGCCATTAAACCTTGGAATTGTGACAAAAGTCATTTGGGGACTGCGCTGCAACGGCCTTACATTCAGTTGCATCAATATTGTTGTACATCTTAACAATAAGCACAGATTTATGAATTAGCACAAAATTATACATGTGAACTCAAAAACTAAAGTGAAAATCCAGTCTCAATGGTAACCCGTCATTTCCTGTGACGTTGGTTAATATCCAGTAAACTGTAGCCAGACATGCATGTTTGTATTAATAAGTTCAGAAATTGAACAATATACAGAGTTAAAGCAGAAATTTTCTCGCACATGGTAGGTGTGTGCGCAAACATATCTAACGATTGGTCTGGTTTATTAAAAGTGGCAACGTACCTGTAGGCAATGAAGGGGTGTCAGGCAGACAGAAGAAGTTTGGTTTGACCAAGCAACTCTGGAAAAGCTATAGAAAGCTACTACTAAGGTCTGGGACCTTATCACAAGGCGCTTCTTAGGTGAAATTTTGATTAATTTAAGTCAATTTTAATTTATGGAGCTGATAGTAAACGTATGAGCAAGGAAACGTATGAGGCCGTCAACAGAGGCAGGAGGAGTATGCATCCCCACCGCCGATCCGAGCAGTGGAGACCAGCCATGCCAATCGAGAGCCGAACCCGATCAATGAAACGACACAGCTTTTGAGTTTATGCCATTTGACAACGTTAGCAAGTTGTTTCGTCATAGGCCAATGAGGCGTTATCAAAACTGAATTAAACATTTGTATCCTCATCAAGTCTTACAGTGCGACACTCTGGCAGTATATAGACCCTCTTTGTCAGACGGGCAAAATGGCGTGGTCGGCTATTGAACTCGGCTGTCCCACTTATCTTGACACCTCATAAAGCCCTGCCGGGTAAATTGAACCGTTCGATCTGGCTTAGCCCCGTGACGACATATACCGATGTGTGTGAGTTTTTTTAGAATTATTAGAATTGGAATTAAACAAAATCCATCTCCTGCGCATTTAATAATTGAGAGACACTTTCGTGCACAAAGGCATGTTCGAATGCTCATATACCGGTAGCCATACTATGCGGGTCTCACGACGAGGATTGACGTGTAACGGAGATACAGGCAACCACAAGACTCCATAATATTGTACATTTCTCATAAATCTAATTACAAATGTCAGAATTATATTTATCCGTAAATTTTCTTCTATTCAAATTGATATTTTATTCCTCAAGGCATTTTTATAAGGATTGGATTGCTTTTTAAATGAAACTAGAATTTTGTGAGTCAAACGAGAAATACCTCTTCAAAACACAGGCCTCCGGGTTGGGAAAACAGGTGGTGTATCCATCGCTTCTTCAATATCCTTCGCAAGCTATACGTCATAATCCTAGTGTAACTGGAAAAATATCCGGAGTATAAAGTAAGGCCTCATTCAAAGTATGTCAAAATTTTGTTAAAATTCGTTTTTTTTTATTACACATGGATCAACACAGTTGTCTTGTTTTTCCTGACAAAATCTTTCGAGTTTCCGAAATAACCCCACGGTGGCGCTCCACCCCCTCCCCCCCCCCCCCCCCCCCCTATTCAAGCTGGAAAACATATTACTGCAGGTCATATGTGTAAGTTTGAAGAACATATTACTAAACTGAAGAAAGTTAATTTTTCTTAGAACATACATATGGGTTTGTTAACACCCACGTGGCATATATGGAATATATGGAATATCCTGACGTGCAAGGACCTTCAAGCGGGAGAAATAACTGTAAAACGCTAATTGATAAATAAAAATCTTCAGTATTATACTTGACGAAAATCATCGGCATTTTCTTGCCATGCTAATACGAGCTTCGTCAGTGGCTAACACACACAGATGGTCACAACGGACAGACGGCGTGGATTCAGGGAGTGGTATTATAATTACTTAAGGAGCAGGAATTTCGCGGCATTTTAGCAAATGTTCTCGGAAAATGTTTCTTCAAACCGGCATGTTTTTTTTTTTCTCGATTGTCTGCTATATGGTTTTTTAAACCTTCAATAAGTATTTGTGTTTAAAGATTTTGACGGGTGCATACGTACAGGAGTTGAACTCAACCAAATGTTAATGATGGAACAAATGTTATTTCATGTCGATATTTATAATCAGCAGTTCGTTCATTCTGGTCACTCGCGATAATTCCGATATCTGGCTTGCTCTATCTGCATTATCCAGGAAGCTGTTCCACTGTATGTATCAATACATTCACCATTACACAATAAACGCAGTGGCATACATAAAATAGACCTCTTCCTTATATGTAAGATAAATAAATAAAACAATATTTTTGGTTTTGATTTTCAGAATTCTGATCCACACCCTCTCGACAGCTTCACTGATTATAAGGCCAAAGCTATAAAAATAGTCAAGAAGGGCCAGTCTATTACAATCAACTGCAAGGCTGGCAAAATGGAAGTCACGTGGGGCCACAGAAGACTGATGCTGTGGGTGAAATCAAAGTACTTCGGGCAAATGGAAGGCCTTTGCGGTAATAACAACGGCAAGTAAGTATTGAGATAACTCACAACCGATGTGACATCGGGAGTTATCGGGAAATATGGAAAATCCCTATGTGACATCATCAGTGATCGGGTAACATCGGAAGTAAAGCGAAAGGTACACAAATGTCGTGGAGAATCTTTTTATACTGAAAAAAAAATCTCCATGTGGTTGAGATAAGATAACGTCAGCATAACACTGTTGCACATCTGCAAAATCCGTTAACATGATAAACATCAGAATTAGGTTGGTATTGTTCTTAATAATAACAATGATGGCATACTTAATTACCAATAACGAACCTTAGACTTTTGCTTCCAAATGATTTCACCTGACAACCCTGCTACGCTGGGTTATTTGACCAGCGCGACAGACAAGAATGAATCGCAATGCGCATGCTCACTGAAAAGGTGCATTGCATTATTGTGATCATTCCCTTTTTCCTAGAAAACCTAGAACCTAAAAAACGTCAAAGGAAACAAATCCTTTTCTCCAGGGAAAGATAATAGTCAATGTTATTCGTTAGACAAACCTATCAAAACACCATTGTGTCCATTGCATAAACTAGTGGTATATATCCATAATTTCGAACAGCGACCTGTGATATTCGGTTTTTAGTGTGTACGCAAAAAAAACACGTCCCAAAAGCGGTTTCGGAAAACACAGAGAAACAAATATGGTATAAGGTTCGATAGGGGCGAGGGAATAGGGCATGAAACTATTCCGAGGACACCATTCTTGCGAGAATCTATCTGGCAAGGAGGCCCATATTGCAACGTTTAAAACGAAATAATGTTTCTCTTAACATAGTTAAGAAGTAAAATAGTTCTATAAAATAACACCTTTGCATTGTTTATGTATAACGTAAGTTTTGCAATAATTTTATCTGCAAATATACTAAACTCATCCGATTGATTCATAAAGGAAATCACAGAATGATTCCTGAGGAATTCATTGTTGAGCTCAATTACATTAATTATATATTACACAGCAGTAAATTTTCGCCTAAAATTTTTCAAATATCATTATGTTGGAATATGAGCATGAGCTGAGCCCAGAATAAATGTGAGCTAATCAATGACACGTCTGTAAGTGATAGAAGTAGACATATTCATGTAATTTGACATCATAATTGTGTTCTTTATAAGTGAAATGTGTTATAAATGTTTTCTGGAGCATTTGGGTAATTTGTGTAGAAATCCTTTTTCTGAAGGAAACATCGGCACACACCAATTATTTATAATGTCAAAAATATGCCTGATATAATTTTAAATCCACCGTGGTCCCTTCATATATTTGTTATAAATCATTTTGAATGTACTTAATATTTAAGATATATTAAAAGGAATAATTATCAAAAAATGACATCTCTGCTTTTTATATAGGTTTGCAACTCTGTGTATCCTTTGCGTAAAACGCGTTGTTACGAATGTTTCAAGAACTCTTTATAAAGTAATGGGAAGATATTAATTATATTGTTAACAAGATATATTGATACTTATGGATTAAATTTTGGCTGCAAATTATCTTCGTATGGGGGGGGGGGGGGGGGGGGGGGTTAGGCGCTTTCTGAGAGCCGTTTGGTTCCTGATGTTGGTGGTATAATATTTCAGCGCGGATGACGATCTCGTGACCAGCCAAGGCGAGACAGCGCAGAGCATCCAAGCTTTTTGTGACAGCTGGGTCAAAGATCAAAGGTCAGTATGACGTCATTTTATCGTTACGTAAAATTATGATTGGCTGTCCAACAAACCCTTATGAAAAAGGACATAACTAAGAAAATAGAATCAAAAGTAAAAATAAGTAGGAAATTTTTAATTTAAAAACAGCAAAAACACAAATTTAAAAGTAGGATAAACTTAGGAAAAGAGTGGAACCATATATGTGATCACATTATAAAGCTTCATTCTTGTCCCGAGAGTAAGATAAGATAAAATATAATTTATTGTTATGAGACGAACTAAATTAAAGCATAAAATAGTCTTTGACTTGATTGTCTTGCTAGAAAAGCATATATTGACTCCATATACGATTCATTAATTGATACTCAGGAGAACATATTGAAAATTTATTCGATGATCCTTTGTTTATTCCTGCATTTTGTTAAACTATAAATCAAGATAGCTTCCCTTAATAGTAGCAGTGTGTAAGTAATTTTTAAAGGGACTTGTTCATATACCAGTTATGTTAAATAAACCTAAAATACAGTGTTTTATCCTCAAAATATTTTACGGTATCTACCGGTATTTCGTTATGAAACCGTTATATTACTCCTGCATACGTGGAAAAAAAGTATATTGGGCGCGATCAGTGTGCCAAATATAAACATATAGCACGCCACCTGGTGTCCGTATACCGCAACTACACATATCTTGATTTCGAGCTTCTAACTGGTGCTTCTACTGTTATATTTCTTCTACTTGTTTAGAAGTTTCGACTAAGTGCTTGACCTGACCTCCAGTCACGCAGTCCTGTCATCGTAAACAAACATACGTGTACTGTGTTTACATCACACACAAAATCATGTAGAAATAGATTGTTGGACATATCAAGTCCATGTATCGGGATGGTTTTGCTGTTTTAAGGGGCCTAATCGCCCATGAAGCATGTTGCATTAACACGAAAAATAGTTTCTTCCCTTTGCAATGAATTGGTACCTGCCAAAATATTACCCTGAAACCGTTGGCATCCTCCTGCACACGAATGTTAAAAACAATTGACCGGGCGCGATCACAGGCGTAAACCTAAGCACAGCGCATAGGACTCCGTGCATCGCCCGCGCAGCAACACCTGTCAACCGTGAGATGCCCTGATGTAACACATGTTCCCGCTGGCTGAAACATCGCACGTTGCGGTGGCTCAGGCCTGGGTCCCGATACACGGGCTCACACTGCGCTACCCGTGTCATTTCAGCTGAGGCCGAGGAAAATATATTGTACAAATCTGATGCGACAGCTCCTACGATGAATCTACATTCGGCCGAAAGACCGTAATGTCCATCTAGCAGAGATATTTGAGAGGTCTAGAATGTTCAGGTATGGACTACTCCTTGTTTGGGATATGTCACGCATGCGCAAAATTGGACCGAACTACGATAACGCGGCATTGTTATTGTGAACAGACACACATGGACTGTGTTAACTTACACTCAGAACCATAATAAGGCGTTAAACAGCTCTAGGGGAGGTTCTGAGACCTGTGCTTTGATTTTTGGTCTGGAAACTTTTGTATAAAGCAAAAGTGAACTGATAGTGTGAAAGAACATGCATAATATTGTTCCTGATTATGTCCCTTTAAAGCAAAATTCATGTATAACGTGAGATTATACACATATGAAAAATGTGTATGAGCCCTTAAAGGGGTCTATTCAATACTGACAATTATTAACTAAAGATAATTGCTTGAACCTTTAATAAAAATATGCCAGACATCGTCGATCCAACGTTACACAGGCTGTTTGTTTTGTTTATATCCACGTGTTTATAGCATGTGGGGCGCCCGCCAAAATAATGCAAACGCATTCAACAAGGATATCTGGCGGCAAGTCTGACCAACTAGCGTTTTACAAAAGGCGTTTTGTAATTAGTGACTTTTTAGTTGTTTTTTTTATACTCAACCAACAACCTTCAATTACAAGGGGTTTTGTTTCTCAACAAAGGTACCGTGTTTTCTAACAGCTTTGATAAAACAGGGTTATAAATCCGTCAGAAAGAACAGAACCTTTCTCAGCAGGAATTACCTACAGTTTATAAATAGGCACGCAGCGAAAGCAAGAAATTACATTCATTCTACATGTAAGGAAAGTGAATAGCTGACTTAATCAAAAAAAGTAGAAAAAAACACCTTTACTCTATACAAAACCGTGCATGACAGCTTCTAACAGTTAATGAATTAATAAGGCAAAACTTAAATTTCTATTTTAGATGTGGTTCAGCATGATCTATGCCACCTAAGCTTAAACCTGAATAAATGAAAAGAAAATGAAAATGTAAAAGAGTTGACTAACAGACAAGATACGAAAAATAAATATATATATATATATATATATCACCTAGAATCCTTAGATATTTTATAAACCATTTCGTCAAACGTCAACATGATTTTAATACTTTCAGCTGCCTTACTTAATGGAAGAACTGAGAAATGGGCCACGACCTGAAGATGCACTCCTTTTCTTTCCACCATGCCGTATTTGGAGGGTAGTTTCGGATCGATTCATGTATTATGTCCTGGAACACAATATATTCAAGGGGACTGTTGCACAAAAAAGGTTGACTGGGGTATATTTTCTCGAAGAAAACTCACGCCGAGCCGAGAGCTGTGCTATTTAATACATACACTAAATTTAATTTACTTAATCAGCTTCAACTGCTGTATCTAATTCTACGGAGTGAATCTAATATATTGTTTTATAACAAGTAAGTTTTCAACTTGTTAATTTGAAACTGATTAGAGAAGAACCATATTCTAATAGGACAGAATATGGATAAAAACAAGAAGATTAAGGAAATTTATCGTTTGGGAGACCTCCCTACCTTCTAAATGATACACAAAATTGGTCCTTGCAGAACAAATATATTTGCAAATGTCCTATATACGGACATAGAACTCTTATTTTGAAATCCTTGATATGCTTATTCTGTAAATAACATATTGGATGTTTTACATAGCGGTAAATGCTGAGAACGCCATTAAATCAGTAGAAGAAAATGATTGGACATAGTTTTTATGTATTTACAATAAAGTGCACTGAAATGTTGTTATTATGGTTAGTGCAACAAAGTTTCTTCTATACACTACAGCATCATAGACAGGATTATATCCTTAAAGACATTATTCTGTCACAGTTTAGACACTTAACTTTTAGTTTATTTTTTCTAATCTACAGTCAGAAATAGACATTTTTATTAAACCACAGTAGTGACACCACAGTATTGGCAACGACTTAAACTGACAGACAACAAAGGTAATATTTGTGATCCCTCAAATGTCATTGTGTCCGCTCTTAACGTACACGTCCTTACGATCAAACACTATCAACAGACATATTCTCCTCATTTGTCCTCCGGAAAAATAGTAGGATCGGTAGATGTGAGAGTGCTATCGGCCTGCTTTTTTTCATATTCCGGCCGGTAAAAAAAATCGGTGGATGGGAGGCCAGTTTATACTGGAAGCTGTCCCGGGAGTACTTTTGATGTTCTAACGCTCACGCGGAACTATGGTTGACTTAATATTCGCGAGGTTGTTCTTTCACGCGTTTCCTATTTAAGTGTTTCGGGAGAGTTCCATTTTTGCCATCTTACAATTATAAATTCTTTACAGAGTATACTTTAACGAAAATCATTTTGTCGCCAGCTGGACTAGGACGGGACATTCATTACTGACCGATATTATGAAACACCTTTACAGTATCAATCTTTATTTTACAGATAACAAAATTATTCATAATAACCATCATTTGTCTCTCATCTTTTGACGCTTAATGCATGGATAACGAATCAGCAACAAGGAATGTCTATCAGTCTTTTCTACAAACGACTGTTCACATGTATAGATGGGGCATCCTGTTAAGGAAGGTTTTATTTCTGCGATAAGTTCCCTTTCATGGATATAAAAAAAAATGAATTCCTCATAAACATAAAGCAAACCACAACAAATGTGTATTCGTTCGATTACCTGGTATCCCTGCCTGAACCCCCCTAACTAATTGATAGCCCCGCCTGGGCCCCTAACTTCTTGATAACCCCGCTCGGACCCCCTAAACACCTGACAACCCCACCTTGGATCCCCCTTACTACCTGATTACTCCGCCTGGACCCCTTACTATCTGATTTTCCCGCCTGGACCCTCTCAATACCTGATAACCCTACCTGGACCCGCTCACTACCTGATAACTCAGCTTGGACCCCTCACTACCTGATAACTCCGCCTTCTACCTGATAACTCCGCTTGAACCGCCTAACTACCTGATAACCCCCGTCTTTACTGCCTTACCATCCGATTATCCTACTGGACCCCTCACTACCTTATAAGCCCGCCTAGACTCCCCTCACTACCTGATTACTCCGCTTGGACCCCCTAAAAAACATGATAACCAAACCCCCCCCCCCCCCCTTGACCTCCTTATAATCCGCTTGGACCGCATGACCACCTGCAAACTCCGCTTAGACTCCCTAACTACTTTATAACACCGCCTTGACCCCTTATCACCTGCATGATTAACCCGCCTTGACCCCCTCACTACCCGATTTCTCAAACCTTGACCCCCAATAACCTGATAACCCCGCCTGGACCGCCTCACTATCTGCTAACTCCGCTTTGAACCCAGGACCACCTGAAAACTCCGCTTGGACTCCCGAACTACTTTATAACCTCGCCTTGACCCCTACGACCTGATAACCCCACATGAACATCCTATGTACCAGATAACCCCGCCTGGGCACCCTCACTTCCTGTTAACTCAGTCTAGGCCCCATTACTACATGAAAACTTCTCTTCGACTCCTTAACTACTTGATTACCCAGCCTGGACCCCCTCACTTCTTGAAAACTCAGCCTGGACTCCCTCACTACTTGATAACTCGGCCTGGACTCCCTCACTAATTGATAACTCGGCCTGGACTCCCTCACTACTTGATAACTCGGCCTGGACCCCCTCACTACTTGATAACTCGGTCTGGACTCCCTCACTACTTGATAACTCGGCCTGGACTCCCTCCCTACTTGAAAACTCGGCCTGGACTCCCTCACTACTTGATAACTCGGCCTGGACCCCCTCACTACTTGATAACTCGGCCTGGACCCCCTCACTACTTGATAACTCGGCCTGGACTCCCTCACTACTTGATAACTCGGCCTGGACCCCCTCACTACTTGATAACTCGGCCTGGACTCCCTCACTACTTGATAACTCGGCCTGGACCCCCTCACTACTTGATAACTCGGCCTGGACTCCCTCACTACTTGATAACTCGGCCTGGACCCCCTCACTACTTGATAACTCGGTCTGGACTCCCTCACTACTTGATAACTAGGCCTGGACTCCCTCACTACTTGATAACTCGGCCTGGACTCCCTCACTACTTGATAACTCGGCCTGGACCCCCTCACTACTTGATAACTCGGCCTGGACCCCCTCACTACTTGATAACTCGGCCTGGACTCCCTCACTACTTGATAACTCGGCCTGGACCCCCTCACTACTTGATAACTCGGCCTGGACTCCCTCACTACTTGATAACTCGGCCTGGACCCCCTCACTACTTGATAACTCGGCCTGGACTCCCTCACTACTTGATAACTCGGCCTGGACCCCCTCACTACTTGATAACTCGGCCTGGACCCCCTCACTACTTGATAACTCGGCCTGGACTCCCTCACTACTTGATAACTCGGCCTGGACCCCCTCAATACATGAAAACCCCCGCCTGGACTCCCTCACTTCTTGATAACTCGGCCTGGACCCCCTCACTACTTGATAACTTGGCCTGGACTCCCTCACTACTTGATAACTCGGCCTGGACCCCCTCACTACTTGATAACTCGGCCTGGACCCCCTCACTACTTGATAACTCGGCCTGGACTCCCTCACTACTTGATAACTCGGCCTGGACTCCCTCACTACTTGATATCCCCGCCTGGACTCCCTCACTACTTGATAACTCGGCCTGGACTCCCTCACTACTTGATAACTCGGCCTGGACCCCCTCACTACTTGATAACTCGGCCTGGACTCCCTCACTACTTGATAACTCGGCCTGGACTTCCTCACTGCTTGATAACTTGGACTGGACCCCCTCACTATTTGATAACTCGGCCTGGACTCCCTCACTACTTGATAACTCGGCCTGGACTCCCTCACTACTTGATAACTCGGCCTGGACTCCCTCACTACTTGATAACTCGGCCTGGACCCCCTCACTATTTGATAACTCGGCCTTGACTCCCTCACTACTTGATAACTCGGCCTGGACTTCCTCACTACTTGATAACTCGGCCTGGACTCCCTCACTACTTGATAACTCGGCCTGGACCCCCTCACTACTTGATAACTCGGTCTGGACTCCCTCACTACTTGATATCCCCGCCTGGACTCCCTCACTACTTGATAACTCGGCCTGGACTCCCTCACTACTTGATAACTCGGCCTGGACCCCCTCACTACTTGATAACTCGGCCTGGACTCCCTCACTACTTGATAACTCGGCCTGGACTCCCTCACTGCTTGATAACTCGGCCTGGACCCCCTCACTATTTGATAACTCGGCCTGGACTCCCTCACTACTTGATAACTCGGCCTGGACTCCCTCACTACTTGATAACTCGGCCTGGACTCCCTCACTACTTGATAACTCGGCCTGGACCCCCTCACTATTTGATAACTCGGCCTTGACTCCCTCACTACTTGATAACTCGGCCTGGACTTCCTCACTACTTGATAACTCGGCCTGGACTCCCTCACTACTTGATAACTCGGCCTGGACCCCCTCACTACTTGATAACTCGGTCTGGACTCCCTCACTACTTGATAACTAGGCCTGGACTCCCTCACTACTTGATAACTCGGCCTGGACTCCCTCACTACTTGATAACTCGGCCTGGACCCCCTCACTACTTGATAACTCGGCCTGGACCCCCTCACTACTTGATAACTCGGCCTGGACTCCCTCACTACTTGATAACTCGGCCTGGACCCCCTCAATACATGAAAACCCCCGCCTGGACTCCCTCACTACTTGATAACTCAGCCTGGACCCCCTCACTACTTGATAACTCGGCCTGGACTCCCTCACTACTTGATAACTCGGCCTGGACCCCCTCACTACTTGATAACTCGGCCTGGACCCCCTCACTACTTGATAACTCGGCCTGGACTCCCTCACTACTTGATAACTCGGCCTGGACTCCCTCACTACTTGATAACTCGGCCTGGACTCCCTCACTACTTGATATCCCCGCCTGGACTCCCTCTCTACTTGATAACTCGGCCTGGACCCCCTCACTACTTGATAACTCGGCCTGGACCCCCTCACTACTTGATAACTCGGCCTGGACCCCCTCACTACTTGATAACTCGGCCTGGACCCCTTCACTACATGATAACTCGGCCTGGACCCCCTCACTACTTGATAACTCGGCCTGGACTCCCTCACTACTTGATATCCCCGCCTGGACTCCCTCTCTACTTGATAACTCGGCCTGGACCCCCTCACTACTTGATAACTCGGCCTGGACCCCCTCACTACTTGATAACTCGGCCTGGACCCCCTCACTACTTGATAACTCGGCCTGGACCCCCTCACTACTTGATAATTCGGCCTGGACCCCTTCACTACATGATAACTCGGCCTGGACCCCCTCACTATTTGATAACTCGGCCTGGACTCCCTCACTGCTTGATAACTCGGCCTGGACCCCCTCACTATTTGATAACTCAGCCTGGACCCCCTCACTATTTGATAACCCCGCCTGGACCCCCTCACTATTTGATAACCCCGCCTGAACCCCCTCACTACTTGATAACTCGGCCTGGACCCCCTCACTACTTGATAACTCGGCCTGGACTCCCTCACTACTTGATAACTCGGCCTGGACTCCCTTACTGCTTGATAACTCCGTGTGGACTTATTAACTGTCTGTTAACTCCTTGTACCCCTTAATAACTGATTAACCGCTGAACCCCCTAACTACCTGATAACTCCGTTTGGGCCCCTTGGCTACCTGATATCCCCGCCTTGACCCCAAACTACCTGATTACTCCGCTTTGACCCCCTGACTACCTGACCAACCCCACATGGGCCCCTTACTAACTGATAAACCCGCCTGGATCCAATAAATACCAGATGATTCCGCCTTAAATCCCGAACTAACTGGTCACCCCCCCCCCTATTTTGGACCCCCGTACTACCTGATAACCTCAGCGGAGTTATCAATTAATATATATAATATGTCTCACTGGCCATTATTCATACATAGACTAAAGAAATAAGATATGATTTACACAGGAATGTGAAGACAGTTACACTTGCATAAAGCTTTTGGTGGGTTTTCAATAACTACCTTCAACCAATGTAGTTTACTATATATATTTATAACACATTTTTAAACCAGAGGTAGTCGGAGACCACATATCGAAGAAAGGAGGATCTTGAATCGAACTTTGCTATGTAGGTCCACACAGCAGTCAAAAGTCAACAACACATTCCCAGATCACTCCAGGACAAAACCGTTAAACAGCTCTGTTTATATAGAAAAAAATGGAATAGAATCCTTTTAAATTAAGCTATGATGATTAAGATTCCCTCAAAAATTCAATGAATTTTGTCCTGGGTTGCATCCTAACCCTCGACCACATTCCCTCAAAATCTATTCAGAATATTCAGTGTTAAATTGCACGAACAAATAGCCAAGGGGAAAACATAATTTCGCTCGGCAACTATTGAAGTTACAGTCAATATTCTAGTTATCCTAGTAACGTTCCCTTGATGTAATGTTAGAAGAGTCTTGGGCTAATGGATACAATTTGTTCCCTGTTATACTGCTCAAATTCATATTTTTTCCAGAAGCTTGCATAATATAGATCATTAATTTTGAATTTCAAAGGAGATTTGGCCAGGAACTGTCTGGTTGTTGCGTCAGAAGATTCTAGCCAAATGCATTCAGTTTGTTCACATTTGACATTAAAGGTGCTCAAAACATGTTTTTGGCCTGTAAAGTTCACGGTGACCTAATTTCAGGTTTCCATGAAGATTTGCCTAGAACCTCCCTGAATGTTGAGTCAGCAGATTCTAGGGCTACCAGATACGATTTGTGCCCCGTCTGACTTTCTTGGTGCTGATATGGCATATTTTTCCTTTAGGTCGCAGCATACAGGTCACGGTAATCTAGTTTCATGTTTTCAAGGACATTTGCCCAGGAACTCTCAAGATTCTAGGCCAAATGAATTCAATGTGTGCATTTTTTGATTGTCTGGATGTTCAAAATCATGTTTTGGCCAGTAGGTCGCAGAATATAGGTCACCATGTTCTAATCCTAGGTTTACAAAGGGATTTGCCTAGGAACTCCTAAATTTAATGTTAGGAGATTCTAGGCCTAATGGGTACAATATGTGCCCCGTCCAACTTCTTGTGCTCACATGACATCTTTTTCCTATAGGTCGCAGAATATAGGTCAGGGTGACCTTATTTTATGTTTCCAAGTTCATTTACCCAGAAACTCTCAGAATAGAATTATAGGCCTAATGGATACAATGTATGCCCCGTCTGACTGCCTAGGTGTTCAAAATCATGTTTTCGGCCCGTAGGTCGCAGAACATAGGTCCCGATGACCTAATTTCATGTTTCCTAGGAGTTTTGCCTTTGACCTCCTTGAAGGAACAGGTAGCAGTTTCTAGGTCTAACATTTGCGATTTGTGCCCTTCATTTTAACGTATGGACGGCCAGACGGCTGAAAAGACAACGGGCAAAGCTTTATCGATATAGTGACTGGCAGTCAGCTAAGTTAAAAATGAAAATGAGGTTACAAGATAAATTTCGAGATAAACTGTCTGACACGGACCTTGCCTTCTCAAGTAGAGAAATTAACAGCCAATCACGTGACTGACATTAAGTCAATCATAGTGCGACGCGGGGAGCTCCTGACACCTGCATTACGCAATCGATCAGTTCGTGCATTTATGTCTAGGTAACCCTGCTATTAACCATAACTCTTTCTTACAGACGTGTTTGATCCTATTATATATATAAGCTTATTGTTGCATTATGACCAATTAATATATAGGCCTAAGAGATTTGCTGTAATGAAAAAGCTTACAACACAGAGAACATTTTTTAACTGTCTTGTTAATGACAGACATGGACCGGTCTATTTAAACCATTTTTTTATATTTGATCACAAACATAAATAACTGCCATTATTCTGGTTCAAGGACGATGAACCTTTCTTTTAGGGGGTTAAAACTTAAAGGGGAAATATATGTTTACATCTATTCATTGGCAGGGTATATTTTATTGCGCAGTTGTCATTATACATTTCTGAAGTTCTAACATTAAAGATTTGTTTTATAGAAACTTGTTTTGAATGCCCATCGGTAAATAACTGAATCGTATCGGCCGTGTTAAGGTTATTCATTATACATCAGGCCATGGTATGAGTTTACAAACTGTTACAAAGACAAATTGCTCAGTGCAAAACAACCGGCCGATCCGGGATTCGAACCCATGTTGGTGGTTCACAAGTCCGGCGTACCAACCTCTTCGCTAGGAAATGAAGTTTCTCTAGCGAGACAGTTCGGTCCGCTACTATGTCACCCCGGAACAAAACATCCTGTTTTGTTTCTGTAAATGTTATTCTGTTTATATTTCTGAAATAATTACATATAATTTTTCAAAGTTTCTTACAAAAGAAAATTTTCACTTCCTTGCCGAACAGACCATCTAGTTGCACTTTCCAACAATCTTAATTATAACATAATTATAAAAAGAACATAGAGACACTTTCTCCCGCTCCTGTGTCTGCAGGTAGCCTGAAGTAAAGCTGTTACATTTATTAGAGAATATGAAAAGGACTTAAATACTGTGGTGAGCAACTGGCGAAAACGTCCTTATCATTTTTCAAGAAGCAATGAATTAAAAACAGAAATGAAACAGAAGCTTAAAATTTGAAAGTTTTTCTTGGGAATAAAGTTACTTTGCCTTGTTAAGACACAAAATAACATGGCGTAGTGCATGTCAATTTCACTATGTTAAATTTCATGTATCTTCGTGTAAAAAAAAACTGGCTATAAAACCGTTCATACATTTTTTTAAAGAAATGTTCGATATATTACTATAACAGTGATTCAGCAGATGAACTACAAATTAGCGCAAGGTACAACATTTATACATTCAAAACAAACTCCGTCATACACAACAGGCGCAGTTAGCAAATCGATCTTTTCATAAAACGGCATCTTGTGAAAATTGATTTTGAGCATTTTCACAGCCACACGTGTCTCAGTGTAAGATTTCTTTTTTTCTACAGCTATGTATACGTTTGAAATAGAATATAAAAACGAAATAATGTTATGTCCAGTTGGGTTTGATACTTTGATTAGTACAGAATGTTTTTTAACTCTGCAGATAAGGAATTGATTAAGTGTTGTTTCGTAACAAAGGATCGAGAGGGGCACGCACCACAAGAGAATTTTCAGGGAAAGGCTGGAATCTACGTTCTGTGAATATGGTAATCAAAAATTTTGAAGAAATGATTTAGTTGATCGACAAGCTTGGAGCGGCAGGCCTAGCACTGCAAGAAGTGAGGCAAAGAAATAATCCACTGGAGGGGAAATTCTTTCTCCAGAGGAAAATTGTCAGTCAGTCTCACATCAGTGCACAGATTGACAAATGACTTATTCCTCTTAATGACAAACTCTTAATGACAACTTAACGACAGATAAGGCCATCACTCCTGTACCCAATGACCTGTACCCCGATGACACGACGCCGACAGCAAGGGCCATCATCTAGTATACAGCACTGGATATAGCAAAAATCACTATTCAAATTTATGTTTGTCATAACTCAGGTTGAACTCCTGGACCAATGACATTTTTCAGATAAATTGATGTTATACACATCTTTCAACACTCCAGCTACCCACCGTCATGGCCCATATAAAATTGTTTCTGGTATCTCCTAACTGTGCAGCAGTGAAGCAATAAAGTGGCATATCCAGTTTCACTCTGGGAAATTTTGACATAATCAGTATTCCTGATTTGGCTATTGTTCACAACTGCACTTTATATACAAAAAGGCCAATAATGTTCCGACAAATGAGAGCGACCGAGCTATCGCGGACCTGAGCACGTTTGGAACCAGCAATAGTCCGCATTATTTACCCTGTGGAAACCTCCCTGGTGGTGATACCAGGCAAACATTTCGATAGAATACAGTGGTTAAGAGGCAGAAGTCTAAGAACGAATGTAGAGTGACCAGAGGGTAAAGAGTGTAGGTTCAACATGATCCACAGGTAAGTGCATTTAATAAACAGAAGAATGTTGAATTTAGCAAATTGTGTTATCACTATACAAAATACCTGACACTAACAGTGAGTGCTCGGAATGTCTATTTAATTAATGTTTTTATAGGATACAATACGAGTTTCACACGTGGTAGCAATAAATGGATATGTAATGCACCACTCATATTTAATTGCATTTTGTATTAATACATGGGATTATATTGCTTGCAAATGACATACCGGGTATACAATAGCTATATCTCTGACTAAATCGTAAATGAAACAGTATCAACAGGCACATTTTCTGTTTACTGCACAATATTTCCTGTTTGTTCTGATAAATAAATCTAGTGTAATTAATGAAGGGGCATATATCAATTTAAGGTCGTATCTCCTTTGATCAATGGCATAATATATATATTTGTTGGTGACATATAAGATTGTTTTGAAGCATGTTTTTACTTGCACTATGCCTTGGTCAAAAAAGTTCAAGTTCAAAGTTAAAAAAGTTCATTTACTTTCTGCAGACTTTCACAAAGTCCATATAATTTGTTAATTTTCCACCTATATCCCCATCGCCACTCCCTCCGCCCGGAAGTCGTCATGAAATGATCTAGAAGTACACCGGACAAACGGATATTTGCAGCCCAATTCTCGTAGTGAACATCTTGCCCAGTGGCCGTCCATGACCATTTCCGCAATAAGATATCGTACCTTCCGCTGGTCCAGAAATCAAACTCCAGTTTTCCTGGAATATAGGTAAGTAAGGATGGCGCAACTTTCACTTTATATACTATCCGCATTCGGAACTTTATATTTTACATTCAAACTTGGAATTTGTGGCAGCCTACTGACAATATTTTGTATTGTTATCCTAAAGAAAAAGAGAGAAAGAACCGTAACAGCAGGGATTACATTATCTGGCACAAACATAATAAGCATGGGTTACAAACAAAATTTTTCATCCTACTTTAATATTTTTATATTATAATTTTATATTTCTGTAAACTTACCGAATTTTTTTATGTTCACCTGTTCCTCTCTTGTCTCTATGCTAACGAGGTCACCGCCAGCTGTTATACATTTGTCTCGGGAGCCTTTCCAATCAATTGAGTGCTGGTGATCCTGTACCAAAACGGTGTATTCAATGTAAATGTAACATTAGTTAATGCAATTATATACGTCATTATTTGTTGAGTGGAAAAACATTTTAAAGTCTTGCCGCAAATTTTAAATTGCAGATCAAAACCATGGTCACCAAATTCGTGTCACCAAAAATGTGTGATTTAATTACGATGATTTAGTGTATTGTATTGTTAGGGTTGTTTTAGGAATAAATTATAGTTATTTGTTAACAAAAAACCACTGACTTCTTAATTCATTCCCCTAGACATTTCCCGCTGCCTAGTGTTACAGAATCTGATTTTTTTATCTCCATTACAAATTTGTGTTCATCCCGCATACGTGATCTGTTTATATGTTTATATTAGGTTCCTTAACAATATATATATATATATATATATATATATATAAAGTGAAAAAGACACTGTAAGCACGGATGACTAAAAATCGTTTCCCGTTTGTCCATCTAAAGAGTACAAATAAAAACCGTTAGATCTTGGAACTTCTTACGTGAACACCAAAAGAATCCTGGGATAGTCTCCTTGGAACTATTAGATCTATTAGAATTACATCACAGCAACCTTTATTCTGCGAGAGCACGTAGCTGGAACATGATTCTGAGCACCCTTAAGTCTTAAATCATGGATACTAAGGTGGTTGATTGATAATATTTTTTTCCATAATGTGTCTCGTCTAAAACATTACGACTATTAGCATGCATTGAAGAGCAACCAATATTCACGTTATTGTGAGCGACCCATCGCATCAGTTCATTATGTCGTATGTCTCTGTATAATGTTATATCTGTTACCCAATATCTCAGAAAATGTTTAGCTATGACCACAATATTATACCTTCAGGGACATGGCGTTGCCACTACCCCATGGTGAGTTTGTCGAGTTGAGTCCACTTGGTATGAGTATAGTATATTTGCCTTTTATATTTGCCTTTTATATTGTGTATTTTCATAGTACATGTGTATTTTATGTGTATACTACTGAAATGTTCACTGTACCCAGGACCCCATTAAAAACCAGCTTATTATGATAAATGGGCATCCTGGTAAAATATATCTTTCTATTAAATAATAAACATCAAAACAACAACCTATTTGCCCTGTTATGTTCCAGTATTGCACGTGTACCCCGACCAATCCTAGTGTACCCCGAGGACAATAGGATCAGTGTCAGTTACTTACTTGCTCTCCCCGATACGCGCAAAGCATAATCTCGTTATCTCGTAAAGTCTCGGCTTCTTAAACCAAGCCGTTAGCTTCATTTAACAACATTCACCTGATGATCGGGTGGCATCCCGTGGAAAAAGTCTGTAGTGAATTTTCAGTGTTGTTTTCTTCAATGTTATATCGCTCTGGCCTAGCCTGTGGGCCATAGAGCACTTTACGACGGAGGGTATCTCTACCTTCTATATAAATATATATATTCAGTATAAGTACAAAATAATAAGTCAAGGTAATAAACGTACCGTTGCTTAAAGCTTTTGGTGGAATTTTCTCGCCTGCCTCTAGTATCAGACTCATGATTGTAGACAACATTTTTGGATCCTTGCATTGGGATTCACATATGTGTCCGAAACGGGGAGTAAGTGTGCCGTTTTTCTCCTTTGTAGTGCTGAATATTGGTTCTTGTCCAAACTGAACACAATTCTTGCTGAACATATAATACCAAAAAAGCAATATATTTTATAGGCTCTAGTATATTATGTTTTATTAAGGATACGTGTTATTCATGCAACACGCATGCAACACACATGCCGGCGCTCGACAAAGAAATAGCCACATTCTATCACTTAACCTATGGAATGTGTACAATCTATAGTGAACTAAAATCGTTATAATATATATATATATATATATATATATATATATATATATATATATTGCTAACCTCTATTTTTTGCTGGAAGAAGTATTTGTGGGTTTTTACATCTGATTGACTGTGAAGAATGTACTCAAATTATAAAAGAAATGTTTGTCATTATATCTTACTTGACAAAGATATTAGGGTCATTCGAATAAACAACATGTTTCGATTAAGAGAAATATCTGAATTATCGATGCCCTTGTCTCTACAGCTCCTGACGGACCTGTACTAAACAACAACATTTCGGAAGATGTAATCGAGCAGTTAATTCAAACAATGCAATAACAGTATATATGTGTATATATGGTTTTTAAATGTTGTATTTTAACAAGAATTATTGGAGACGAGAAACCCTACAAGGAATATTCTCATCAATCTTTGCTATGTAGACCTAAATAAATTCACTGGTCAGCGATCTATATACAGGTCATCTCTTAGACAAATCAAATCCCTTATACCGATGAATAACTCTATGATGATTCTTTTATTATACTATGATGGTTCAGATTATCTTCAAAATGTTATGAATTGCACCATGGTTTTCATCTTAACCCTTCACACAATTTCATCAAGATAAATTAAGATCTTTTGGTGTACAATTGCATACAGTCACAGCAAACACCCTCGGGTAAAACATAATACCTCTCTCCAACTGATGGAGGTATAAATAATTATAGTTACCCTAGCAACCCTGGTATCTTGTTAAACAGTATTGGCTCTTATATTCTCATGATTTTAAAGAAATACAATTTTAGTTCGCAAAATTTTAGATGTAAAAAATTATAATAATATTAAGATTGTCTTGCAAACACCTTACCTTCTAACGTAGAGAATTTACCAATCCGTTACCTGACTGAGTTCAAACCAACAGTAGTGAGCAATGGGGTGCTCTCGACATTTACATTAGTTATGTAAAGAAAAACCCGCTATCGATTAGCTTGTGCATTTGTGTCTAGTCTGGATGGCTCTGCTGCGATTAATTAACTAATTATAACTCATCCTTACACAAAGACAGACGCGTTTAATCTTTTTTCATCACAGAAGGCATCCTCTGGGTATCATAGCTTATTGTTTCATCGAAACCAATAAAAATATATGCTAATATATATGCAGAAATATGAAATAACAATTGAAAGGGCATTAGTGCCAACCCAGATTACCTCCAAATTTTGATGATTGGGTGTTATCGTGAAAACTGTCAACAAAATTAGTTTGATGTATTATCCATTAAATTGCACAGAGATAAACCAAATTACAAAAAGTAAAAAACAATGTCTGTCGTCGCCTGACGGAGGCACAATAAAAAGAGGACATACATATATATATATATATAAATCTAAAGCTGTTCATTATACGCAAAACCTTTATATATATTTCTTTTCACTTAAACCTTATGTTTAATATTTGTACACATAATTGCTTTATTCTGAGACCTGTCATGACACTAGATGTTCTGTTGGCGTATTACGCACATGAACAATAATTAAACATATTAAATTGGAAAATATTCTTCCTAAGCTTTAATTTGGTATATTATTTTATCCAGATAAAACCGATCTCAAGTGTTTTTTTATTCCCTAACCCTTAATACTTCATGCTGAATTTAAAATATTTTGGTGAGTCAGGGCCATTTAATTTTGAAGCGCTAACGAGAAACTATTGTGTACTTCACCTTGGCTATCCTACTGAAAGAACTGCCTGAATGTACTCTATCAAACCTACGAAGTTTCATGTTTTTATCCGATCTGTAACGATACTGAGTCATCTGACTGACAGGACCTTCAAAGAAGGTGGGATTAGCAAAAGATGATAAGCACATATCTCCTAAATACTGATTTGCATCTGGCATCTCCTTGAAAGTGTGTCAATAAAAAGACCATCCTGGCATCTACCCAGAGAGTACAGAATGAATGACGCGTGTTTGAGATGTTTATTATTTAGAAGCTATCGTTTCATTATTTTTAATTTTATAAAACGTTATGACAAACGTGACTACCTCTATAATGTGGGCACCCTTTTGAAGTGCCCACTTTTAGGGGTGTCCACTATATGGAGGTAATGGCCAGCACATAGACGGCTGCCTCCTAGTATGATATATTTCTATGATTACTCAATACATATTACATGTATCATCTCTCTTTATTAAATGAAGTTTTCAGTGACAATTTTTTTTTAATTATCAAGTCATTTGTGAGAAAATATGTAATTTATTACATAAAAGTATCAACAAAAAATAAGCACAATAACAGGAAGTTGTGTGCAGGTTGTCTATAAGATAGCTGAAATCAATATACATATATATATATATATATATATATATATATATATATATATACATTAATTCAATTTTTTAATATCTTATAAGCACATAATGGAAAAGTAGCATGTCGTATTTAGCAAAGACAGTACGTCATTAATTTACATACCAGCATCTTAAAAAAAACATTCTTTAATCAGATCAACTTTATGAGCTAATGTCAAATCTTTTCTCCTTTAATTTGGGGTTGAAATGTTCACAAGTGCGTTACCTTATCACAGAGTATTTATTAGGTGAATAAGCAGGTCTTCCTTCCACTCTTGGTGGCCAAACAAACAAATATTAAATTATTAGCATAGGGGCATCTAGTTTTGGGTGATCTCTGATTTGAGCCGGTGCAGACATATTAATCTAATTAGCATGCATGCATCCTTAGCTTAGCTTGAGTCAAGTACATCATAATCACTATTATGCAATGTTCACTTTTACACCTCTTAATTTGGTTAATTTTAATTGTTATTATTAAAATTATGAATATCATTATTAAATTATTAAGAATGAATATTATCTAAATAACTCTAAAAGCTCTAGAAAGAAGGTTTGCAAAGTTGCTAGAAGGAGATAGTTCAACCTTGAAAATCCGTGAAGTGCCAACATTAGCTCCGGAAACCTGCCCACTTTACAGAATGTACAGGTGCCAACATTAGCTAAACATAGTAAAGAGAAAAAAATAAAAACGGGACTGCCCAAAAGTGCCCACTCTAAGAGGTGCCCACTTTATAAAAGTGCCCACTAGGAGAGGTTCCCCTGTATATATGAGCTGCCCAAAGCGCTGCATATATGTGTAAGTGGGAGCAAGTCTTAGCAGCTGTATCGTATGGGCCAGTATATTCAGAATAACAAAGTATTTTGTAGTTCCCTTGGTTATCAATTTGTTGGTGCACGTTTCATATAATGTCTAAGTTTACTCAAACGTTTAGAGATATTTGTCGACGATTAGGATGTTCTTCATGGAATCCATTACATTTTGGAGATAATCGGAATCACTTAGATATAATTGTAATTGACGGTATTTTTAGGACAATGAGAGCTTTGTTGACCCGCACAGCAAACTTTAATGAGCGTCACCTGGCGGGGATTCGTTGTGTCCAAATACTCCTTGTTTAAAATATCATTATCTGACATCAAGCCCCGCAGATTATTATCTGTAATATACCCCCATAAATTAGACAGTATGGCTCATACAATCAGACATATGTTTAGCTTCATATAACAAAGAACAGTTTAATCTTCACTGGCAATAATTTCAGCTAGGTCGACAAGAAGCGACATTATTTTTTAGATATCTACGTACATGGAATAATCCTCTTTAACTTTACCGAAGACACATAAATCCAGTTGTTTATCGTCATCTGTAAACTGAGCTGCACAAGCACTCGGGAATGCTGATGAAAAAAATTAGTGGCTCTGACAGAGAACTGCAGGCACCAGCCAGAAATTGTATCTTCAAATTAAACGGAAAACAACAAAACTTATAGAGAGCCCGCTCTGGGCTGTCGAAGACAAAACATCAACCAGATGCCATGATTTTTCGAGTAAGATAAGTAGGTTTCAACATGTGGTTTTATCTAGGCACATCACAATATGATCTTGGACCAACAATGTAGTTCATTCAGTATAGTGACCTCTTTATTCTCATCCACTTTCCTCTGGAAGCTCGGACACCTGTCAATAACGGTTCGATAATTTATTCCCAGGTCACCTCTAAAACAAAACTTTTCCCAAATAGTTTCATTATAATGAAGGAGCACAAGTACTTATGGGATGAACGTGTCTATACAAATATCATGGATTAACTTTCCTTAGGAATTCCATTAGAAAATATTATGATGATTAGGTTAACCTCTAAAATGTAATATGTTCTTCTTTGAGTGTTACCCTAACCCTGCAGATAATTTCATCAAAATATATACCGAACGTTTTGCGTAGAGTTACTCAGAGACAAACAAGTAACTAAGGTAAGAACAAAACACCCCTCGCCAACTGGCGGATGCATAGTCAAAATGTTAGTTACCCAAGTGACTCTGAGCTCGGGATGAAAAATGTTGGCTGTTCTCGTTATATTTATGAGAAATATAAAAGCAATTTTAGATACCCAACACATTAGTTTTTTCAATAATGATAATATCATTACGAGGTCACATGCGATGTCTTGCATAGACCTTACCGTCTAATGTACTTGATTGTCTTTAAACCATTAATAGTGCGCCATGTGGAGCCCCTAGTACCTGCAATTTATTATGTAAAAGTTCTGCAATCTATCAGCTTGTACATTTATATTATTTTAACTTATAAAACATTTTACACAGAAAGCCTGCCATCTGTATAGAAATTGTTTTCTGATTGTGTAACGGTTTATTGTTTCATCGTTATATAAACGTTTAAAAAAGAAAGGATATTTGAAAATGTATTAAGACCATCTTACAAATAATGGTCTGTTTACACAAAACATTTTTTTTCAATATATGTTACAAACATAGAGAGCTGTCGGTATTCTGGCTTTGATAACGTGCCAAGTTTCCATGAGGTGCGTTGAAAACTGTCATGGGAAATATATATTATGCCATATCATATATAGTTTAACTCAGCGGTTAAGGAAAAGGGTATATAATGTCCATTTGCGGGATTTCTGCTGTTCTAACATTTAAAATTTCCTAAAGTAACATACTGAAAATAACCGTTATTCCCACGAGTAATTTACTGAATGCTATCGATCAATCATGTCAAAACATCATATAAATGGACCTGTTATGTGTTTGCAAATATTCCTGTCATACTTCTGAAATTTTCAATCTCTATGCATTTCTATAGCATTTATGTATCATATTTCCTTACAACTGGCCCTTTGACATTTTAGTTTAGAGTTTAAAGTTGAACGTTATAGACCATGCATTAGGTTGACTATGGAATGGTTAAAAATAAGTTTTTATACTTTATAAAATTTTCTCTAGACACCGGTGAACCCCTTGCAGCATTTAACGAAACAGGCACATGAAGGTTCCTAATTTCCATTTTATCACATGAGACAATGTATCAACTTGAAAAAGCGATTCGATGGGAAACGACTCGTCCGTAGCAATAGCGTTTAATAACGAATACTGTGAATATCTTTTTATTGGCGAAGTTTTCAATTTCGAATTATTCGCGAGAGGGGAGTTATCGTTAAAATTAAGCCTTCGTGAATCAGACGCCTAATTTCAGATGAACGGTCATATATAATCTAGCTTCATTCGCATTTTATTTGATTTGTCCAGGCGACCATACCTGTATGTTTAATATTTCGAAGGGCAAATGATTGATATTTAAAATAATAGCATATTATATGTTGCTTGAACAGCAAATATTGATATAGTTCATATCATATACAAATATGGGTCTAGAATTTTCATTCGTTCTTGTTTGTTCTCGTCAAATTGTAATGGTTTCAGTAATGTCATAATGGATACTGAGTGACTGCATTCTATCGCGAAAAGGGAACGCTATCGGAAAATTGAAAAAAAAAAACTAAAAATCATGAATAAATAGCCTCGCGAATATGATGACAAGCACAGTATATCAGCTTGTCAATGTCTGTATCAGCCAGCTGACGTGCAACTGGATAAAACTTTCTTAGCTTCGAAATAAAATCGACAGGATAGACACCTACCCTTCCAAAAGTATCCAGCCTAAACATGTCACATGAAAAATATAAAACAGCTATTTTAGAAACTTCTCAAAACCAACGTGCTTCATTCAGACTTTTCCTATTGCGAGCTTGCTGTTGGCTAATTATATCAACAATGGCTGAAACAACTGGGAGAATTCGCGTGTTGACAACTTCAACAGTGGCTTAGGGGCCCTATAAACAAATGCAGCGCCTTCATCTGGCGAAAGAGACTTGGACCAAGACCTTACAAAATTGTTGTAATAGTTTCCACAATGCATTACATTTTGCCAATTAACGGTTTTTTGTCGAGCAGAGATATATCATAGAACATAAAGATCCATGTGTAGACTACCTGCAATTGGGTATGGGATATCGATAGTTAATTTGGCCGCTGTTGGCGTTCTCGTAAGAACGAAGCCATTCGCATAATACTTGACGTCATGAAAGCAATTTAGATCGGGAGATCCTCAAAAAGCTTTGTTCGCTCTAATATGCAAATATCAGACATTCACCATACGGACTTTCTAGGGTTAAAGTAGTAAGAGCTGACACCGAGCACATGAGATTGCCTATTGGTGTAAGCAGTTAGTAGCAAACGTAAACACTAAAGCCCAGGCAAGGCCAGGATGAATATACCCTCACATGGCCCTCTGTACCTTACCCCCACCCGCGTCGACTTTTAAATTGTTCGTTTATTAACATTGTGACAAAATGTTCTTCTAAATTACAAATGAAACATAATAAATTGAAATCCTTGATTATAATTGAAATTACTCTCACAGATTTATTTTTCTCAATTGCCTTATCAGTACAACATAAACTAGTTTTGTTTACATTCACCACAGTTTAATATGTTGTCTTTTACACTCAATTATATATTTCAAATAACAGAAAATAAATAAGCAATTTCATGTTGAGCACAGTTTTAAAAGTACAAGATTAGGATCTGATTAAGCCTTTATACAAAAATACTAAATCAATACTTGGTGCAACTTAATAAAATAAGTGCCTGTAAAACACAACATAAAACCTAGTACTTTCATGCTCACCAAAATGTTGATCCTCGGCTACGAAGAAACTCCATGCAGTTTATAATGGAGAACTACTATACGTATTGAATAAAAACAAAAGAGTTAAGAAAAAAAAAGAAAAGAAAACCTTTAATCAAGCCTTTGAAAATATACTAACTGTGCTTCTCCCAATCTTATGAATATATATATATATATATATATATATATAATAATAGAATATACAATGACACGGAGTCCCCTCAGTACATTGCACTCAAATTCAACATATTCCGGTAAAAAAAAAAAACAAGTTGGCAAAATTTTGTCCAACACTGATTTATTAAATCTCTTTAGATCCGTCTGAATTCTTGTTTCCGTAAATCTGCCCTGTGTGCTTCCTGTATGCTTAAAACTGGAACAACACTTTTATACAGCTCCGAAAGTATGCATCATCGAAAGAAAATGTTCAAAAATATGCATTGTCGAATGAGAGTGAGACTGACGAACGGACCGACGAGGCGATCATTATAGGGCATCGTTAATAATTGCTTACTCATGAGAAAAAACGTTCCATAGCTTATATGCTTTAATTATTAACCCTGCTCCATTTACTTTGCTAGGGTTTCAAGATAAAATGAGTGATAGATTAGAGAACACTTTTTTCTTTTTTTTTAAAGTCATATTTTTGCCACCACCACCTCCCATCCCCCACCCCACCCCACCCCCATCCCCCCGGGGGAAATTAAGTCAGAGTTAAAGAACTGGTCATCTCGAAAATCTCACAGCAAACCAGGATGAGGAAACAAATATTTTTGAAAATAAATATAAGTTACTGAAATTTCGACATCTATTTTACTTTGAAGTGCATATTTGGTGTCCTTTTATCCCTTCTCCCTCATTTTAAATGGTTTAAACTCGAGATCTTTTACTAAAGAATACTTGCTTACCTGCAAGTCACTGGGAATTTCTCTAGGAAATTTATGCCTCCATTGGTTATCCTCTTCTGACTGAATCATGTCCACCTCGCAGGCAGGTTCTGTCCTGTCTGTCATCTCCCACTAAATGAACTTATTCATATTGAGCATTTCCTATTTTTACTGTTAATCTATTGGCAGTGCGATAACCGTATACTTTCTTGTAATCAACTTTACAATCCGTCCACCACAAGAGACCCTTACTAAGTTGTCAATGGTAGCCTTATCATACGCACTCAAATTTATTGACCCTTCAAAAATAAAATAAACTTTGGACTGATGTATATCTGGATGCAAATGGCGTTAGACACCAGGACTGGTGGCATCAGGATATAAAATAAAATGAAAAGAAGCTAATGTTACCGCGCTGCCACGTAGTCCATACCGAAATGGAACTCTGCAGATTTAATTACAAGCTTAAGAATTAGACAAGTCAGCATAAATAACACCTTCACCCCAAAAGAAATTCAAACCAAGAATGGTTTTATTGCCTTTAGACAATGATACTTTGACCAAATTAAAGTTAATAGATATTAGCCCTGCCAGGGCGTTAATATATATTCTAGCAACTAAATATGTAAACTAAAACATTATCCCAAGTAACTCAGTAGTTACTAAACTTTTACATGAAAACTTGTTATAGGTTAAGATGTCCTCTTAGGAATCCTTGGTATGTTGAAGGTAATCAAAATCACTTCTTATATAGTTATTCAGTTATTCACAGGATTGTTGTACTTTGAAAACTGTGTAGACAGAAACATTTTATGAGCATCATCTTGAGGGGGGATGTGATGTCTAAGTACTTCTTGTTCAAAAGGTCATTCTGTAACGCAACCCCGCAGATAATTATCTGCAATATATCACCCCCAATTCCACCCCACCCCCACCAAGCTAGATTTAATAGCTAATACAAGCAGGCGTATTTTCAGCTTCCTATGACAAAGGACAATAAAACCTTTTTTTGATATAATTGCAGCTAGGTTGACAAAAACCGTCATTATTTTTTTAAATACGTGCGTACATGATTTAATCCTCTTTAACGTTACAGCAACACATACAACCACAACGTTTTATTTTAATGCATCTGCACAAGCTTTCCGCAGGAACCCGCGAGCATTAGTCAGAAATTATATCTTCAAGTTAAACGAAAAACAACAAAACGAGTTGAAAGCCCGCTCAAGGCTATTGAAAACATAACATTAACCATACACAATGATTCTTTGACGGAGATACAAAGGTTTCAAAATGTGGGTAAATCTTGAGATATCACAATATAAATTTTGACTGACCATTCAGTTTCGGCACTAATGTTTCAGCTATATCCGGGACCACATGGTTCCATGATTGTGCTTTTTTTTAAATTAAAATAATAATCGTTTCTTTATTTATTCAATTTTGGATATTACTACATACCGAGTTCAGTTAATTAAGTCAAAATGTAATAAGAAGGTACAATATTTATTAATTGTTTCTCTCGTACAAAACAAACTCATACACGACAGGTAGAGTCAGCAAACTGCCTTTATCATTACATTGGTCTACAAGTATAAGAAAAAACACGATTTTAAGCATTTCACCTTAACCCAACTCTTTCAGAATTGCCTTAGTTAATCAGTATCCATGATCAGGCTATTATTAACATTAAACTTTGATAACAAACGACAGTTAGATATTGGGGAATTGAATAAGTTTGAAACCGACGATAGCGTGTCCTTCATTTTTTGTAACTTGTATTGTGGGAATATCTCTGGTAGTGATAACAAGCAAACGGTGCTGAATGACAGGATCGGTTCAATGGCAGGAGTTATATAACGAATATGGAGTGACCACTGCCTCAAGTTCAATATGAATCGCAAAAAATATAGTTATCAATCAGAAGAATCCTGACCGTTGTAAGCTGCAAAACTGATAGAGTTAGTGCTCTGAACGTCAAGGCATTTTTGCTTATATAGAATAAAATTTTAGGTAATGTGCAGCAACAATAATTTATACGTAAGGCAACACTCCTCCCTGTTTTATTTCAACTGATGCTTCTGCATGATATTATATTTCTTGCAAATGAAAAACGAAGTCACAATAGCTATATCTCTGAAAAAAACAGTAAATGTAATAGTGAGTATCCTTTTCATTCTATAGACTTTTCACAGAGTCCATAGCATTTCGTAGTACTCCATGTACACCCCCAGCGACACCCCTGCCACAGCCTTAGGAGAATGCGATCACCTAGACTTCCTCCGGAGTAACGACAATTATCAGACCAATTTTCGTACTGAACTTCATTCCCAGTGGATGCCCATGACCACTTGCGGGTAAGGATATCGTACCTCCCGCTGGTCCAGTAATCAGCAAGCAATTCTACTGTAATGAAGGTGAAAAAGGATATAAAAACTATCGCTTTATATGGTAGAGTATTGAACAATTCATTTTCTGATTTATGTTCCAAATTAATATTAATGTGAATCCGTATATACTTACTGGCAATATTTTGTATGGTTAACTTAGAGACAAACAACGGGGCAGAAATTACCCAACACAACTATTGGTTTACAAAGAATATGTGTTACCCTACTATTAATATTATTTGTTTATTTCATGCCAAATGTGAATTTGTGTCAATCTAGTGACAATATTTTGTGTCGTTATCCTAAACATGGGTTATCATTACACCCGGAATCAATCATGTACCAAAAACATAATAGGATCAGGTTATAAACAAGATTCATTATCTTACTTAAAATATAATCAACTAACCAACTTTCCTAATGTGCACCTGTTCCTCTATCGTCTCAATGCTGACGAGGTCACCCCCCAGCAGTTTTGCTTTTGTCTCGGGACCTTTGCCACGTCGAAGGGGTCTTAATGAACCTGTAGCAAGACCGTTGGTGCCTCCCTTTCAACATGAATGGGAATTTCCATCCTTTGGGACAGGGTCCTGTAAGTAATGTAAATGTAACAATAGTTAATAAATTGTATAGAAAGGTAAGGCCTAATTACAGAAAGTCTTGAACTAGGACTAGAAACTTGCCACTTTTTGAAACATAATTGAAATGGTTTTGTGTGTCATCCGGTGTCTCCAAAATGTGCCTCCATCAACCAACAACTGCTAACATGTGCGCATGGAATATTAATCATTCTACAAGAAGTAGAAGTTAACACTGTGAAATATTATGCAAATATTTCCTCAAATTTGCAAAGCCAATGTAATTATTTTCTTACTTACAATAGTAAAGAATTACACAAATGGAGCATAATACTCCGATAGTATACTTGACGAAGTATATGTCCAATTCATATTTACAAGTTTCTTCATACGGTATAATAGACCGTTAAATTAACAGGTGTTCACGCAAACAGAAAGATAAATGAGAGGAAAGTTTGTTTATAAATCGTACTATAATGCTTGCTTCCTGAGACAGAAAAATATGTGGACAGGATGCACATATCTTTACACAGTAATATTGTTCTCAACTGCAATGTCTGATTGGCAAGTATACCTACAGATAAAAGTATTTAAATATTCGGTATATTTGTACAATATAGATCATAGCAATGCAGGTACCGTTGCCTAAGGCTTTCGTTGGAATTTTCTCGCCTGTCTCAAGTTTTAGATTCAGGATTGTAGAGAGTGTCCTCTGCGTGTTAAGATCCTTGCAGTATCTGGATCGGGGAATAATTATGCCATTTTTCATCTTTTGCTCTGTTGAATATTTGTCATTGTCCAAGCTGATCACAGCTGACCATTTAATACCTATAAAGCAATACCTATATATATATATATATATATATATATATGTCGGCTGGGCACTTGTTCTGCTGCGTAGCTAATATACGCATGTGAAAGAAATAACAAACCGGGCTTGGGAACAATTGGCCGATTTATTACGACAATAAAATATTTCACACAAAGAAATTCCATTGACAATTTAAACCATACAACAAAACCGTTCAATTCACTGAAGGTTTGGGGGAAAATCCCGCCATTACAGCATGTGGGTGCTGAACCCCAACCAAAGGGGAACCTATACCGTCAGAGAGGTATAGAGGAATTTTGAGGTATTTTTAACGAGTCTGAGTTCTATCTATCCATACGAGCTATCTGGGCCTCACTATATCCGTTTGATGCCGTTGCTGCTCCTATTCTAAATGAATGGGGCTTATACACACGCGTGTCTAGCCCACAACGTCTCAATTATTTTTTGAATATGTCAGAAAAATAGCTTGACGTCACTGGACATTTGTCATGAAATACGAATAAATTTCCTGGGCTAGACGGCCGAATAGTAATAAACTTGCGCAGTGATTTGACGGGGCAAGGTTTATTTTTAGGGTTCCTAGAAATTTCCAATTTGAATGGTGAAGTTAATTTGGAATGTTTAAAAGTTGAAAAAGTGACCACTAGCTAAGAACTTTTTCCACATTCATCCGACGTGAATTCAATATTTGACAACTGGAGCACGTGCTGTTTTGAACCTGAGCGTGTGACTGCCATCTCACCAATCATAAGATAGGCATGGAATCCTAATAGGAACATAGACTGTATCAGTGTAGACTTGTAGTGCCCTAAGTTCTAAGCATTTGTACTAGCCAAGAAAGGATCTCCATTGTAATCAGAAGCCGAAGTAAAGAAACGGTTTTGTCTAATTTTTTTGTCCCTATAAGAATCTTTTTGATCAAGAAGTGGGATCTGAATGGCCCTGAATACTGATAGTTCTAGCAGAATAACCTTCAGTATGCAAATATCCTATGTAACCAGCCAAAATTGGTACCGTTGTTGGGATTGGACCACTGTTTGTTGATAGATAATGACCTGCTACAAATGACTTGTAATTATTCAACACCTGGGTGTATAGAGTAAGTGTTGCTGGTGCAAGGGTAGCCGTCAGAAAAGAATTTACTACTGGACCCATGGCTTGATGGACCCCAAATATGGCAGCGTAATCGTGTAATGATGCAGCGTCCGTAACGATGCAGCGTCCGTGGAAAGCTGTAGTTTATCTGACGATAACCATTTTTTCTCAGATAACAGGGATGTGCCATTGAAATATTCAATGAATATGCACCATGCATCCAAATCCTTCATAGCCTCAGCTGTTATACGTATGCGGTGATGTGGTCTATGAACGCCTCGAGTCAAGTCTGTAAGTCTGCGTAGAAAGGTCCGCCCAGGCTGCACAACAGTGCAGGCAAAATTTAAGAGGCCAATTAGAGATTGCAGCTGCCGTAAGGTAACGTTACTGGATGAAAGCAACTTAAAAAAGCCATTCTCTTATCTTTTGCAATTCCTCTTCTGGTAATCTCATCTGCATCTTAATGGTGTCTATTTCAATTCCACACACTGTCATTAATGTGGAGGCTTTACAGGTTTTACTTTCTTTAATTGGTACTTTTAACTCCTTAGCCAGGGAAAGGAAGGTTGGCAGATGACTATTATAGGATTTGAACTAGCGTTCAACTGGCGAAACAAAATCGTGAAAAAATGTGCAAGACATCAACAACATTAAATTTCTACAGAATCCAAATTAGTGCCCTACTGAAACGATCAAACAGTTGGCAAGAGATATCACAGCCCATAAGCAAGCACCTATTATAATAGAATAACCTTTTGAAAGCAAAGCCAAGAAGATTATAGTCTTCGGGGTTGATTGGTATCAGTCTGAAAGCCGTCTCAATGTCAGTTTTTGCAATCAGGGCCCCTGCCCCTTGGGATATTTTCAAATATAAAAAGTTGTCAAAGGGTTCATACTTGACCGAACAGAATTCTCGGGGAATATGATTATTTATTGAACCTTCCGGAGGAAAAGATAAGTCATGTATTAACCTGAACTCTCTGGAAGTTTGTATTGCTTTGTTGCGGCACTTGTTGGTTCGATGGATCTTGCTGCAACCTGCACTTTTGTGGGCGAACTGACAGTCATCTTTTCGGCAATGTCCCTTGTTGACCAATGCGAACCAGGCACTGACCAGCTGGTTGATAGGGTTGTGAGGTTTTTTTTCAACTTGCCCGATTTCTCACTGGTGAAACGGGTTTCAACACGGAAGGACTTCATGTAAAGTTCAGTTAGTAGGTCTCCCCATGGGACCTGAGCTTGTCCTTGGTAGGTCTTTCGAAAGTTTTCGTCACATGAGAGCCAGTCCATCCCTCTTGCAGCCATGGAGTTAACATTATGTTCATATTTGAATAAAGATGTTGCGCATAATGGGTGAGACTGCGTATACACAGCAGCGAAGGTGTAGAATGCATTATTCTACTCATCTTTATAGAGCCTTCGGCCTGTGGTGGATGGCCTCCCCAGTGACACGTTACCATTAGCAAATTTCAGTGTAAATTCGTCCTTTGATGCAGTCTTGAGCAGAGATGCGAAGGGGACATACTTATTGGCTACAATACGCCTTTTCATTTTCTCTCTAAAGTGTGTCCAAGTGGGGTTGTCAGTAATGTAAAGTTTGCTGAGGAGTCGTCGTCACTATCATCATCCTTTGAGTCTGATATTCCTGGCATAGGGTTGTTACCTATTGAGGCCTGTGCTGAAGATACAGGGCTCGATACATCTGCGAACTGTTCTGGGCTATCAGCCCACGCACATTTTCTATCACAGTCTGTGTGATCTGTGCCGCCATATCAGCTTCTGAATCAGCGCTGGAGCGAGAAGAGGGCCGCCTGCAGCCAATCCGCCTCGGCTGATCCTGATTGGGGACTGTGGCATCACTAGACTGTCCTGACAAACCAGGGTGCTTATCCCTGTTGGCTTTTGGCATCTGAAAAATAATAAAGCCAGCAGTATCCCATGTCGTGTAACACAAGCTATTCACAAATATACTAATATAGCAAGGTTTGTGCCAAGTCATCAAGTTATGTTATCCAGACATAACCTGGAATCATACCAAATACTTTTAACCAAACTGCTTTGATACATAATTGAAAAAAGGGGGCAGTTTTTAACTTTAACCAGAAAAAGTACCGGTAACAGAAGACCGACACCAGTACCGGTTTAATATAACATACTACTGAAACTCTCAGCATTGGACCTATAGTGACCAACACCATCCATTGTAATGACAAAGTTACCAGCCACATTTTAATAGGACATAAAGTAAGTCCTCATACACCAGCCCCTACAAAAGACAAAAATTTAACGGCCATATTTAGATGTGACATATGGTGAAATATATTCATAATGTGTATACCTGCCAGCATTCTAACAAACGTGCACCAGCCACATCAGTTTGTGACAATTTTGAATAATTGCCCCTGTATAATGAAAAACTTTTGGAATGACAAGGCCCCAGCAAAAATCACAACCTGTCACATAGTGACTGTCACAGCACAGTGTGACCAACACCAGCACAGCAAATGACTGGACATAACCCAATAGTTCTAAAATCTACTGTTAACCTTAACACCGGTTTAGATTGAGGATAAAACATAGTTTATCTTATTGCTGAGGAACTCGTCTGAAGACGCACGGCCTGTGAAATCGCCCCCCTGACGCTCCTATAATATCTAGACAGGCCCGCCGTGTTGAAGTGGTCTCCGTCCTTACAAAGGTAATCTCGCCAACGGATGTTGGTAAGATCCCTATGTTCCCAAAACCTGACTTCCTTTTGAGGGTGCTGAAAACACCATCTCTTAAGAGTACAGTTAGCAGCATCGACCACACAATTGTAATCGGCCCTGGTCGGCAATTACCGAAAACAAATTTGAACATTCCTGTACAGAATTGACCCAACTTATACCAATTTCACGCCATTCAGGCGTTTATTCATGCAACAGATTAAAATAATTTCGGCAGCAAATTGCTCCGGAGACGCTGTAAGTGAATGTAAATCATTGCCACCTATCTAAACAAAAACAAAGTCAGGGCGGACATCGTCAATTACTCCGGCAAACTCGCCCATGAAAGCAGACAACTTAAGACCCCCAATACCATAGGAGATAGCGTATGAAAATCTGGAGGGCAAAACCAAAATGGCTGCGCCCCTGATCCCCCGCTCGAAAACGGGTCAATCTCTTTACATAGGAGCTGCCTAAAACCAAAGTACAAGTTTATATGGCTCGTGTAAAAAATCCTTTGGCCATTATCAAAGAACTAATCAATTTAACACGTACCTTGGCCACTGGGCGATGAAGCCCACAGCACTCGAGCCGTCGGGGGCTGATCTGACCTCTGACCGCGCTGACAACAAACGGGGAAAAGCCAGCGCTTCTTCCGTCGTTCAAGGAGCGTTCGATGTTTCGTCAGGTACGCAGGCGCTACACTCAAGCAATTCAGTGAGACTTGTTGAGACTTAAGTTAAACAGAAAAAAATTTGGTTGATACTGAACAGCGTGTTGATCCTTGCGGCTAATGGCTAACTAGCGTAACCTGCGCATCGGGGCTATATATAGTGAATGTATTCATGCGCCGACGCCTGCTTAGGTCCCCTGCGCGGAAAAATTAAATCCAGACAATAATAAATATAACTGGTAAAAGTGCCCACCACATAAATCCACTTACTTTGTAACTGTTATTTATATATATATATATATATATATATATATATATATATATATATATATATATATATATATAATGTCTGTGTATCCAAAAACATGTAGAGCCAATGGACCCCAATGTATGCATACTGTATAATAATTACTCAATTTTTGTACGTAATGTTTGTCATTATATGTTACCTGACAAAAGTATTAGGGACATTCGATTAAACCACATGTTCCGAATAAGGGGACTCAGTATAAAATGACTGGATAATTGTTGTCCATGCCTCTCCAGTTCCCTCTTGAAGGGATTGTACTTTCAAACGACCTTTAGGAAAATACAAACGAGCAGTTCATTTAAATAATGCAATGAATAGTATACATGTTTTTTAAATGTTGCCTTTTAACCAGAATAATCGGAGACAAGAAACCTCGCATTGGGATTCTCCCACTTAACTCTGTAAGCCTACACAGCTGTCACTTGTCAACAACTCGTACACAGGTAACGCCCAGGACAAAACCACTCACTTACAGAGATGCTTAACGTCATGATAAGTACATGATTATACTATGATGATCTCCAGAATTAAATGAATTCGGGTGTCATTCAATCTCGTTGAAAATATCATCATCATTTATTGCTCACAGTTAAAAGAAATATCCAAGGGTAAAACGTAATACTTATCACCAACTGATGGAGGGTTTATTATAATATTTTATATACCCAGCCAGCTGCATTATATTAATGAGAACATATAAGATGCTCGCACAGATTAGTACGTCCAAAATTATAATAATGTTGCGAGGTAATCCGCTATGTCTCGCATGCACCTTGCCTTCTAAGGTATAGAATACACCAAACCCTCATGTGACTGGCTTTAAACCAATAATAGTGTGCCATGTGGTGCAGCTCATGCCTGTATTAGTTCTGTAGAAGAATCGCAGTCGATCAGCTAATGTAAGTATATCTTTAATTACAATTCTTTTTTTTACACAGAAAGCCCCTCGTTTCTATAGAAGTCCTTAGTCTGTGTTGCAGTTTATTGCTGCATCGAAAACAGTTAACATGTATGCCTAATAAAATACTCGTAAATTCTACACAGCCTGTTAAAACTGTAAGGGGATATATATATATATATATCATTTACTTAAACTCAGCTATTTTACTAAGGTATAGTCTAATGCGCAGTAATAAATCTGGATTTCTGCCACTCAAACGTTTAAAATTGTTCTAGTATCAGGCTGAGAAACCTTTAAGTACATGATTGTTTAACTGAATGTCATTGATGACTCATGCGAAGACTCAACATCAATTAACTGGTTCTGGTATGAGTTTGCAAACATCCCGTTATACTTTTGTAATTTAATTCGCCATGAATTTCCCAAATAATTACGTATATTTAACCATATTTTCTTATATAATGATCCCTTGACATTTTAATTTATAGTTTGACACAATAAGCCTCACTCTGTGCTGAAGAGGGAACGCTTAAATACAAACTTGTATACTTCTTATATTTTCCTTAGTAGAAGAGCGGACAACTATTGATTAGCATAAGATGTGCAAATGGTAATGCAAGCATAAAATTTGGTAAATAAAAGGCTCTTCGTTAAATAATTAATGAAAAACCACTGACATTCCCGCCAATGTTCAAGGTATACTTTTTTTTCAAAATGTTCGTTAATGACACCTACATTTTCCTCACATGGACCTGAAGCAGGCTGAACTCCCAAAATATTTTATTGAATGTTAATTGTCTTGCTCGAATACTGCTTTTGAGTTGACGCGAATTATAATAATATTTTGGCAGATACGTAAATGAAATAATCCATGATGGCCGTCATTATTGACAAGTCTTAAAGCCGTCAAAAAACATGTCAAGTTATTTATCAAGTTGTGGTATTTTGAATATGCTGATTTAAATTTTACCATCAAAATTTTTATTAAACCCGTTTTACTATTGATTTGTTATTCTGTCGTTTTTAGTTTTCATTTGTCCCATGTATACGTGCTTGCAGGAAGTGTTTCATGAAAGTGGGTTAACATACAATGTCAGACATTTTTAGTTTTTTTTATGATTGTATAATTATTGGCATATGTAGGTTTTAATTTATTAAAATTAAGATGCAGCTGTGAATATTTATAACCTTTTTTAGATTGAACAAAATGGGTTGTTGAACGGGTGTCCACGTGGACATGCAGAAAATGTTTATTGAGTGTCAAAATGGACAGTGATAATTGAATAAGTCATGCAGAAAATGTTTATTGAGTGTCCACGCGGACAGTTGTCGAATGAGAGTGTCCACGTGGAAGGTGGTTGTCGTATGAGGGTGGTCACGTGGAATGTGATTGTCCAGTGAGAGTGTCCACGTGGACAGAGATTGTTGATTAGAGTGTCCTTGTGAACAGTGGTTGTGGCATAAGGGTGTCCACGTCGCCAGTGGTTGTCGAATGAGTGTCCGAATGTACAGTGGTTGTCAAATCAGTGTCCACGTTGATAGTGGTTGTCGGAAGAAAGTGTCCACATGAACAGTGGTTGTCCAGTGAGAGTGTCCACGTGGACAGTGGTTGTCCAATGAGAGTGTCCACGTGGACTGTGACTGCCGATTAGAATGTTCATGTGGACAGTGGCATGAATGTGTCCACGTGGACAGCGGTTGTCGAATGAAAGGGTCCACGTGGACAGTAGTTGTTGAATGAGAGTGTCCAAGTGGACTGTGATTGTCGAATGAGTGTCCATGTGGACAGTGGTTGTCGAATGAAAGTGTCTCATTTTATATCGTTATCATTTTACTCAGTTGCACAAACCCTCGGCAGGAAGCTGTGGACATTAAATTTGTCTTCAATTCAAACGAAAAAGAAACACCCGTAGAAAGTTTGCTATGGGCTATAAAAGATAAAAATTCAACCATATACTATGATTCTTTGACGGAGTTGGGAGGTTTTCATAGTGCGGTATAATCAGGACACATCAAAATAAATTTAAATCATTATAGCTTCTTTATCTATTTCATCTGTGATATTGCTACGTACCAAGTTAATAAATTTACAGAGAATACGTCAAATATTAGTGAAAGGTACAATATTTATTCACTGTTGCTCTCTTAGCACAAATCATACTCATGCAGAACAATGAGAGCCAGCAAACTGCCTTTATTATAACACTACATCTTGTAAAAAATGGACTTCTTGAATCAGCAAAACATAATTTTAAGCGTTTTCACCTTAACGAAATAACGACCTATGTGGTTTCTCTTTGAGAATTTCCTTAGTTAATCATTTTGTCTATTATACACAATTGTACTTTAAGGACAAATGACAGATGGATATTAGGAACCTGCATAAGTCTGAAACCGACTATAGCGTGTCCATAAGTTTTTCGCAGCATAACTTGCCCTTTAGAAATTTCTCTGGTAGTGATACTGAGCGAACCGTGCTAAAGACAGAAGTGGTTAAATGGAAGCAGCAACATAACAAATGTAGATTAACCACTGCCTGAAGAATGCAAGTTCAACATGAATAAAAAAAATATATTTAATCAATCAGAAATCTCTGATATATATATGTATATTTATCTGATAAGTAGTAAATGTAATAGTGAGTATCCTTTTTATTCTGTAAACTTTTCACAGAGTCCATAGTATTTGAAAGCTTTCCATGTACAGCTCCACCGCCACCCCTTCCGCCCGTTAAGGATGATGTAATCATCTAGTATTCCACCGGACAAACAAACCCCATCATTCCAATTTTTGTATTTAACTTGATTCCGAGTGGATTCCCATGACCATTTACGGGCAAAGATATCGTACCTGCCGCTGGTCCAGTAAATTGAACGCAGTATTCCTGGAATAGAGGTATAAAAGTATATCAGAACCATCGCTTTATATATAAAATTTATATTTTATTGTACTGTACAATTTATTGTATTGTACAATTTAATATCTAATTTATATTCAAAATTTGTATATCAAATATGAGTTTGGATCAAGTTACGACAATATGTTGTACAGTTAACCTAGGGACAATTATCGTAACAACAGGAATGAAATCACCACCACCACCACCCCCTCCATAAATATTGGAATAAAAACAACGTGTTATCCTCCCATTAATATATTTGTGTATTTCCTGCCAATTGTAAAATTGTGTCAAGTTAATACAATTTATTTTGTTATTTTTAAAAAATGAATTATCGTAACACCCGGGATCAGTTATAAAGTACACACATGATAGGTATAGGTAATGAACAAGATTCGTTATCTTCCTATAAATATAATCAACTAACTGAATTTATTGATGTGTTCCTGTTCCTCTCTCGTCTCAATGCTGACGAGGTCACCCCCAGCAGTTACACATGTGTTTCGCGACCTTTCCCACGTCAAAGATATCCCTATGATCCTGTAGCAAGACCGTCCGAGCCTTCCCTTCATCATGAATGGGGATTTCCGGCCTTTGGGATAGGAACCTGTAAGTAATGTAAATGTAAGAGTAGTTCACATATTATATGGAAATGGTAAGGACAATTAATTTTAAATGACACACTTGCAAAGAAATTAAATGAATTTGTTTTCGCACATATTTCCCAACGTGCTTCCATCAACCATTAACTATTCACATGTGCCCATTCACACATGATTTACATACAATTATACAGATGTTAATGCCAAATCTAACATTATACAAGATGTTAACACTTTAAAATACTTTGCAATTATTTTCCAGAGATTTGTAAAGCCATTGTGTTTTTTTTTTCTGAGTCACTCAAGAACCTCGATGATATAACCTGTATGTAATGTAAATGCAACAGATGTTTACAAATTGTAGAGAAAAGGTAGGGCCAAGTAAGAAAAGTCTTTAAATTCAAATGATACACTTGTAAACGAAATTAAAATGGCTTATTTTCGCAGATGTCTCAAGAGTCCCAATCAACCAATTTTTCTGAAATGTGACGTAACATATATGATTTACAAACACAATCATGTTGATGTAAATGCCATTCTGTCAGCAGTCAACCCTGCAAAATAGTTTCCTCACATATTTGACATCGAAGTTTTTAAGTTGAAATCAAATGCAATCATATAGATGTCATTATTTTAAGAGGATAAAAAATATTATGATATTTAGCATATTTGACATACAAGATCAAACCCAAATTTTGAAACTTGCCGAAAGGACCTGAATGATACAACTTCTGTTCAGTTTTCGCGGAAACAAATTTAACAAAACATCATGTGTCCTGGAGGGTACGGTTGAAAGTTAATGTAATCTCATACACTATGACCTAGATTTAACGGTGACATCATTCAAAGTTCGCTTCTTTATTCAATGATTAAATACAGTGAAAGAAAATCCAGTGTCGTTCATTGGATTCACATGTGCCACAAGCTTTAAAATAAATTGATCAATTTTAAAAGTACGTATGGCATTCATATTCACACTTTGGCCAAGATTTTTTATAAAGATATGGTCTAAAATACAATCAAATGCACCAGTTCATTAATTATGTGAAAGGTGGCATTGCATTTCTAAAACACTGCAGGTGAGAAAAAGAAACGCTGGTCGATAGTAAAGCATTAAACATAATTGGGCCTTTAGGTATTTATAGATTATTCATGTATATATTACATATTAAGCTCACCTGAATAAAATACATTTCCGTCTCTCCGTATGAACAGCGTACAAAGCGAAACCGTAGAACCTAGGAACTTCTACCTTAAAACAAAGCAACCATTGTAATTTGGCCTTAGAAACCTGAAATAAGGTTACATTTTTCTGAATTCTGCAAAACACGAGACACGAACATGTTTCTGGCACCCTAAAATTACAATTCTTAGAGACCAAGGTTACTGAGCAGTGATGGTTGTTGGTTGATGATATATTTTCATAATTTACCTGTTCTGAACCTTTAAAACTTTTAACATGATGTAGAGTTAAAATATTATCCTACAAATAATGTTTGTCGATGTATAATTTTTGTGTTGTATTTTATTATATGACAAGGTTTGTTACCAAATTCTCATTTTGAGCTATGAGCACCGACTTTTGCGGAACTCTTTTGGTTTACCCATTAATCATGCAAACCTTTGCACGAGGAGAATATAAGACTCATGGTCTCTTATTAGAATGACAGCCTGGATCTATCCATGTGATACTGAGCAGGGCACCGATTACAAACATTCAACTTTGGATGTTCAAACCTAATATCTAGAACAGACACGTTCTAGTAATCTGTTCTAGAGAAATCAAGTCACTGTAGCTTATGTTTACTTGGTATTGCCTTTCGTAGTTTATTAGACTAAGCTGAGTGTCATCGCCGATTGGCCACTTGGCTCTGTTTAAAAAGCCTGTATTTTGGGAGAGTGAAAACCTACTGGATCCACTAGATAATTACAACGATGTGTTATTTCAATCATAGGCTCATGTACAAATACATCGGTTTTCCCACTAATCAGGCAAAGCTTTGCAACGGCTGACAGGTGAAGAAACATATATGATTTATAAACACAATTAAGTTGATGTAAATACAAAACTTTATATTCACATGACGTCGACATGGGTTTTATGCTTTAACCTGTGTTTACTGTAGGTATCGAGTTACCATATGAATAGGTTTTACTTTTTTTATCAAATTCTGAAGTTGCGAAACTTTGCACGGGGAGAATATAAGACCCTTGGTCGCTTGTTGGAATGGCAGCCTGGCTCTACCAGTGTGATACTGAGCAGGGCACAGATTATAAACATTTAACTTTGGATGTTCAAACCTTATATCCAGAACAGAAAAATTCTGGTAATCCGTTCTAGAGAAATACAAATTTCAGTCGACGTACCTTATGTTTATTACATGTTGCCTTTTGTAGTTTATTAGACAAAGCTGAGTGTCACGGCCCATTGCCCACTTGACTCTTTTTCAATAACCCATGTATCCGCCAGCGTATATGCGTATATTGCTAAACATTTTATTAGGACATTTGACTGCAAATGATGTCAGCCCAGTCTGTCTTTCGGGAGAGTGAAAACCTACTGGGTCCACTTGACCATTACAATGGTGTGTTGTTTCAAGCATAGGCAAACACATGGGTTTTAAATCTGTATTAACGCATGCAGGCATATTAACATGGACGTCGACATGGGTTTAATGCTTTATCTCGTGTCTACTGTAGGTAGCGAGTTATCTTATAATTAGATTTTACTTTTATTATCAAATACTAAGTTATTGTTGCTTTATAAGTGCAGTGGCGATTACCTCTCTGATGTAAAATAGTAAAGAGTGAAACAAATGGAGCTTGATACTCAGGTAGTACTCTTGACGAGGTATATGTCTCAATCATATTTACAAGTAATTTTATTTGTATGGGCACGTGTTTACGTAACACTGTAGATATATGAGAGGGATGTTTGCTCGTAAAACATTATATTCTGCTCCTTAGCATAGGAATATATGTAAACCTGATGCATATGTCTTTATACTGTGCTATTGTTCTTAACTTCATTGTTTATTTACAAGTATATCTACAGATAATATATATATATATATATATATATATATATATATATATATTAATTAATGTATTCCGTATATTTGTACTTCATACAAAGAGTAATGCAGATACCTTTGCGTGAAGCTTTTGGTGGAATTTTCTCGCCTGTCTGTTGTATCAGACTCAGAATTATAGAGTGTGTCTTCTCCAAGTCTGGATCCTTGCAGCTGGCCATACATGTGTATATGAAACGGTGACTAATTGTGTCATTTTTCCTCTTTTGCACCACTGAATGTTTGTCATTGTCCAAACTAAGTACAGCTGCAAACCATATAATCCCTAGAAAGCAATGTATATATATATATATATATATATATATATATATATATATATATATGTATATGTATATATACATATATATATATATATATATATATATATATACACACGATTATATGGAAGGCTTACTATTTATACCTACACTTCATCTACAGACTAACACGGCAATACCATTAATATATTAACCTAATATATGCCCTGCTTAAAGTATTTATGGGTTTATAAATATGATTGACTGCAAATGAGTGATCAACTTTTATACATAATGTCTTTCATTATATCTTACCTGAAAAAGTGTTGGTGTCATTCGTTTAAAACACGTTCTGAATTTGGGGACTCAGCACAAAATGACTGGATAGTTATGTCCATGCCTATCCAGAGGGGTTGCACTATAAAATGACATTTAGGAAAACACAAACGAGCTGTTAATTTGAACTATGCCATGAACAGTATATATATATGTGTGTGTGTGTGTGTGTGTGTGTGTGTGTTTTAAATGTTGCCTTTTAACCAGCATAGTCGGAGACGAGAAACCCCGCATTGAGGATTCTCATCCCACTTTGCTCTGTAAGCCTGTACAGCTTTCACTTGTCAACAACCCGTATACAGGTCACGTCCAGGACAATGCAACTCACTTACATAGATGATTAACTTGATGATAAGTCTTCATTTTAGCTATAAGGTTATTCTTAACATTTAATAAATTGGGGTGTCATCTAATCCCCTAGAAAATATCTTAATAATATATTGCTCACATTAAAACGAAATGTCCAAGGGTAAAACAGAAAACTTCATACCACTTGGTGGAGATTCAAAAAATATTCTAAATACCTAGTCAGCTCCATTTTATTGAGAACATATAGGATGCGAGCATAGATTAGTACGTCAAAAATTATAAAAATGTTACGAGGTAATCTGCAATGTCGCGCGTACGCCTTACCTTCTAAAGTATAGCATTTAACAACTCATCACGTGACTGGCTTTCAACCAATAATAATGCGTCATGTAAAGCACCTGATACCTGCATTAGTTCTGCAAAAGAAGCGCAGTCGTTCAGCTCATGTATTTATATCTTTAATAACAACTTTTTACACAGCTCCGCATTTGTATAGACGTCGTCCTAAGGTTGTGTTATATTTTACTGCTGCGATATGTATGCCTAATAGGTTTGAAATAATATAAATGGTTACAGTAGAGAATTCATTCAAAATGTATTCAGATCAACCTGTAAATAATGGCTTTTTTTCCACAATCTTTTTAAAATCGTTATAACAAACATAAATTTACTGTCGCTATTCTGGCTTCTATGATGTGCAAAGTTTCCATGCATCCGTTTAATTGCTTCGGGGTAAATATATAACATTGACTTTAGCTCTATGGTAATATTATAGGGTATATTCGAATGTGCAGTTATAAATCTGGATTTCTGCAGTTCAGACTGTTTAAAGTTTTAAAACTTTAAGCAAGTAACAGACTCAAAATCACCTTTATTCCCATGACTAAGTAAATGAATGTAATCGATCAATCATTTCACGATGTGTCATACAAATGGACCTTGTTATATTTCTGTAATTTGCATTCTCTATGTATTTCTAAATTAAATATGTATCATATTTCCTACAAAATGGTCCTTTAACATGTTATCTTAGAGTCTGAATTAAGACACTATAGCCCTCATTTTATGCTGACGAGGAAACGCTTCAAAACAAGTTTGTATATTTCCAGATATTTTCTCGACACCGGTTAATCCCTTGTCTTCAGTTGATGTGTATTACATGCAACATGTAGCAGCTACTTAAAAGTTCCTGATTCCAAATTCTGTCAAATGAAACAATGTATCAAATTGAAAAATGTGATTCGACGCGAAAAGACTAGCCCATTTCGCTACCGGTTGATACCGGATACGGTGGTTGTCATTTTGTTAGCGAATCTTTCAATTTCGCGATATTCGCAAAAGGGGAAGTTATCAAGAAAATTAGACTTTAGTGAATAAGACGCACAATTTTATTAGGTGAGCGGTCATATATAATCTTATATATATATATATTATATATATATATATATATATATATATATATATATAATATCATATATAATTCTTAGAGGTTTAAAAAACGACAGGCAAAAGATTGAAATTAAAAACAATAACTTATATGTTATGTTACCTGAAAATTAAAGATTGGCATAATAAGAATATCAGACAATTCATATCATCTGCCCATATGGGTAAACAAATTCCACCTGTTCTCGTTTGTCCTAGTCAAATTGTTAAGATTTCAGTACTGTGATAATAGACACTCATGGGGTTGTCCTACTCAGGCGACCCTACAGAAGACCACAGGCGACCAGGCTGCCCCTCATGGTCGCCGAAAAACAGGCGACAGGACCTCCGCTACGACAATAGTCTACGACAAGGTAAAACAGGTTGACGACTCTCTGACGACAAGCTACGACAAGCTGCCGACAACCGGCGACACAATCACCGCGACAAAGGACAATCACCTACGACAACCTACGATCACACCTACGACAACTTACGACTACACCGGCGACAACCCACGACACCAGAATTAATGCTACGCCCTCACGCGACAAGTTTCTCCGAGTCTCTATCCTATGCTATGTGAGGAGCCGGAGACAAGGATGGGCCCTGTATCAACTACACCAGCCCACGACAGGACCTACGACAGGCCACGTCACCTGGTGACAGTCAACGACAGCACCTACGCCAGTAGAAGAGAGGCTACGCCCACTGGCGTCAAGTAAGCTGTCGCCTGAGAATTTTGAACATGTTGAAAATCAAGCGGCGACAGGTAAGAGGCCACGCGTCTTTGGGCGACTTCGGACGACTACAGGCGACTAAAGGCGGCCAAACAGGCTACCCCCCCCCCCCCCGATGACCATGAGGCGACAGCCAGGTCGCCTGTAGTCGCTTGTAGATACCCTAAGTGGGACAGCTCAATAAGTAGGTTACTACAAATGATCTCGAAAATGGAACCCTCTTAAAACAATGAAAAAATGAAAATCACGAATAAATAGCCTCGCGAATATGAAACCAACCACAGTATATGAGTATATAATAGATTACCGGTCTGCCGTGGCCCATGGATTACTAAACGAAATTCAGATCAGAAATGCGCCCACACGAAAATACAAGTGGTTATGATAAATTTACAAACAAAACTTGGTAAATGTTCCTCTTAATAACACTGTGGAAGTAAATTATAGGATCATCTTAAAAACTAATATTTGTTAAATAGTTACACAAGTTCGAAACATAAAACAGGTAACTCCGATCTTGCGATTCTAAAAGTTCGTATTGCTACGTGTTAATACCAGATATATCAGGAGGCAGTAACTGTATCGGCCCCCTGAAGTGCAACTAGGTTAAACTCGCGTCGATAGAAATTGACAAGATAGGTACACTGTCCAGGATGTGCCAAATGTCTTATTGGATATATATTATATCATTTTGTTAAATATACATCATCGTCATAATACAAATTAGGTAAACAAATTAGGTAAACAAATAATATATAAGAAATATAGAGTTACTGTATATAATTGTCAGCCACCAGTGAACCCGTGAGTATAAGCCTGTAGTCTGTAAAGGCCACTTTCCATTGAGTTAGGGTGGAAGTAACCTCACACGACTAGAATGTTCTGTTTTTCATTATTCAGTCGTTAGAGTGAATTTCCTGGCATTATATCAAGATTTTATCCTGCGGAAGCAAAGGTTATTGTCTTCACTCGATTCAGTCTGTGTGTCCGCGCCATATATGGAGACGGGATAATTGATGTTATTGAAATTTATCGTATAGGTTGGCATTGTGAAAATATCAAAGAAGTTAAATTTTGTTGTAATTCCAAGCGTAATTAAACCCGGATTCAGTGCTTTATATGAATCTATAGCACATTTTACCACTTACACTGGTTACATGTGACAATACAGCCATCTAACGAGCATGATTCGTGACGTCCCATATAACAAGGAGTGTAGGGCTCACTGTATGTTTTAATATCTCATATTAGACAGCATTATCTCTGAGCACAATCTTCCCCGAGTACAGCAAGACTGCAAATTCCACCACAACATGTTAAATCTTTTAACTGTTCGACAACTCAATTCTAGGCCTCGACAGGGAGAAAAGAATAGTTTTATCTTACAATGGAAAGGAAGCTTTTGATTGTGATCCAGGTAACAAACAAACAACCCCTACCTTACCTCTCCGGTGGAACCAATACGGATCAAGACTGGCATTAGATATACCGTAATACTTATAATCATAATGAAGAGACATTAACAATTACATATTCTCTTCAAACAGCCAGTGTTCAGATATACAAAGTGTAGGCCTATAAATGTTGTTTTCTTCAAGTAAATAACTGATATATACCTCCGAGGGCATTTTGCCTCTTACGTTAAAACAAGAAATGCTAGGAATGTTCATATTCATTACAAAATAAATAGGTTAAATAGATAAAAACAGAAACAAAAAAAGCAACAATTGGCCAGAATTTTAAAAACTGGCTCAGTTCATTAAGAAAGGTACCAGATGTGCCAGATCTCATCCTAGAAACAAACACTCGTGTCCAATGTACCCCTTTGCCTTTCGTGGGCCACCATCTGCGAATGTACATATACCTAGGCCAAAACTGCGCTCTTATAACTAGGGGAATTGACGACCAATGCACCTCAATAAATGCCCTAATTCCCCCATGATTCTTGTTATTCAGCAGGTGGCGTTGTTTAAACCGTACACCCCGAATGCAGACGTAATATCCTATGTCATGATATGATGTAATTGTCTTACAGTACCCATGTAAGATCTACTTGTACAAAAGAATTTGCTATTCAATGGCTCAGCATTGGAAATATTACTATACTAACAAACATTGGTGCTCTCAGATGGATTATCAAAATTAAAAGAGGGCACATGAATGCGCGATTCAGATGACGACCAGGACCCGACGTAATCCTTACAGGAATTGTTGCATGGGATTGTTCTACAAATGTGAAGTCACGTGAGTGAATCTCGCGGTTCTCAGATGTAGACGATGTGTAGAGGATAAAGTGACTGGATCGCCGTCGTCAGAACCTGGTTGCCCCGGGGAACCATGTCTTCCAGAGTTGTTTGTACATCAGACAAAACAAATTTCCAAAAGAACGGCTGTTTGTCTTGTTAGGACCTGGTTTTATATCTGTCAGTTTCCCTCGGATATATCAGCAGCAGCAGTTAAAATTCCAGATCTTTGACTTTCCCATATACAATAGCCAGTTAATTATCTAGTCTTTCAACATTTTCTGTAGTGTGCACTTCCATCTGCACAGCATCTAAGTCAGTCCGGGGAGACTCTTTCTCTAATTTGGTTCTGTTCTGTAAATTGGACAAATCTGTAGACTTTAGTTCTAATTCATGATTGAAAAATGCAACATTACTATCTAACTATCTGACTACTTACAACTGTACCTTTAAAACCTTTGATTTAAGATTTAGATAGCGTGTTTGTAACCAACAACATTGGGCTTTTGTTTCCAATAAAGGCGAAGTCACTATCATGCGCATTGTCAGTACACCCGGGCAGACATACAGGTTGAGAAGAAGATTCAATGTGAACAGTCAAACGACATGTGGAAACCGAAGCCTGTAACCTGCCTGAAAATCTTCAGCTTCACCATTTTTTTATAAAACTGTCTCAGATATAACAATCTTTGGCTAACTTTAAAAGAGAGGACCAACCACGGGGTACATGGGTGATGTCTCTTGATCAAGGTTCATGACGGGAAACCCTTAATTTCAATGGCTCTGCTGAACAAACCACTTCTCAATGATTCATGCCACTAAACGTATTATCTATTTAGTTGACAAGTTTTGCAAAAAAAAATCCTTTGGAAAACTACGTATCTTTTAAAGAGTATCTCAGCACAATCATATTGGTTACGGGCTTGATTCACAGTAATTCACATCTTCAAAACCAACGTTATCGTCATTATAGACCAGGTCCAATCAGCGAACCATTATGTTTACTGAACTGACCAAATCGTCCAACAGAACATCCATCGTCTTATATGTAAACGTACGGCAATATGTTCATATCAAGGCTATGTGTACCACCTGGCCACATGGAGAGTAGACTTTGAATTAAGAATTACATGAATGAATTTGAATGTAATGTGTTTGTGGTTGACGAATTTTTAACTTACGTTTTTTCCGAGAAACAATAAATTTACGATCCAACAGGATCCTTCCCAGGTATAAATGGCTTTAACATAATGCTTCTCTTAAGTTCAATAACTCCTTGAACATGTATCAATCCTCCTAATTTTCACAATTGGTGGTCCAGGAAAATATGTGAATGTTTTATGTGCTTTTATAGCATAAAGTTTACACTAGGAGGTAGCATGTGATCCTGACTATATGGCTATGTTTTGGGTGCGATTCATGACGTCACAGAAGACAATGACGTCACCTCACGTGCCGTTTCCCTAAAAGGTGTAAGTAAATTAACTTACATCAAAGATCATGAATTGCTTAATAGAAACTGATTTATTAATTTCAACACCTAGAGGCATGTCCAAAGCATGTGTCAGATGTCATGAACATAGCCCAACTCTGATATTACATTTATAGGTAAGCTATTCTAAATACGTGGATGCTCTATGCATTTGATTTCTTGAATAACTTAAAACATGTAGATTTTATCCACACGTTACACCATGAGAAATTCCAATGGTATTGGTACATTGACCATCAAGATTCTTTTTAAATTATGGGAACACCCGATTGATACTCAAATGAATTAATAAAATCCTTAAATATCGCTTTTTCCTTTTGTTGACATATCGGCATTAGATTAATTCGTACAGCAGGCGCCAGGACCAAACCGAATAGAGCACACAGTCAGTGTCCAGCAGGGGATCCATTTGAAGGGGGGGGGGGGTAGGCAGCAAGAGGTCCGTGTATATAGTGCCATGTTGAACCTCAAGAGACTATTGTTTCATAGTTGATAATTCTTGAAACCTTACATGGTTAACATTAACAGGTATGATTAACTAATTAACCAATGGCGTTTCACGGACCTGAAAAAAGGGGGGCTCAGCACAGCATAGGGGACTTGATATACTCACTTGTACCTGAAGTAACGTAACCCAAAACAGGCGCCATATTCCTAATTTGTGTGTCGTGTTTGCAACGGACACAAATGGAATAATTTCTTGCGGTTGGACAGATGTGTGACCAACTTCTTTGGTTCAGGGTAGAGCACAGGACTCTGGGTGAGCGCTCTGCAAGAGTATGGTTAGGCTATATCCCACAGCACAACACAGCACTGTCACGTAGTCACATACCGATAAGGAACTCCGCAGATGTAAACACCTATCTTATGAATTGGACAAGTCAGCATTAAAATAATAGGGGGTGGTTACCTTCACACCAAAAGAAATTCAAACCAAGAATGGTATTATTGCCTTTTGACCATGAATCTTTGACCAAATTACAGTTAACAGAATCTAGCCGTTTATGTTTGCTTTCTACTAAATATGTAAACTAAAACGTTAGAGTTACGATATCCTCTGAGGAATCAATGATACTTTGAAGGTAATCGGTATCACTATTATATAATTGAAATTCACAGGATTGTTGCAAGATGAAAACTCTGTAGACAGAAACATTTTTCAGCATCATCTGGAGATTTCTAGCATTTTCACCTTAACCAAACTCTTTTGAGAATTGCCTACTAATTCAGTATTCGTGGTCAGGTTATCACTTACAATTAAACTTTGAGGTCAAATGATAGCTTATTATTGAGGAACTGAATAAGATACCGTGTCCGTAATTTTTCGTAGCATTACTTATCCTGTGAGAATTTCTCTGGTAGTGATACGGAGCAAACGGTGCTTGAGATAGGGTTGTTTAATGAGAGGAGTTACATAACGAATAAGGAGTGACCTCTGCCTTGAAGAATGAAAATTCAATACGAATCGCAAAAAAATACTTAATTAATCAGATGAATCCGGAACTTTTCAAGCTGCAAAACCGACAGAGTGAGTGCTCTGAACCTCAAGTAAGATTTCTTATCTTACTTTAAATATAATCAACTAACCAACTTTCCTGATATGCCCCTGTCTTTCTCCTCTCAATGCTGATGAGGTTATCCCCAGCATTGTTACAATTGTCTCGCAAACTTTGCCAAGTCATACGCGTCTCAACGGTCCTGTAGCAAGACCGATGGTGCCTCCCTTTCAACATGAATGGGAATTTCCATCCTTTGGGACAGGGGCCTGTAAGTAATGTAAATGTAACAGAAGTTAACAAATTGTATAGAAAAGGAAAGGCCAATTACAGAAAGTCTTGAACTAGAAATGACACACTTAAAAACATAATTGAAATAGTTTTGTTTTTCGCAGGTGTCTCAAACAAGTGCCTCCATCAACCAACAACTGCAAACACCTGACCATACACATATGATGCACACACAATTATATAAAGTAAATGACAAATTAATCGTTCTGTAAGACGTTGATACTGCATTATTTCATGCAAGTACTTCTGCAGATTCACAAAGCCAATGTAGCATTTGTAAGAATCTGAAAGATATGGTCTGTATTTAATGTAATTGTAACAGGTGTTAACAAACTGTATAGAAAAGGATTGGTCAATCGCAGAAAATCTTTAAATTGAAATGATACACTTGTTAACATAGATAAAACAGCTTCGTGTTTATATATATATATATATATATATATATATATATATATATATATATATGGGTAAAACTTTATGCAGGAACAATGTCGGCTAAATGACGTCAGTTTAAGGGATTTTCGATGTGAAGGTCTACAACACCAGCTGACCCACTACGATCATCTTTGTTATTACAAGCATATACCTATACGTGTTAAGATTAATATATACATATATAACGTTTTATATATATATATATATTTATATATATATATAAACCCATGCATATATGCTTATGTCGTTACAGAATTCTATTGTTCTTAGATTTAATGTTTCGTACCACAGAACTATGAAAATAAAAAGTACCATTGCCGAAAGCTTCGGGCGGAATTTTCTTCCCTGTCTGTCGTATCAGACTCAAGACTTTAGACAAATTTTATCTGCAGGCCTGGATCCTTGCAGCGGCCTTCACACATATCAGGACAACGACGACCGAGTGTACTGTTTCCATTCCGTTGTATTGCTGAATATTGGTCATTGTCAAAACTAATGAAAATTCTTAGGAAACATAAAATACCCATTAAGCAATATATATATATTTTGTTAGTGCTATGCATCAATTATTTCTGGGTTTGTAGATTTGATTGATACATACATGAAATACACATTTTCTAAACGTAGTGTTAGTCATTAATTCTTACCTGACAAAGATATCAGGTTCGTTCGATTAAACCACATTTTCCGAATCGAAGAACTCGGAAAATAACAGATACTTGATGTCCATACCTCTACAGGCAGAGATTGGAAGATATAAACGTTCAGTTAATTCGTCCAATGCAGTTAACATTATATATATATATATATATATATATATATTTAAAATATTGTATTTTTGACCTGAACTAGCCGTAGACTAGAAACCAACGCCAGGAAGATTCTCACCAAACTCCCCTTTTAAGCCCATACAGTTGTCTCGGGTCAATAACTAATTCCCAAGTCACCTCCTTAATAAAGCCTCCCCGAATAACTATGAATAAGTCCGTATTTATGAAATAGCCATGGAATAAACGGGTACCAATTTCACGGTTTAAACTTCTTTGGAATTGAAAATACCGGTATATTATTATGACTAGGATCCCCTCTAAAATCGAATGTGTTGTTCTTCGGGTGTAACCGTAATCTTCCAGATAATTACTAGCCGGATAAACAAGACACTGTGTGCAAATGTCATGTGATTCAGATAATTTCATCAAAATTCCGAAGGTTTAAGGTAAAATTACAAAAAGACGAACAAGGTACTAAGGCTAAAATATAGTGACCCTGTGCTCATGTAAAAAAAATGTTGTCTCATATATTGTAATTATATTTATGCGTAGTCTTAAAGCTATTTAAGATACGCACACAGATTAGTATGTTAATAATTATAATGAAATTCTTATAAAATTGATACGAGATAATTTGCGATTCCTGGCACACAACTTACCGTCTAAGGTAAAGAATTTATCTTAGAATTTATCTAAGAATTTTTTCTTATGCAGGAGGAAATAAAGTATTATATATGCTTTTAAGCAATATTACTTATATTCCAGATTTTAAATTATAACTAAAATAATAAGCTGTTCTACACATTTCTACGCTACTTTATTCAGTGTTTTTTTTTTAAACCGCAAGATCTTCACTCTTACACAAACATACATACAGATATTCACAGGTTTTTCCAATCAATATCTGTAAAATCCGACTTAAATAACAAATATTTAATCATAAAACGAGACTCTGTTTTTTTTACATTCTGTCTCTCTCATACACACATGCACAAATACAATAGCGATAAAGAAAAAATAATTAGAAAAAAATTAAACGTTCTATACTAGCCGGATAAACAAGACACTGTGTGCAAGTGTCATGTGATTCAGATGTAATAGTGCCTTAATGCTCAGTCGATGCTAACCATTTCTGTTTGATTCTTATTATTCAAAACAGGTTCTGAAACTGTGACCCAAGGGTTGCACAGTTAGCAAGGTAACTTCAGGTGTTTATATTTAAAGAGATTCTTTATGATCCAGTACATCAACTAATATTATATGATACGATATGATACATAGACCAGCAGCTGACACTCTGCATTAGGCCGCAGCGATACTTAGTTAAATTGCAATACAAGGACAAATATCATATTTGTATCGTCAGATATTCTTGTATCATTATGTCGATGTTTTCATTTAATATGAACAACAAAATGACTTTTAACTGGAAAACTCATGCATTTTACAATGGTCAGCGGTCCGATGCTTGTCAGGTGAAATGTCATCGGCAAGAAATACGTTATCTGGCATCTCATTGTTTAACAACATTTCCGTTAAGTCAATTAAAAAAAACAGCAATAACTTGAAACTGCTTCTATTTATCATAGAGTGTATCATATGTGATGTATTGTGATATGTTTTGTATCATGAGTCTATTGTATCATGAGTGTATCATGAGTGTATCATGTGTCTATCATGAGTGTTTTGTTTCAAACGCTGTTATGTATATCATAAGATAAATAACACGTGATCAATGACCCACAATGCACTGCTGATTGCCGTACCGCATGGCTCATTTATTATGTTGTTGCTGGATTCAGGTTTGAGTTAATTATAAGGAAAACACTTATAGCGATCAGTCTATATATAAAAAAAAACAGTCTTGATATTTCAGTCCGCGGGCAGCAATTAGGCCTTTTCAACTGTATCGTATTTAGCCAGTCTCGGCAGAATAAATCTGTCCAAAGTATTATGTACTACCTTGATTATCTGGTTTGTCTGTGCGAAATTTTTCTAAGATGTCTAAGTTTATTTAAAACTTATTATTTAAAAAAATGTTTGAGGGTTAGGATATAGTCTCCGAGATATCCTTTATAATTTGGAGGCAATCACTATCACCAATCTACCATTTTGATTGACAGGATGTTAGAACTATGACAACTCCGTACAACTCTGAACAAGCTCAGCTTTGTTTGTTTATTATGTATGTATTGTCCGTTACCACTTAATCACAATGTAACTTGTTTTACTGTAAAAAATCTACAGGTGGTGCCCCTTAAATTACCTTTTATGACCAAACATGGAATATTCCACTTTTTCTTTTAATTCACATTTCAGCTGTCTGTTACGCCTATACTGAAGAAGACTGGAATGATATCTTCATTCTAACTGTATTATAGCTTTGTTAACCTTTATTATCCACAGAGTTAACACAGAGAGGATTCAAATACCCCATATTCGGTGTCTTGTTAAGGACGCGAAATGACGGATTACAGCTATAACTGTGACGCTTGGAAAGATTTAAATCGCATTACACTTGAGTTATAAAATACTTAATATATACACATGTTCTGGAATGCTCTTTAAAAAATAGAAAAAAAAATGAAATAAATAGAATGTATTTGTGATGTGCCCATTAGTGCATCCGATTTAGCTGGACGAAGGGGCCCTTTTCCACTTCTTTATGATAATTTCTCTCTCAACAGCAGTGAACCAACGAGTTGACCTGTTCGGTTTCTTTTTGAGAATTTTCTCACATAATTCAATTCATGATAAAGCTATTATTCACAGTTGTAATCTATGTAAAAACAAAAAAAAATGTCTTGCCAAATGAGAGCTGGATATTGGGGACCTGAATAAGTTTGAAACCGACGATACCGTGCCCGTCATTTTTCGTAACATGGCATAACCTGTGGGAATTTCTCTGCTGGTGATACTGGCCTAACGGCGATAAACAAAGGAGTGGTTAAATGGAAGGAGTTACATAATGAATATAGAGGGACCAATGCGTTAGGAAATGTAAGTTCAACATGAATCACAAAAAAAAGAGATTTAGTCAATAAGAAGAATCCTGAGAGTTTTAAGCGGCAAAACTGACACGATGAGTGCTCAGAACGGCAAGGCCATTAATTCCTGTTAAGAAAAAAAAACATTTAGTTTCATATGCAGCAATAATTAATTTATACGTAAAGCAACACTCCATCCATGTTAAATTCCAATTTATGCTTTTGAGTGATATTATTGTGCTTGTGAATGAAATAACGAAGACACAATAGTTATATCTCTGATAAATAGTAAATCTAATAGTTAGAATCCTTTTCAATTCGTAGATTTTTCACATAGTCCAGCGAATTTCATAATTTTAAATGCACAATCCCAGCGCATATCCAGCATACTCGTAAGGATGATGTGATCACCCAGAACTCCAGCGGACAAACATAAACCATCATTCCAATTTTTGTACTGAACTTTATTCTCAGTAGCCGCCCATGACCATTCACGGGCAAAGATATCGTACCTCCCACTGGTCCAGTAAGTAATACGCAGGACTCCTGGAAAAGAGGTATCTAAGGATATAAAAACCTTCGCTTTATTTACTATGGGTATTGCACAATCAAATGTGAATGTGTATAAACTTACTGCAATGTTAATCAACAAGGATGAAATCACCCCACACAACTGTAGGTATAAAAACAATATGTGTTGCCCTACAATTAATATAATTGTATATTTCATGACATATATGAATTTCTGTCAAGCTACTGACAAGATTTTGTGTCATTATCCAAAATATGAGTTATTTTGTAACAACCGAAATTAATAATGTACCACAAACATAATAGGAAAAGGTTATAAACAAGATTCCTTATCTTACTTTAAATATAATCAACTAACCAACTTTTCTTATGTGCTCCTGTTCCTCTCTTGTCTCAATGCTGACGAGGTCACCCCCAGCAGTTTTGCATTTGTCTCGCGAGCTTTGCCAAGTCAAAGACGTCTCAATGATCCTGTAGCAAGACCATTGGTGCCTCCCCTTCAACATGAATGGGAATTTCCATCCTTTGGGACAGGGGCCTGTAAAACATATAAATGTAACAGTAGTTAACAAAATGTATAGACAAGGTAAGGCCAATTAGAAACAGTCTTCAACTAGTAATGACACACTTAAAAACATAATTGAAATGGTTTCTTGCATGAGTCTCAAACAAGTGCCTCTATCTACCAACAACTGCAACATGTGACCATACATATATGATGCACACACAATAAGATAGAAGTAAAGGTCAAAATAATCATTCAACCCGACTTTAACACTGCACAATATTATAAAGTATTTCCGCAAATTTAAAAAGCCATTGTAACTTTTTTATCAAAGTTCCTCAAGAATCTGGATGATATTGTTTTAAAATTGAATGGACGGTATACTTAAAAATTTATTGTCGTCACAAAAGATTTTACGGGAACAATAGACGAAAGGCATTTGGACCAACATTTCCTCCAAGTTATATATATATATATATATATATATATATATATATATATATATATGGGTGAAACAATCTGCAGGAGCAATGTCGTCAAAATGACGTCAGTTTAAGTTATTTTTGGGTGTGAAGGTCTACAAGACCAGCTGTACCACTACGATAATCTTTGTTATTTCAAGCATACACATTTGGATGTTAAGATTGATATATACATATATAACGTTTTATATATATATATATATATATATATATATATATATATATAAACCTGCATATATGCTTATGTCGTAACAGAATTCTATTGTTCTCAAATTTGATGTTTATTGGCAGTTATTTATACGTAGACAAAATAATTAATTAAAGCAATACATGTACAACAGAACTATGAAAATAAAGAGAACCATTGCCGAAAAATTCGGGCGGAGTTTTCTTCCCTGTCTGTCGAATTAGACTCAAGACTTTAGACAAAGTCTTCTGCAGGCCTGGATCCTTGCAGTGGCCCTTACACATATCTGCACAACGAGGACCCAGTGTGCTGTTTCCTTTCCTTTGTGCTGCTGTATATTGGTCATTGTCCAAACCAATGACAATTCTTAAGATACATATAATACCTATAAAAGAATATGTATATTTTTGTTAGGGCTGTGCAACAATTTTTCTGGGTTTGTAGATCTGACTGACTGTAAAGAAATCGCATTTTCTAAATGTAGTGTTTCTCAATATATCTTACCTGACAATGATATCAGGGTCGTTCGATTAAACCACATGTTTCGAATCGGAGAACTCGAAAAAAAACAAATACTTGGTCCATACCTCTACAGACAGAGATGGGAAGATATAAACGTCCAGTTAATTAGTCCAATGTAGTTAAATATATATATATATATATATATATATATATATATATATATATATATATATATAAAGTGAAAACATCATACTATCAACGGGACATCGATATAGTGTCGCAATTTTGATATGGTCGTTAGGCTAGGTTTCACGGTATATTTGTATATATATATATATATATATATCAGAGTTGGGTCCAAAAGTACTCGTACTTATAGTACTAGTACTCATGAGTACTGTTTGAGTACTCAGTACTCGTACTCGAGTACTTTTTAAAAATCACAAAAGTACTCGTACTTGTACTCGAGTACTTTGAAAGTACTCGGTACTCATATGAGTACTTCATGAGTACTTTTGGGTATTTCATATATTTCCAAATAAACTTTAATCTCAATTTATCATATATGTAATAGTTTATTATATAATATTATAGTAAGATATAAACATATATAATATCATATATAATAGTACTTACAGTAATCCATCTGTTACTATAACTGAAACTATTACAGCATTGTAGCATCGATAATTACTACTATTATTACTTATTATTTGTCTTCTAAAACTAATACTATTACTTTTATTTAATAAAAAATATAAATAAATTGAACTATTGAATTATTCAGACATTTATGCTATTCATGTGTACATGTTTACAGCATTATATTTTTCCAGCAAGATAAGTACAACATAGTGTTCAATAAAACATTAAATCAGCAAATTCATACTGAATAATATTTTAAGAGAAAAAATCTAATTTTTGAAAGATCCCTAAATAAAAAAGTTAAGGTTTGTCACAATTCAATACAATTGAATATACTCAGAACATGTTCATCATAACATAAACTCAGCAGTGCTCCGGGTCCTGGGCTAATCAAGCTTGAATTGATTTATATATGAAACTAAATGTGAGTGTAGGTTTAGCAGATTTTCAGTGGGAAATTGCAGTCTTTGATGAGTTCTGTACACACTCTTTGGCACAACTAAGACTCAACTGTTGACTGTCAACTGATTGACCCATGAAAAGCTGTGACTATCAGACCATATACCCGTAGGTACTACAGCATAAGCTGCTGCATCACATTCTACTATCAGCTGACAATAACTTGCCCAACATACTGTGTACGCTCACAAAGGACTTCTCTGATGTATAATGACCAAGCCTACTTAATGAATCAACAATGAGAACCAAAGCCTTTGGTCCAGTGGGCACTGGACCATGAAAGCACCCAGTATTAACTAATCACACTACACTGGGCCCTTTACTGTGCACTATCACCCTAATCAAACGAACACTCTAATCATCAGATGTGTTAGCCAAGGGTTGTAATTACTTGTGGTACTATAACCATTACTAGTTCAAATTTCTTTTCTATCAATAGTAATATTACTCTTACTAACTTTGTAAACCAGTAATATTCTATTTATATTACGTATTACTATCGGCTCATTCCTTGTTGTAACATGTCATTGACGTAACTGTTGTTAATACTCATAAATTATTACACATGATGAATAACATGGTCAGTCTGTCAGATATGTTGTTTTATACTATTTTCCCATATGCTGGTTGTCATTAAATATCAACGTTAGGTTGTTACATATGGTTGTTATTATTATTGTTATTATAATTGTTATCATTGTCATTATTATATGATTACATATGGTTAAATGCTTTATTCAATGTCAGTGAGATTTCCTTTAACAATATAAGTTTATATATTAACATTTATATAACTTTTTATGTTGTAGTTTCTGAAGATTCCAACCATTATTTTGAATTTGCATAATACAACATTAAGTAAATTGTAAATCTTGTCCTGGCTGAGAAATATATTTTTGAGAACCTACCAGACCAGATGTTTCTTCAATGCAAAACCGTCTACTTTAATAAGTTAATGCTATGATATATTCCAACTGTATATGGCCTATTTATATGTCCTAGAGTTTGCATTTCGCCTCACTATTTTGATTAAGCACAACAAAACATTGTATATATTTTTATTTTGTACTGGGTTTTCATTAATAAAAATATTTTTAACTGTCTGAGAATATATTTAATTTAATAACATCATTAAGCAAGTTTGGTTACAAGAATTACTCATAAAAGTACTCATGAGTACGTTTTGAGTACTCGGTACTCGTACTCGAGTACTTTTGAAAAAAGTGCAAAATACTCATACTTGTACTCAAGTACTTTTAACGTACTCAGTACTCGTACTCGAGTACTTTAAAAGTACTCGATCCAAATTCTGATATATATATATATATATATATATATATATATATATATATATATATATATATATATATATAGTTTTAAGATATTGCATTTTTGACAATAACTAGCCGTAGACTAGAAACCAGCGCCAGGAGGATATTCATCGAACTCGCCTTTTTAAGCCCATACAGCTGTCACGGGTCAATAACTAATTCCCAGGTCACCTCCTAAACAAAGCCTCCCCGAAAAACTATGAATAAATCCATATTAATGAAATAGCCATGGAATACACTGGTACCAATGTCACGGTTTAAAATTCCTTGGAATTGAAAATCCCTGTATATTATATATAATGAATAGGTTCACCTCTAAAATTGGATGTGTTGTTCTTCGGGTGTTACAGTAGTCCTCTAGATAAATTTCATCAAAATTCCGAAAGCTTTGGGTAAAATTACACAAAGACAAACATGTAACTAAGGCTAAAACATAAAACCTCTCCCAACTGGGGGAGGTATAATAAATGTTCTAGTTACCATATAGTGACCCTGTGCTCATGTTAAAATAATGTTGGCTCATATATTCTATTTATATTTATGCGAAGTCTTAAAGCTATTTAAGATACGCACACAGATCAGTATGTTAATAATTATTATCAAATTCTCATACAATTGTTACGAAATAATCTGCGATTTCTGGCACACACCTTACCGCCTAAGGTAGAGAATTTACCGATCCATCACGTGACCGACTTTAAGCCAATCATAGCGCAATACGGTTAGGTTCTGGCCCCTGCATTAGTTTTGTAAAACATTCGCAATCGATCAGCTCGTGTGTTTATATTTAGGTATCCCTGCTAATAATCTAAACTCTTTCTTACACAGAAACCGACGTGTTTAATCAATCTTATTTTATATAGACGTCCTCCAATTGCTGTGTTATAGCTTATTGTTGCATTATAACCAATTAATATATAGGCCTGTTTTTTATTTTTTTTAAATGTTACAATAGAGAGGAAATTTTAAATTGTATTCTTCCAATCTTGGAACCTACACGTAAACACAGTCTGTACTCAACCATTTTTTCTATATATTTATTTTAAACATAGATAACTGACATTATTCTGGCTTCAACCTGTCATTTTTCTAGTTAAACTTGGAGAGGAAATATATATAATTTATATCTACTCATACGTAATGTATATTCTATAGCGGAGTCGTAATTATTGATTTCTGCAGTTTTAACAGATTGGGAATGCCCACGAGTAAATACCTTAATAAATATATCAGATAACAATCTCTGGAATGAGTTTATAAAAATCCTGATTTTGTTTTTGTTATTTTCTTCGGTTTATATTTCTGTAAAATTATAAATATATATTTCAATGTTCTGCCTACTTTAGTACCGTGATTTTAACTGAAATTAGGATTTAAAATGTCATTTATTACAAAATATCTGACTTCGGATATAATTAAAACGCAAAATATTCATATTTCCCATCGGGTTTCTTTGTAGACTTTTAGCATGTCAAACTACATACCTTACGAAACTGCATTCTGCAAACAGAAAATTTTGTGGCTTTTTTTTTTTTTTTTTTTTACTTTTGTGTTTATTCCGGTTAATTCTCTTGGCCCATTATAATAATGTTTTTAGGCTGTAACATATCAATTTTTTCCAAAAATTTTTATAACTAGAAATCTGCATTCCAAGAAGCGCAAGCCTCCGCCATGTGGGGTTCCCAATAGTGGGTTGCTGCTCCATAACCGTTTTGGCATTCACTTATTCACTTATTCAAACACAATCAAACACATTTACGAACGGGAATAAGCGCATACTTTACTCGTGACGGCAACTAGAAATCTGCTGAGAAATAAAGCCTCCGTCATGTGGGGTGTCCCTATTGTCGGAAGGTCCTAAAACAGTGTTTGCATTCATTTATTTATTCTGGTCAAATTTCCAGTACACCACTGTACATTTGTAAATGTAAATATTCCTTGATTACCTACCCGAATCCCGAGAAGATGTTAGATCCATACCAAATTACAACTGTTTCTTCCCTGGCCAATTTAAGAAGTTCTGATAATTTCATGAAATTTCATTCATTATTGCGTGAGTTATGTTGTGAACAAACACACACACAAACATATGCAAACATACGAAAGGGAATTAATGTCCTTATGTAGGGGTAATCAAGTATTATGTATGATTTTAAGGTAAATTACGAATATTCCAGATTTCTAAATTATTACTAAAGTAATGAGCTCTTCACATTCCTACACTAATATTAGCGTTATTTACAACCATAAGTTTATTACCTCATACACAAACATACATACACACATGCACAGGTTCTTTCAATAAATTTCTCTAAAATCTGACCTCTCTAATATATATTTACTCGTAAAATATGACTCCTCTTTTTTTACATTCTCTCTCTCTCACACACACACACACGCACACATACAATAGCAATAACGAAAAAAATAACGAAAAACAAATATTTAAACCTTTTTATTTGCGTCCCAAGTAGCTAGATAAACAAGACACTGTGTGCAAATGACGTGATTTTGATGTTATAGTGCCTTAATGCTCAGTTCATGCAATGCATTTCTGTAAGATTCGTATTATTCAAAACAGGTTCTGAAACTGTGACCCAGGGGTTGCACATTTACCAGCAGCTGACACTCTGCATTAGTTATACTGCAATCCAAGGCCAATATCATACTGGTGTTTTAAGATATTCTTGTATCAATATGTCGATATTATAATTTAATGTAAACACCCAAATGACATTTTACTGGAAAACTCCGGCATGTAATAATGGTCAGCGGCCTGATGATTGTCAGGTGAAATTTCATTGGCTAGAAATACGTTAACTGGCATCTCATTGGTTAACAACATTCCAGTTAAGTCAAATCCAAAGAACAGCAATGACTTGAAACTGCTTCTGTGTATCATACAGTGCATCATAAGTGATGTATTGTGATATGTTTTGTATCATTAGTCTATTGTATCATGAATGTATCATGTGTGTATCATGAGTGTATCAGGAGTGTATCAGGAGTCTTTCATGAGTGTTTTGTTTCAATCCCTGTTATGAACATCATCAGATATATAACGTGATCAACGACCCACAATGCACAGCTGATTGCCGTACTGCATGGCTCCTCTATTATGTTGTTGCTGGATTCAAGTTTTAGAATATTTATATTATATTATAAAGAGAACACTAATAGCGGTCAGTCTATACACAAAAACACTGAAAACCACAGAAAATCAACCAACAAACACTGAAAATCAACTAAATTCTTTGACATTCCTGAATTTTTTTGTAACTGATAAGTTACATAATGAGATAAATATATACAGTGGAACCCCACAATTATGAACACCTGGGGGACTGACAAAAGTGGTCATAATTTGGGGATGGTCGTATTTGTGAAACTCTAAATTACCTGGATTGTATATTCGGGACAAATAAATTGGTTGTAATTGTGGGGGTGGTGGCAATTGCCGGGTGGTCGCAAGGCGGGGTGGTTGCAAGGCGGGTTCCAATGTGTGTGTGTGTGTGTATATATATATATATATATATATATATATATATATATATATATAGATAGATAGATATAAATTAGTGGAGTGCAGATGAATCAATGAAATTGACAATTTTTCATTTTCTTTTAAAATCAAATTGCATTTTTGCATTATCAATTAAAACCAACTCTAGTATATGGGTAGTCAACAAGGGACTTCGTGTATCCGCCTAAAACAGAAGATAGGAGTGATTTTATCCCACGGCAGACAAACAGATGGATGCTGTGAAAAATGGTTGCAGGTGACGCCTCTAGTTTTGTGAATGATAAAGAGCTATGTGCGATCCATACACATGCAAAATTTCAGGAGGATATTTCTTACCAGTCCTGTGATATTAGCATTGATGTTTGCAGCATAAACACAAATGTAGGTGGTACCTGCCATAAAATCAAGAAAGCTATCCAAGATGTTCACACATGCAATATTTCAGGTGAATAAGTTCAACCACTGCAGATATATCAGTGATTTTTACTGATGGCAGATAAACAGATGGACACTGTGCAATAATGGTAGCAGGTGGTGCCACCAGTTCTTTTGTATGATATAGAGCTATCCAAGCGGTACACTTGTGCAAAACTTCTGCCCCATTGGTATAAGGAGTCTGAAGATATGTGGGTTAATGTGTGAAAAAAAGACACACAGCTGGACACACTGCAGGGAGGAAAGGTCATGGGTTAATGCCAAATGGTTGGGCACCAGTTCACATGTTTTAAAAAAAATCAGTCCTCTGGTCTCAGACAAACACTGTGGCAGCATAGATGTCTTTGGCAGAACCCGGTCAAAAACATAGTTTTCAGAAATTTTTCTTTTGGCAGATACAATTATGCATGCACATGCAATGTATGTAATCCTGTCAGAGATTCCCAAACACAAAGTAACGAACAACATCAAAATTGAACCTTGCACAGCTAACAATGCTCAATGGATGTAGGTGGATTTATGGTTCCATTATGAGTACCAATGTAAATGTCAAACTTTCCTAGAATCAATCATTTAGGCACTGGTATACATCAGGTTTCATGGTAATACAGAAAATACATAAAATAATCAATTAATACTCAATCATAAGTCATTTTTATTTTTCAATCATGGATTATGATTTTAAAACCAATTCCTTCCGCTAATTTAAATGAATATATAACTGAAATTGGCATTTACTTCTCTCCTGACAAGCTGCTGTTGGCAATGTTAGTACCAATTTGACCATCAGGTGGCGATAACTCTTCCTCATTCCAAAGCCCTGGGCACATACCAAACCATGCCTGATTCTCTGGTCAGTATAAAAATGTCACTATTGAACTATAATTTTCATTTCTGAATAAAATAAATTCCTTTGTTTTTAGAGTATTTAAAAAATAAGTAAGGAAGTATATTAGACCTTCAAACTGTGAAAGGAATATATATACTGTATGTAAATTATTTACTTTGTTATATATTATGATAAATAATACTTTTACCCTTATTCATCTAATAACTTTATAATAGTTATCAGTTAATACAAAAAAATATTCAGGAATGTCTAAAAAACTTTGTTGATTCTCAGTGCAACTGGTTGATTTTCCCGGTTGCTTTCTGTTGTTTTTGGAGGTTTCCTTCGAATAGTCTGACCAAACTAAACCATCCATACAGCAAGCTAGTCCCCCACTTGCTCCGTCACCTCCATTGTACTATTGGCAGGAAGTTCTACAGTGTACTGGATATTATCACTCTCTGTAATTTCTTTGTCTGGGGTAGTAATATCATCGGCTCCCTCCATGATGATTAACTACAAAACAAGACAAAGTTCTAGGTCATGCATTCAAGGTCAAATGTAAAGATAAGTTTCAATCAATAATTGGTATCACCTTTATAACAATTGTAAAACACAGTAATTTGAATTAATCATGATACTTGATATTTTTCTTTTTCAAATATAAGTGGCAAAAATGTATTCCAAAAGGCCAATTTAAAAGGGCATTGTCAGATTACTTTTAGAATTACCACAGTCCACACAGGTGGACTAGTTAAGAGTTGACTGATTGCTGCTGGTAATTGAAAGGATATAATAAAATGTTTAATATTTATATGTAATATTTCGAGTAATATGTATTATATAATAAAAATATTAAAATTTTTTACCAACCTGTTGTGTATTACTATCTCCAGTGGAACTCTCCATCTTGACAAGGTGCAAGGTACCACCAAGTGGCATGACAAGGCCCTCAGGTAACTGTAACACCTGAGGAGACTGGAGTCCTGGCACCTCAAGTACCTGAAGAAAGAGTAAAGTAAACTAGATCAGAGATGTGATGAGGCACTCAGGTAACTGTAACACCTGAGGAGACTGGAGTCCTGGGACCTCAAGTATCTGAGGAAACAGTAAAATAAACTAGATCAGAAACAAGATTAGGCCCTCAGGTAACTGTAACACCTGAGGAGACTGAAGTCCTGGCACCTCAAGTATCTGAGGAAACAGTAAAATAAACTAGATCAGAGCATGATGAGGCCCTCAGGTAACTGTAACACCTGAGGAGACTGAAGTCCTGGCACCTCAAGTACCTGAGGAAACAGTAAAATAAACTAGATCAGAAATGAGATTAGGCCCTCAGGTAACTGTAACACCTGAGGAGACTGAAGTCCTGGGACCTCAAGTACCTGAGGAAACAGTAAAACAAACTAGATCAGAGACACAATGAGGCCCTCAGGTAACTATAACACCTGAGGAGACTGAAGTCCTGGCACCTCAAGAGAGAGAGTAAAAAAGAGACAGGCAACCAGTTTAAGAGAGAAAAAGAGAAAGAGAGCAAGAAAATTTGACATCTGGAAAAAAGTCTAACTTGGAAAGAGCAGGAAATGTATTGAATACCAGTGGAAAATTTTAAGAGATACATTTTAAAAGGACCAATGAGTGTAATACATGTACCAGTAACAAATGTAACAAGTAATGTCTGAGTGACCTTGGACTGACCAAGATCATCCATATTCAAACTTGAAATAGCTCTTCATTGGATGCATCAGTAGTGTGGGTAAGGTAAATTTGCCACTTATTCTAAGTTATTAGCATGATCTGACATTATTTTAGCATGATCATTTCTATGACCTTGAAAAATTGCATCAAGGTCATCCATTAACAAAATTGAACTAGCCCTCCCTGGGATCCATCAATGACCAGGTTGTGTTTGCAGGGACAGATCCAGGATTCAGAAGAAGGGGGGACCAGCCCAGGAGGACTCAGAAAAAAACTAAAAAAAGGTCCCCAGGTCTGGAAAAGGGGGTCCAGGCACTAAAATTTGGTCTGAAAACCTTAGAAAAAGGTTGCAGTGACAGAAAAAAAGGGAGGAGTCTCGAATCCCTGGAAGCCCTCTGGATCTGCTTCTGGTTTGGTGACTGATCCTGTAATTCTTATCAAGTTATTGTGCTTACATCAATTAGCATAATGACATCAGTCACCTTAAAAAAAAATGTGTCAAGGTCATCCATATTTGAATTTGAACTCTCCATGTGTTGCATCAAAAGTTCGAGATTGGTGATTCCATATCAGTTTGTTATTTAGCTAACACCTTACTTCAGAGGGACGGGCTGACAGACAGATTTCCACTATTTCTATATTCCCTTTCAAAACCATTGACCGGGGACATAGAAATAATGAGCGTCTGTCCTTCACTACAGAGAGGGAACATGAGAGAAGGAGACAAAGAAAAAGAGAAAGAGACACAGACACAGAGAGAGAAACAGACACAGAGAGAGAAAGCAAGAGAGACACTTAGAGAGACAGACACACAGACAGACAGAGACAAAGAGCAGGAGCAGAGGGAGGGACGGAGTGAGAGAGGACAGGAGACATAGACATAGTCAATATAATAAAAGGAAAATGCAGAGAAATTCCTGTGACAAAAACAATATAAGAAAGTGAAAAACAGCAAACCATTGCATAATCAAGCTCTATGCGGGCTGATCATCTGATACCACAGTGTTATTAGCCAACCTTATCAGCTGCCTGGGAGCACAGAGCCAACAGTGGCCAGAGCATGCAACAAAAAAAGTCAGATTCAGCGATTGATTAGTGTGGTTCTGACCCTGAGAAACTTTGATTCGTGTTTATATAATAAGACCACTAAAGCCTATTAGGCAAAGGTCAAGATCAAAAGGTCAAAAGAACATTCCACTTTAGTGGCACATGCATGCTTTAATAAAAAGACATTTATTTGCCATTTCACAAGGGGCCTTATTCAGAACAGCTGAAACGACTGATCAAGGGTGACTTGGGGTAGGTGATTGTTTAATTAATAATGTATATTTATCAATAATTTCTTAGAGTGTGCAATATAATGTCATTAGCTGCATTTATAATGTGATTAAGCTCATTTATATTAATGCTGCATTAAAATGTAAATAATTAAATTATCAATTTCTTCTGAAAGATTTTATGAATACCCTGACCTAAAAACATAACTAGCTGTAACAAGATTTGAATTAAGAGCAATACAGAGGGTGCAATTTATGCCCGTCATATGTTTTGTGACCTCTGACCTCACTAAATACATGTATATGTGAATTTTGCCTAGAATTTAATTCAGGGGAGAAACTCTATTGGTTAATATTTATAATGAGTTTCATTAAAATCGATCAGATTTTGGTTGAGTCATCAAAATTCCACCAAAGTATGGTGACATTTGACCTAATTCAATATAATTAAAATTTTTGCAGAAATTAAACTTAGGCGAGATATTATATTTGTTAACATTTCTTCTGAGATTCATAGAAATCCATCATAATTAATCCTGGTGAGTTATCACGGTGACACCATTAAGCAGCTTGGTGACCTCTGACTTCATTAAATATGTATGGATTTAGACTCTAATCCAACTCGGATGAAATAATCTATTGGTTGGAAGTTATGGTGAGTTCCATCAAAATCCCTCAAATCCCTGGTAAGTTATTGCAGTGACAATAACAGTGAACGGACAGACAACAGATTGAAGGACGGATGGATGGACCATTATAGACAGGGGAATAAAACAAGTGACCCATGGGTCATGACGCTCAGCTGCCAAGCATGATCTGCGACATCATGGGCTGAGATTAACAACTTCCAGTCAAATTTTGAAGAACCAATTTGCCAATTTGTATAAATTTTCTACGACAACAGAAATATATATCACCTATGTCTGGTTAAAACACAGTGAATTGATGGTCTGAGGAAAATGTATGATTGTTAAGGTATCCAGAACTGTTCCCATAGCTTACTTGATACCTGTCAGTCTCAAAAGGAACACCACAAAGGGCAAATATAAGATCAAAATATATAGCAAAAAATCAAGGAAATCCATGCAAGAATTACTGAGAAACAGGTGCTTCTGTATGAATTTTTATTCAATACAAGCCAACTGTAATGCACTTTCATATATGATGATAATATTTATTAAGAAATATTTGACCCAATCCTTTGCAAGATTACATTAATATACGTCCGACTGCCTTCACTTTAACAGTTCTTGAGATAATATGATCAAAAGGAATTTAAAGATGGTTGCTTGGTGGCCATTTTGGACTTCTGACAGGTCTGAAATCAGACAACAACCATTCTCTAAATCGGACCAAAAATTGAAGGAAAATTACTGAAACTGCACTGAAAAAAAGGATTTCTAAGGTGGCTAACTGGCAGACATAATGGATTTCTGACAAGTCTGAAATTTAATATCACACATCCTCCAATAAGAGACCAAACTTGGGGCAAATTCTCCAAGTGATGTTACAGTAATGAATGTCCAAAACAATTCAAAAGGCATGTTCAGGCACTCATATCAGATTTATAGATATGCAAATGTAAAAGTGTAGGTCCAATATTTTTTACAATCACTCTGCTTTTCAATGGGGTCAGCAGGGTTGGTAAACTGCAAAACCTGAAAGAAAAGAAATGCAGAAAGCATGACTAAGAGTCTTGTAATAAAATAAAGCCATCCTAAATCAAGTACACATCCAAATATTATGAGAACAAACACTTGCTTTTATATGTGGTGATTTATACAAAAATATTCAGATATCTAGGAAACTAAGTTTATTGCTATGATTCCATAAAATAAACTGCAAAATGTTCCCATCATCTTATAAATCAGTAGCTAAACCTTAATACTACACTCTCATAGTGTTAATTCCTGGCTGAAGTATTCCAACAACAGTGTTTTGTTATGCAGTAACGAGGTACTTATCACTCAGCCTTATCACTTAATAGCCTGATACAAAAGGGAGTCATATGTCACCAGTGTCACTCACAATTACAGCCACGGGGTGAGATGTACCAGCTGGAGTGCAAGCTTATATATACAAGAAAAATAGAGATGGTCTACAAAATAAGTTGACCTGACCTATGACCTTTGCCTTTTGCCCACATATCAACTGGATTCTTTCTGAATGATGGGTAACTACTAACCAATTACATCTGGCCAGGTGTAATTACTTGGCAACCAATGAGTGAATAACTGGTACCTGGAGATCTCGGACCTTTTACATCTCGGCCCATACGAAGTCGGCCACTTCAGATCGGACCATTACGATCTCGGACCACTGGGCCGACGATCTCGGACCACTTTGTATCTGGCAACTACGATCTCGGACCACTTTGCGATCGGGCAACTACGATCTCGTTATGAAATAACCGATGTAATGTTTATAATACACAATATTATTTCGTCTGCGCGCGATTCATATATTAAAAATTCCATTTGGATAAGTTAGGCCTACGACATAGCTCAGTATGTATAGCCACTCAAAAAACATTTGACACATACAGGCACACACACTTTATTTACACTTAATTTATAATAGTTTGTGTGAAACGCATGACACCATATTCTAACTCAAAGGGAAATGACAAAGTTTATTAGAATTTAATATAAACAATATTAAAAGAGGTATGAAACCCGAAATATATATGAAATTTGTGATAAACTACGTAAACCAAAACTGAACAAATAAGCACATGTGAATTAAAGAATCAGAACTGGTGTATTGCTGTTACATATTTACAATTCAACTACTGTACTAGATAATATGAAAGAGTGAAAACAGTTGTAGTTTAGATATAGAAACATAAATTCAAAAGTGGGAATTGACACCATATTTAAACTCAAAGAGCTGAAAGGTTTATTAGAATTTCGTATATATTCAATATAAAAACGAGATTCAATCTTTCTCTCATTCAGTCTTTCATTCATTTTGTCTATCTATCAATCAATTTTTCTTTTATTCAAACTGTCTATCATTCAATATTTCTTTCATCAATTCATTAAGTCCTACGTTCATTAAATCTATTTTTATTCATTCTTTCTTTCATTCATTCATTCATTAAGTCTAATTCAAACTTTCATTCATTGTGTCTATCATTCAATTTTTCTTTTATTCCATCTGTCTATCATTCATTCTTTCATTCATTTAATCTTACATTCATTTTGTCCTCTTTCATTCTTTATCACACACTCGTATACTTTAGAATTATTTATAAATTAGTATTAAGACGATATAAAGCGAATGATTAATGATGGAGAGAATGATAAAGAGAGAGAGGCAACAGTTATGCGAGTAGTAATAATGTTTTAATAATTAGCTTTAACATCGTTTGAAGACGGAACATACACATTTAACAACGACATCATGAGTCTGATCTTGGTCTGAATGGGTCCGATATAGTGGTCCGAGATGGTACGGAATGTGGTCCGAGATCGTCGACGGGGTGGTCCGAGATTGTACTAAGTGGTCCGACTTTGTGTGGGCCGAGATGTAAAAGGTCCGAGATCTCCAGAAAGCGAATAACTTAGACCTGCAACCTTTAACCTCCTGACCAGCTGACCTCAAAATCAATTAGTTATTTCTTCATGCAAAAAGACCCATAAATATGAAGTTTGAATCACACTGAGTGATGCAGAGATGTGGCATATGTGAAAGACTGAAGGTTTGGGTTGAACAGTTTCACTTGAAATATGTTCACAAGCATTTAGAACAATATTGTGACCTTGACCTTTGACCTTTTGAACTCAACATCAATAGGCTTCTTCCCCTGTTGGTAGGTAAGCCATATTTGACAGATGGAAAGTATAGATTGAAAAGTTTGCCTGAAAATGACTCCTCGCAAGAAGAGGATGCTGTAAACTTGACCTTTGACCTCAAAATCAACAGGTCTTTTCCCCTGTTGGCAGAGAAGTGATATCAGTGCTGAAAGATTTGGAATGAAAGGTCTAGCTTGAAATGTGTCCACAACCTGTTCAAAGAAGTGGATCCTGTGACCCTGACCTTTGACCTTGTGACCTCAACATCTATAGGATTCTTCTCCCACTTAGTAGGTAAGCAATATGTGAAAGATAAAAGAATTGGGATGAAAGGTTTGGCTTAAAATGCATCCACAGGCTTTTCAAAGAAGTTGGTTCTGTGACCTTGACCTTTGACCTTGTGACCTAAAAAAATTATGGTTCTTCCCCTGTTGGTAGGTGAGCTGTATGTGAAAGATGTAGGGTTTAGGATGAAACACACCCAATAACTTTGAGAATATAGGTCACAGTGACCTAATTTCAGGTTTGCAAGGAGATCTTTTTAGAACCTCTAAGACTGCATAGGGTTCATGGCCCTAGCCCCTACGGTTACGATTTGTGCCCTGCTAACGGCCGGACGGCCGGCCAGACGGCCGGCCTGATGGACAGACGGACAAAGACCCATCGCTATAGCCCAGCATGACTGAAAGTCAGCTGAGCTAAAAATAATTAAATCATGATTTAACAGCACATGTTGAAACAGACAGAGGGAAATTCACTTGCAAATCTGAATCATCAGATTTTAAATAAATCCATAAAATCAAGCTGACAGGAGATATATATTTTATTTATTATGATTATTTTTTTTTACAGGAATTGTACTGCTAGTTTTATTAATTAGTTAACTCTAAAACCAATAAAGATACAAAAACCTCTATTACCCCCTTTATTCAGTGATGCCGGTTAATCAGCAGAAAAAGGGTGTAACAGGAAAAAAGTATAAAATTGTCAGGAAAAAAATGCGAAAAGTAAAAATCAGTGCCAAAAAGTGCATTTTTTGTACCATTAAACAGCATGCACTACTTCTACACAAACTTCAGATATAGAATAATATATATATACATTCCATATATCCATTGATTTTGTAAAAGATGGGTAGGATCGCCATAGAAAAATCATTGCTAATAACATGCTACTATTACAAACATTAACAGAGCTCGTCTGCTGCACTCAGTTAGTTCAGGTAAACAGCCTTTAATCAGCATTCCCTCATTCCAAACACTAAATATCTGCTGGATGAAACTAGAATACTAACAGATCAGGAGGGGCCCCGCAAAAGACCCCACAGAAGGGTCTATCAGAAACTATACCAGCTGGTGGACTCAGCAATCACAAAGCAAAAACAGATAGTATGCTAATAGTTTATAAAACCCGAATTTCTAGTTTGTGGGTTGAGAAAACCAAAACAATGGTCAAGATCACTTCATATTTAAACTGTGACAAGACTTCATGTTTAGACTGAGACCGTGACTTCATGTCTAGACTGTATTCAAGACTTAATGTTAAGACTGCGACCAAGACTCAATGTTTAGACTGTGACCAAGACTCAATGTTTAGACTGTGACCAAGACTCAATGTCTAAACAGTGACCAAGACTTCATGGATAGACTGTGACCAAGACTCAATGTTAAGACTGTGACCAAGACTACATGTTTAGACAGTAACCAAGATTCCATGTTTAGACTGTGACCAAGACTCAATGTTTAAACTGTGACCAAGACTTCATGTTTAGACTGTGAGCAAGACTTCATGTTTAGACTGTGACCAAGACTCAATGTTTAAACTGTGACCAAGACTTCATGTTTAGACTGTGAGCAAGACTTCATGTTTAGACTGTGACCAAGACTCAATGTTTAAACTGTGACCAAGACTTCATGTTTAGACTGTGAGCAAGACTTCATGTTTAGACTGTGACCATGACTTCATTGAAAGACTTTGACTAAGACTTCATGTTAAGACTGTGACCAAGACTCAATGTTTAGACTGTGACCAAGACTCAATGTGTAAACAGTGACCAAGACTTCATGGATAGACTGTAACCATGTCTTCATGTTTAGACTGTGACCAAATCTCATTATTAAGACTGTGACCATGACTTCATGGAAAGACTGTGACCAAGATTTCATGTTTAGACTGTGACAAAGACTTCATGTTCAGACCATGACCAAGACTTCATGTTTATACTGAGATAAAGATTTAATGTTTAGACTGTGACCAAGGCTTCATATTTAGACTGTCGCCAAGACTACTGGTAATATCACTACATGCACATCTACCCTTTAAAATAAAACCAACTAATGTTTAACTTCATTTGTATCAAAGTATTAATGTCATTAGGCCTTTGACACCCAAAGATTTTTAGGTATAATTGTATTTGTACATATTATCCTTGACCTGTAAAATGTACAGGCTGATATACATGTTTATAATATTTGATTTAACCCCAAAAGGTTTTATTATTTGTGATTAATGGCTTAAACTTTCAGACGTCTGACTAAACAGAACTTTCATGATAAAACACAAATTCCAAGCCCTGGATTTTATTAGAATTTCACATTTTATGGCACACTTCAGAGTAAATTAGTTTAAACAAACAATAAAATTTTCAATGTAAATAATGTGTATTCTTGGAAACTATTTTATAATTTCAGATATTTTGCTTTCCATACAACATTGTTTATCTGTGAGTTTATATTTCCCAGAAATTAGTGGTTTGACAGGTGATTATCTTGTTTTAAAGGTTATATGGCATTGGGTTTCTGGACAAAAATTGCAAAGATGTGTTTCTTTTAATAATCAATTAAACTGTTTGCATTTTCATTTAACAGATCATTAAATAATAATGGCTGTACATGTAATGGTGACTTTTCATCAGCTTTAAACCTTTAAATCTGTCAGAAACCTGAGAAAGGTGGGGCACAAAGCAGCAACCTTGACCATAAGATGAAAAAGTGTGAACAAACCAGCAAAAACCTCGACTTTCTGCATGGTTACAACCTGGGCTGATTTTTTCAACCTTAAAGGAACCTATTCATCTATAAAGCAAGTTGAATTAACATGAATAATAGTGTCTCCTCTTTGAAATATAATAGAACCTTCCAAAATATTGCACTGAAACCATTGGCTTACTCCTGTATATGAGTGTTAAGAAAAGTGAACTGGGCACGAATCCTGGCACCAACATAAACATAGCGTGAATGCCACCTGCTTTGTCCATTTTCTTATCAGGTTTACAACCAGGGTTTCATAACTGTGCACGTTCATGTTCAGGCCACAACACCTGCCAGTCAGGAGATGCCTGAATGAATTTGCCCTAAAAAAATGTTAAACATGTTCCCACGTACTGGATGAAACATTGCTGGAAACCTTGGACCTATTGCACAAATCTGTTGCGATACATTTAGTTCTTCAATGAATTAACATTCAGCCCATGGACCATTATGTCAATCTAAGCAGAGTTATATCAGATGACATGAAGGTTCAAGTATGGACTAGTTTGGATTACTCCTTGTTTGGGATCACATTGCCTTTTTCTGGTCAACAGATACATGTGGACTGTGTTTACTCACACACAGAACCATAACAAGCTCAAGGGGAGGTACTGAGACTGCGTGCTTTGATGGTAGCAGTGATGTAGTGGAGTCCACACTATCCTAGTCTGAGTGCAAGTCTGAGTCCAGGCTGGCCGAGTCCCAGTCCAAGCCCCTTAGTTTCAAATCCAAGTCTAGCTTCTTCAAGTCCGAGTATTTCTGAAACTGAGTCCAAGTCTGAGTCCAGGCACAAATATATTTATAAATAAGGGACCTATGGGTCACGGCGCTCAGCTGTTATATATGATTTAAAAAATATGATTTAGGAATGAGGCATATGCTGGTTTGGTGTGGTAATAAATATAAGCTTTATTATGAGTTGTTGGTGTTTAGCTTATGTATGATTATGATATTATCTTTGGAGACAGGGAAGAGGATTGATTTCATTTATTTTATTAACAAATGGAGTACTATTGTCACACAGATTTTGACTTGGCCATATAACTTATAAGCAGAACATATGATATAAGAGTTTAACTATTTATTAAAAAAAAATTACAAATATTGTCCCAAATATAATTTTTATTAAAAATAATAAGAGAATCTTATGATTTTTTAAAATGGAATATAACTGAAATGATTATTAAAATAATATTAAAGAATATATTCATGAATGCATTCATGAATACATTTTGAAAGTATTTGCACTGGTATTCATATACTTTCATTTTTACCTGAATTCCAATTCTTTATGCAAGACATTTTATAATGGAGTACATATTCATATTCGTATTTAAATACAATTGCAAAGTTTTCCCACCATTACTGGCATTTATTCAGTTTTCACCAAACAATTATGTTGAGAATCCAGAATATACAAAATTCACACATTTAAATTATGATCAAAAGTACCTGGTTTTATGGCTTTTATTTATATTAAAAAAAAAATGTAATATATTCATTTTAGACTAATTTCACATCAATGTACACACTAGACACAGTAGGAATCTAGATTAATAATATCAACTGCATCTTTGTCTATCATTAATTTCCTTCATATGATCCCTTATGATTAGTAATGAATAATATGATTTACTTTTTTATCATTAAAATTTCACTGAAAAATACCATAGGTGACTGCATGGTGTTATTTGGAGTATGTGACATTCTATCCATCGATACAAGATTCTTTTATCATCAGTAACTGCAAGTTGATTTCCTGTTATTATAAACTAACAAATTCTTTTTTATTTTTCTTTAATTTGTTATTAAAAAACAATAAAAATTTATTAATTTATTGTTAATTGTTATGTTGTTGGTTAAAACTACTAGATGAGTTGGGTTGGACACCTGGATCAACTGTGGCTGGCCATAAGCTGCCTACCTGCAACAGTGTATGGCTCGCCTCAAGCATGCATAATTTGCTGAAAGTTCAACAAGGTCAACATACAGGTGACTCAAGAGGGGCTGGAGAGAGTTAAGGTCTGACATGGTCTCATAAAAACATTAATAAAAGCTACAATTTTTGGCCAATTTCTTTCAGCTTTCTAAACTAAAAAGCTGAAATCCTTGTGTGCATGATATGAAAATTATATCAACCGTGCTCACAGGAAACAAATGTGCCATGGTCAAAGTTGGGCAAAATTTAAGGTACTAATTTTATATTTATACTAATAACATATAAAATTTGAAAAATTCAGGACTAATTTGGGGTATTCAATTGAATCTTGATTAAATAATGTTACATCCCTGGCAAAAAAACTCTAGCTTCAGCAATCCCCTTGTTAAGGGAGTAAATATATTTCTTTACATAGTGCATTATGTTTGGGCCCATAACTTAGAACAATTACACAATACTGACATCATTTCTGGCATATGCATAGAGAATGTATAGAAAAATATGTATATTATATATGATTAAAGTCACATCAGTGGTTTTGATATTAGGCAGTCTTGAAGTGTAACAATGGGTTTTTAATGGAAAAATGAAGTTTTTCATTAATATCTCGAAGGTATTAAGTCCTAGAGACCAAATTCTTGGCATGGTAGGGAATTTTGGAGACATCTAATTGTATGCCAAATTTTAGGAACTGAGAGCTGAAGCTGGGGAGCTGAGCTCTTGCAAACTGCATAACACTAGCTTGATGTAAACAATCTGTTACATGGTGCTTGAAAACTTGAATAAAATCTACAGTTTTTGATCAACTGGTTTCAAATTTTTGGTGTTAACAGACAAAATGCTAACAAAAACATGCTGAGAAAATTAAATCCACAGTACTTACAGTAAAAAAACGTGCCATGGTCAAAGTTGGGCAAAATTTAAGGTACCAATTTTTTATTTTTGTTAATATTTTGAAAAATTTAAAAGATTTTGATCTAATTTTGGGTATATAATTTAATTTTGATAAATTAAAGTTATATTACTGGAAAAAAAGTCCATAGCTTTAACAAGTTTTGTGTTAAGTGATCAAATATCTTTCCTGATTTTTTACAAAATGCATTATGTTTGGGCCCATAACTTTTTTAAATTATATAATACAGACATAATTTCTGGCATGTACATAGGAACTATAAAGAAGAATATTTATGGTAAATATGAGGGAAAACAGATGAGTGGTTTTGATATTAGGCAGTCCTGAAGTGTGAAAATAGGTTTTTAATAAAAAATTGAGGTTTTTCCTTAATTTCTCAAAGGAACGAAGTCGCAAAGACCCAGTTTTCGGCTTGGTAGGAGATCTTGGGGACATCTAACATTATGCTGAATTTTGGATCCCTAGGTCTTACGGTTTCAAAACGTGCCACATCTACGGACGGACGGACGGACGGACGGACGGACGGACGGACGGACAGACGGACGGACGACGGACAATGGACCATGACTATAGCTCAGATGACTTATAGTCAGCTGAGCTAAAAAAACATAAAACATGGAAATCTGATAGTGTATTTTCTTGATAGTCCATTTTTTTTTAATTAAATTTTTAATTACATTTAGCTTAAGATCTGTCCTATTCAGTAATCAGAGGGAAATTCAATATGGGCTGATCTCATTGTATTTTTAATATTCCGTCAATAGTTCATAAACAGCTCAGCCTTTGTGGTGCATTTTCAAATACTACTGTAAGAACTTTGGAGGCAATTTTTGATTCTGCTGGACTCTATATGGACTCCTACTGATATCTTGAGTCCTTACATCTGAGTACAAGTCCTGGTCCAGGCCCATTGAGTTGATCATAGTCCGAATCCCAGAAAAAGTGGACAAGTCCGAATACACTGAATGGTTTGCTGGGAGACTTTTGTATCAAGATAAACTTAAATGAAAGTGTGAAAGAATACACCTGTATAATATTGCTCCTGATTATGTCCCTTTAACAAATGCTGAAAAAGAACAACACATGCTTAATTTAAACAAGCAAATCAAGGAATATAAGTCCCCTGCTTCTGCCTCTTGTTGTCTTTCATGCTGAGCTGATCAATACATTTAAGTTTTTATGTTTGCCTGAAGATGCCTCCAAATGTCATAATTTTGGATGTGAAATATGAACAAAGTTTAATATTTTTGTATTTTGAGCTGGGAAGAATAAATCTTCAGACAGACACTAAAAAAACAATCCCAACCAAGGTATGCATGAGAGCAATCACTGACCCAAATTTGAATGAAATCGCATAATATTCAGGAAAGTCATCACACGGAAACGAAAATCTAACGGACTGACAGACAGACCCACAGACAGACTGAGAGACAGACAAACCGAAATCAATGTACCCTGTTCCAGGAAGCTGGGGACAAAAAGTAAGATTTTACATCATGCATTCTTTTCTGATCCAGCTTGAACCATTAAAGCCAAAATTTTTAAAAAAGTTTCCATAAAACCCCCTCCAATACCCTCCCCCTTGGTAATTCTGGGTTGAGTACTCTTCCTTGTCCCTAAATCCTCCATCTAGCAAGCCCTGACAAAGATATATTTGTTCAAGTTCAAGTTTCAATCAGACTTACCAGTTAATAGTCACATGTATATCTTTTGATGAGTATAATTATATTAAAGAGTAACATTATGAAGCAACCAGTCTCTCGGAATTTAAAAGTAAACTAAAATATATTTGTTCATGGAATATTTTTATGCCTATTCATTTTTATACAATGTTTTACATATTGATAATGAAATGTTTGAACATTTTAGTAGAATTTTGATAGCTTTAGTAGGTAATTTTAATACTGATTAATAGATGTTTTATTAATATTGAAACCTTCTGAATGTAAAATTTTAGCCAATTGGACTTTATTTCTTTACTTTTTGCAAGTGAAATGTTACGACAAACTCTTTCTTTCATGCATTCCAGGAGATCTTTAAACATTAGCATGATTTGCAAGTTGCTTAATACTCTTCATTTTTTTCCAGACTTTCAAAATATGACAAAAGAAACTGTTTAATATAGACACATTTTGTATGACCGCCACACTGTGAAAACTCTAGTAACAGGATTCAGTGAATTGTGCCATCACTTACTTTGACCTGAAAGTGACCTTCCTCTGCCTCAGTCAAGGGCACTGCTTCTGTCGTTAACCCTGTCAATAGACTGGTCTGCCTCTCCTTTACCACTCCATCTGTTTGTTAAAATTGTATTAAAAACTGTAACAGTGTTGTAGTATTTGTAAAAATGAACACAAATACTCATTATTTAAAACTGACTATTGTTTTATAATAGGAGAGCAACTACAGAAATGCAAATGACCATATATATTAAGTCTTTGTGTGGTTTGACTGTGTTGTTGAACACTATTCCTGTCAGACTCTCAACTCTGGACACTTTAATGTTGCTGTTTTTATATCTGGGATAAAGTGGCATGAAAATGTACAGGAATACTCTAGGCAGTTCTGGACAAGGAGGTCATTGTCCAGAATTACTATGTTTTACCTCACTCACGCCACCTATAAGTAGTTGGTTACACTAACACCCATTGTCAGGCCTGTGGGTGAACCTGGGTGTTTATGGTTGTTCCTGTTCTGAGTTTTCTTTGTAACGTAAAAGCTCGATTCCATAAGGACATTGTTGTTGTCTGTCGTGGTGGCAGCAGGAATTAGCCCATGTCTTCGGCACATAGAAGACTCTTTACATCAACATTCACCCCTTGTAGCCCACAAGAGCTCAATAAACATTCAACCTGAATCAGTGATAAGCCATAAAAAAACAGTAATATCCCCCATTTCCTGTCACTGAACTTTACAGCATGGCAACCCCAAAGGGGCCGAAGCAATGGCAATTGACTTATGATAAGATGACAGACATGTTTCAAAAAACCATTGATAAAATTACAGAATATTACTCTATACACTAAATTCTGGTTTTCAGCTTTCAGTGAAAATAAATTACATAAATTTTCCACAATTAATTCTCAATTTTGTAGATGATTTTCTAGCAAATTTCTACATTCAAAGCCACAACAGGCAACCTTCCAGTAGATACTCTGTTTGAACATGAGACAAAATATAACAGACTCACTGGTAAAAAAGGGTAACTCATTTTCCATGTTTTCCCTGATTTCAAAGATTGATGGGAATTCCATTGTGTACAAGACAGCAGACCTACACTTGAACCTTCATAAGTTTAAGAATTTTTTTACATTTTACAATCTATCCTGTACCTGACTTGACTGTTGCTTCTTGAGCCACATGTATACGAGGAATACGGATCTGGTTGGACTTGACTTCTACCTTGTGGACTGCCCTTAGATGCTTCGTTAAATTCCCTTTCACAGCTGTCTTGTAACTACACAGGTGACATGGGAATGGTGTCTCCCCCTGGCGGACAAAAAAATGGTTTATTTGTAATAATCAGACTCCCATAATCAGCATCATTTGAGCAAATATGTTTATATCTAAAGAACAGGTCAGTCCATGACTTTTAAATCTTGAAAATATGCAATCACCATTTTCATTTGATTTTGACATGACAAAATGAGTGGAAAGTGAGATCTCATTTGTATTTCACTTTATCTGGTGCAAGATATATTGAATTCTGTTTTTCAAGATGGTGTTGGTGACAGTTTTGAATTCTGAGCTCTGGAATAGTTAGCTGTCACTCATAAGGTTCATGGCAGCCAAAATTCTTCTTAAATGGCTCTGGATTTCAAATTCATCAAGAGAACAAGAATACTGCAAAAGAGCATAATACAACCATAGTATGTCTTTGACCCCTGACCTTATTACATATATGCACATTTTTCCAAGAATAAATTTTAGGTGAAACACCCTTTTGGTAAAAATTTATAATGAGTTGGGTAAAATTAATTAAATTTTTGGTAAGTAATCACCACAAAAAAACCAAAGAAGCCTGGTGACCTTTAACCTTAATAAAAATTTGCATACTCAGGGGAGATAACCTATTGGTACACAGTTAAAGTGTGTTTTGTGAAAATCCATCCAATCCCTGGTAAGTGATTGCGGCAACATTAAAGTTAATGGTAATACAATGCCCAGACCATAAAAGACAGGTCTTAAACAGGTGTATGAAAAGGTACAAACAAGACCATCATGGATTCCAGGACTATGACACTACTTAAAGATGTCTTACCTTGTGTGTGTGTATGAGTCTCATGTGCTCGGCCAGTTTAAACTGAGACACTGTGGCATAGCTGCACTGTGAACACTGGTGGTTTCTCTCTGTGAACCAAAAATTACATCCTTATTACATCTCTTAGTACCAGGCTTGGGTATAAATTGCAGGTATATTTGCACTTTCATCTTAAAATGTCACATTTTTATTTAGATGCAGAGCTGCAAGTGGTAATGCATTTACATTTGCATTTGAGCATCACACCATATTATGTTCAAATGCTAATTTATGAAAATGATGGTGTAAGGATTTATCGCATAATGATTGGTATAAAAAAGCTTTTGTTATTAATTATATCATTATATAATATAATCATGTAATATTTGTTATTATATATTTTACCATAGTTTGTCCAAAACTGAGTTAATTTTTACAATATATATATGCATACTATTATAACAAAAGGAAAAATAGAGTAAAGTGCACATTATCTGTATATACATCAGTATTGCCATATGTATTTGATAATTTTTATTGCATGTAGACTTGCATTTTCTAAAATTTAATTGCTTTTCCATTTGCATTTGATTTATTTATATTATCTGCAAATGAAGTGTACTTCCACTAGGCAAAGTGTATGACTGATGTATAAGATCCTGATACTGACCCCCATGCCATCTCTTGTGATATCTTAGCTCACTCTCGGTGATGAAGCGCTTGTCACAGATATCACAGACATACGGCCTCTCATCTGTAATAAACCAATTAATAAAACTGTGCAATATTTTCCACATGATGCATTAAAAGCTTTTGTCTTTATCAGTATAAACACTCAGGAGTTAACTTAATAACCTTTACTTAACAACAACAATAAACACTACACAAATACTCTGTCTAAGTCTATAAGCACAGATTCAGAGATTCTGTAGACTCTGTCCTCTAGAATGGGACCTGATGGGCTGGAGAATGCTAGCAGACAATGAACACCAGATTATAATGGCGGCTGCTGTCAGGTGATGAAGTCTAGGGCTCAACATAAACAGTTAGCTGCTTGGGCAGGGCAAGTGAAAGTTCTAGAAAATCATGGAAGGGCTACCCAAAGTTAGCTCCTGATGTCCAACAGAAAACTTTAAGGCCTGAAACTTAACTAATCTTTCCATTTTCTTGCTTGGAAAAAAAATCACATTGATAATACCTCTACATCTTAAATTACATTAATGTTTATCTGTACAAATATTTAAGAGAAAAAATTATCCATATAAATTCATTAGAACAAATGTATTGTCTAATGTGCAATAAAACAATTGAGCAACTAAATCATGGGGAACGAACTTTGTGTCCATGGTTACAATCACTGATTTTGTATGGCAAGTAAAAATTCATGTAGGACAAGCAAAAACTAAATGTTACATGCCACACTGAGAACTCTTAAAAGCTAATCCCTGAATCATATATGTTGTATACACAATATGGCAAGAGCTTGACAAAACATCAGCTGAAATACAAGGGTTTTAAGCAAGAAAAAAAGGAGGGAAAATTACAGCAAATTTTATCCCGTCTTATTACCCTGATATAAAATTATTTTATATTACCTTTATGTCTCCTTATATGGGCATCATAACTGGTTTTTCTCAACAAAATCATGCTGCAAAACTCACACTGGAATCTGAAAGGTAACACATTTACAGTATTTTAATTTTTCTGTGCAAGGTATATTTTAGGGGTTTACAGATACACTGGTGCACAATTAGAACACAATACACAGTCAAATCCCGTAATGATGTCACTGTGATTTCCACTATTCAGTAATGTATGTGTCCCTCAGTGCCACATGATGCAAGTAAGGTGAAGTAGCAAGATCAGTAACAAACCAGGGCTTCTGCAGCACAGGGGTAGAACACAGGACTCAAAGCCGGGAGATTGTGAGTTAGAATCTCAGCTGAGGCAGTGAGATTTTTCACAGCCTGCCCCCATCAAGGGTGGTTGCTCTGCAGGCTTAATGGGAAAGCTGTGCCCTACAGCCATGTTTCACTCACAAAAGAGTGCACCTTTTAGGGGTTCCATGGTGGTACAACCCAGAATGGGGATGATTACACACCCAGGGCCTGCAGGTGCAGTAGTCACTGGGCCTGGTTATCACCAGGATATAAAATGAGAGGCATGTGATACTGCCCTGTCTTGTAGTCCAAAACCGGAATCGAAATAAGCAAATGTACATATACTTAGTTAAGCTAGTGTAGTGTCTTAGCTATAATACTACCACATGTGAACAGATTCAGCTGTAACACCCATGAGTGTAAATGCATGTGGAAATATTATGCTGTGACACAAATGGTTTTGTAGACCAGAGTGTTGCTTACTAAAGAAGACATCAGTCATTTATTACAGTTTGCATTAAAAATAATGGAGGCAATTACAAGTCAAACAAGTCAGTAACAAGTCAAATGACATTTAACTGGCAAACATCTCTTCATTTACAAAAAAAAAATAATTGTGAATAGTATGGATTTCAGTCTCCTTCTGTAACTACTTATTCCAGATTTAACCTGCATGCAGTTCTGGTGATTATCCTTTTACATCTAGATGATATAACATAGCTAAAAGCAGTATTCAAGGCTCACAGTGTTAAGAATGTTAAATTTATTTAAGATCCCTGTTTGGTTCTTTTGTGTAACCTCGCATACACACAACAGTAGCAGCCATATTTTACTTAGTGTTTTGACCCTGTGACACCATTTTACAATCTGCAAGACTGTTGCTCTAGGTTAACGAACCAGCCGAACCCACTATGCCCATGTTCGGCATCTCCAGAAATGTCCAAAATTCCTCTAAATTCAGTGAACCAATCAGATGGAAGTATCGCATCCATGTTCTGTTGATACATGGCTTTTCTTTGAATGAATATGTATGTGTGAATGCATAAATATATTTCTCTAGCCCTAACTTCATTGTAAAGATATAAAATTAAATGGATCATGATATTATACACTGGCCTTAAATGTGCAATAAGTCCATTAGGACTACGCGTGAAAGCTACCAAGTTCATACAGCAGAAATACACTGAGATTCTTACTTGGAGTATCGTTCTGGAAGTTCCACATTGTGCTTTCTGAAAAGGTGAAAGGTCAAGTTTGCGCTGTCCATTGTACTGAAGGAACACTGTGGACATGAAAACTTCTTCGGATCATCTGGATTACCGTGCTTTCTCTTCAGGTGCATCTGGAAATGAATACAGTTGAACCATTATATGTCCCATGCATATTGTAAATCATGTGTCATACATTTACCACATATTTTACAGCCAAGGCACTTTTATATGCTGTTTTGTGTAAATTTGGAGCCCGAGCTTGCAATCTTAATCAATGTAAAATGGAACACAGTGGAATTTATCTGAAGTCACAGGCGATCATAATTTCATTGACTACAATACTAAAACTTTGTGGGACCTTACTTGATGAGGGAAGCCTGAACATAAGTATATGGCTGATAAGATATCTAAAATTAGTAATCAGTAAATAAATTTGCTGCATTTTTCCTTTCTCCAAACTTATATGTAACCAAAATGTATGTCAACTGTCAATTAAAGTGACTGCTAAGGTAAACCACTACAAGTAATTGTATTCATGATCAAGTTTAACACATACATGATGTATACAGTGTGTACTACTTGAAACACACAAAAAATGGGAGGTCAGCTCTCTGCTAAATTTAATTTACTCCACCACCCCCACCCTCCCAAGCTCACCACTATCATGGATGGTTAGATGTAACTGCTGAGCAAAAATTTATTTTAAATTGATTTTAAACAGGTGAAAATAAATTCAAAGTATATAAAACATTATCCCTTGATTGGACAACTTTGTAAAGCAAATTTATATTGGTTGGAAATGGTTGTAAAATCATATTCAATGACTGAAAGATAAAAAATGACAGATGATTGATTATTAATTGATTATTCTATGTACCATCTGTATCATTGTGAAAATATGCTGTGTAGAATTATACCTAAATAAATACAGTTTAACTTGTACATCTTGCTGAAAAGTCAAGGTAGAGGCCATGTTGTTGACATATACATATATTTGTTGCACAAGGTCAAGTTTGAATGTTATTTGCTGTTATTTTATCAGGATAATATGACTTCTTTGAATGTGCATACATAATCATTTATAATCTATAATGCAAAAATGCAATCAATTTAATCAATTATGAAGGAAAATTTACCAATCATTAATATAATCTATCAAATGGCACACAACTACAAATGACTGATACCAGAGAAACATTAACTCTGGTACCTTGAATGTGCTCTCTTGTCTGAAGGACTGGCCACAGATGTCACACTTGTGAGGTCTGAGGCCTTCGTGGATCAGGAGGTGACTGCTGAGGGCAGGCTTCTGTTTAAATGCCTTGTTACAAACCTCGCACAAGTATGGACGCAGGCCCTCATGCATCTTCTTATGTTTGTCCATTGATGATGCATACAGGGTCTCATACTGACACCCCTTTATCTACAAGATAAAATGTCCAACTGTATATTAGGATAAAACATCCAACTTTATATCATCAATAATTTATGACAGCTCCAGAACAGAAGTTTGGTAGTGGGTGAACCCCTGGGAGTTTTACTCTAGCTTGGCACCAGATGAAAAGGTGTGAATTATTTTTGAAAATTGGATGATTAAGGAGTAATATTTGAGCATCTTTTATTGTTTTAGGTACAAATCACTATATATTCCACAAGTGTAATTACTTATCAATTTCTATATTCTATGCAACATTGTTTACATAGGTAAAACAGAATATAAATTTTTCAAGGATTGATAATTTTTTACAATTTTCATGAGCTAAACATGCCCTCAGTCAGAATATTCAGTGGGGGGGGGGGGGGGGGGGAGGGGGATATGGGTTGCACCTAACTGGTTCAGCCACTGGACAGATCCTTCTTTTAGCAAACTTTCATTTGAAAAGTTTGGCTGGTTTTACACGTTCAAACTTATCAGAACAATCAAATAAGGCTGTACCCATCACCTTGGTAACATCCAATTTTTACATTCAAATTCAACTGATCTTAATGTGATAGGATGGATATTATCTTATTTTAAACATATATGAATATCATTTTCTGTCCTCTGAATACCATCCCTTCTCCTAAATATGCAATGTAATCTTTATAGATACAGAGAAGACCCCAAATTTGGTATAAAATAGAACAAACAAATATGTCCCATAAAATTCTGTGATTGCCTCTTTGATTGCAAGGGTTTCAAATTTGCAATATTTGTAAAAGGGGCAATATGATGAAAATAAACCTTCATGAATAAAAGATCCCATTATTGAAAGCAAAGTAAAGGCTGACATTATGAATAGAAATAAATTGTGTTCATTCAAAGGTTGATATTTTAAATTTTATCAGATCTTTCCATTTGTCTGCCATTAACAAACAAATATTTTTGTTAATAAGAATTTGTGCATTTAATATTTGATATAATTCATTCACATAATAATGGTTATACTTTACGTTAAGGTCATTTGTATTGTGAGACCGTAAAAATGGAACCCTCGTGAAAAAAAATGAACTTGTGATCTTTTAATCCTGCAAATATGAAGCCAACCCCAACAGCTACCTCACAAGTGATCACTTCAAACTTCTTCTTATCAAAAGGGATGTAATGTTTGTGCTTCATGTGAATGTGCAGGTTTTTCTCAGATTGAGCGACATAGCCACACTTCTGACAGGAGTGAGGCAGGGATTTCTTCAGCTCAGGATGACACATTTTGACGTGATGCTTCAGTTCCTTCTGTGTTGAAAAATCCTGAAAAAAATTTTCACCTATGACATCATATATATGCATATTGTATACACACATGATACTTGATATTGATGACATTAAAAAGTCAAAAACAGTTTAGAAACTTAACATAATTCCAACTTCTGTGGTTGAATGGTATTAGTTACAGACTTAATATGTCTAAAGATCTTGCAACTGAAACTAAGGAAAGTCACATTTTAAGTTAGGGTTTTTTTTTACAAATTTGCAATATGATCGTTATTCAATATAAAAAAATTTTTAACCACTGACCAATTACTCCACCAAGTTTACCATAGGCATTTAATAATTAGTGCAACAGAAAAGGTTGTAACCTCCCAACATGGTACATGTTTCTTCACAAACATTGAATTTATCACTGGAGCAATCATTGATTATACACTGAGAATCTTTATATCTTGAGAAACCTAGAGAGTACAGCAACTCTAAAATTTAGTACCTGCAATTGGTATTTCAAACTCAAATAAAATTACCATCCACTCACCTTGCCACAATGAACACAATTGGTTTTTGATTTTCCGTCAAGCCTGTTTGTTTTATTAACAGAAGCCCTCGTCCCTCGAGACCCATCACCATCATCAGAATTTTCATCTTGCTCTTCCTTGACATCTCCCATTTCAATGTCCTCAGTTTGACCAGAATCTGGCTTTGATATATCTGGTTTCCCTTCTGTAACTGCATAATCTGTAAAATCAACTGCCTGATCTTTAGATTCACCTACTTGATCTTTGGATTCACCTGTCTGATCTCTAGATTCATCTGGCTGTTCTACAAAATCATCAGCAGGTCCATCTTTAGGATTATTTGCAGAGTCAACTTTGGTGGGGTGTAATTTATCTCCAGACACTGTCTGGTGGGAAGTTACATTTTGGTGTAACTGGTTCTCCTTTGTCTCTTTATTTGGTGATTCTATATTAGTTTTACAGTCTACACCACTGGGTTCCCCTCTGTATGATGAGTAATTAAAATCATCAACTTTTGGGATGACTGGTTTAACTTTCAATGCTGGGTTGTCAGTCACTATACTTAGTCCAGATATGCTTGCTGTTTCTTTCTCGTCCTTACTACCTCTTAGTGTGTCTTTTATTATCACTTCATAACCTGTATGTGCTGCTTCTTTAGTGGATGAAATATTCAATTCAGGTTGCTTTTTAGGGCTGTGTTTCATACTTTTCCCCCTTGGTGAAGTTGAATTTTCTTCTGTTTCACTACTGAGTTTTTGTTTTTTATTGAATATGCTATCTGTTGTAATAAAATCCTTGTCCAGTTTCAGCTTCCTGCTTCTTCTTAAACCATATGGACTGCTCGTAACTCTGGCCTCCAGAACATCTGGAGGGGGACTTTTCCTAACAAAATCTGGTTCCAAAACATTTGTATTTTTAACTTTAGGTGGGCGGCCCCTTCTTTTAGGCTTAGGCATTTCTTTTGAGCAAACCTTTTTAAAGTTTGTGTTTTCTGTTTTTACATCATCTTCTTCCATACAGTTTGGTTTATTACTCTCTCTTGCCCTGTCCTCAGATCTACCATCTTCTTTTGTTTCTCCTGGTTTCACTGAGTCTCCTTCTGCTTTTCCTGTTTCACAACCTTCTCTTGTTGTTTCTTTTGTTTTACATCTGTCCTCTATTGTTTCTTCTATGTGCTTTGCAGCAGATGCCAAAGTAGAACACACATCTTTTGGTACCTCCCAAACCTCTGCCTGCTCTTTGGAAGATGATTGGTTTTCAGCATCTGCAGCATCCTCCGATGAAGCTTGCTTGAATGATATACCTGTCAGTAGATCTAATTCTTTTGAATTCCTCGTTTCACTCAGTTCTCCATTCTGTGTAACAGATGACTCTGTGTCCTTCAAAGGATCCACTCTGCTTGCTTCTTGGACTTCAGCAGTTTGTTCACCATGACTGGTTTGGTCAGAGTTCTTGTGACTGGTGAGGTCATGTGGGGTTTTTGTGCATGGATCAGTGAAAATCGTGTTCACAGAGTTCTGATTGCATGCTGTGCCTTCTTCATATTGAGATGGACATAGGCCTAATGGTGAAAGTTTGCTTTGTGTTTCAACAGCTTTTAACAGTACACCCATGTGACCCAAGCTAAATTCAGCCTCGTTTGTGTCTGTGGACAAATCATTATTTCCTTCAAAGCTGATATTTGTCACCATTTCTCCTACATTTAAATTTTCCTTTAAAGCAACACTTCCATGGAAAACTTTACCACTTTCATTATGTAAATTTTCAGGTTCATGCTCTGTCAGTTCAGCACCAGCCTGCCTTTCAGAACAAGTGAAATTAGTAGATGTTTCACTTTCTGTTACTGGTAACAGATTATCTATGGAATTATGAAGAGTGTGTTCCTCATACTTGGCCGGATTTTGTATACCACCACTTGATAAACTGGAGCTGTCAGTGACTGGTATCCCAAGTGCAGAATCAGTACACACTGGTTTATTTGCTTCAATAAAAGAAGTGCAAAGATCAACGGCACAAGTTACTTCTAATGCTTTACTTAAGTTCAGCAAATCCTCCACTGTGTCAGAAGAAATGCTCAGCTGACCTGTGTATATGAAACAAAGAATCCTCTCCAATGTTTGCTTTTGTGTCTGTAGTAGTCTGATCACATATTTTTGATCTGATGGGTGATCGATGGTTTTGAACATGGTTGCAAAATAGTTGCTGGCTGAAGCCAATACAACACTGTGAGCTTTCACACTCTCATCACCATGGTCACCAACAAGGAGTGTGACATCACAGAACTGCCCAGTTTGCTGCAGCTGGTACATGACATCAGATGATGCCTGAAGGTGGATCTCCCTCGGTGTCGCCATCTGTCAGCCTGCTGAAAAACTATCAATGAGCAGGTTTTCATTTATGAATCAGCTTTCAATTATATCTTTTAAGGGGTACAGTATAAATAAAAATCCTTTACTGTTTAGATTTAATATAAATTTTTGACAAATTCTGACACTCTTTACATTTATTTATATTTATTTTTATATCTTTCTTACCTTTTGTTGTATTTTCTAATTTTCAACAGTTCCCACAGAGAGGGTTTTACTATTGGTTAATAAAAAAATTAAAATGTTTAACCTCAGAGAATGTAGCCAAATGAGGAAGTTTCACGTACCAATCCTGGCATGCCAGAAAAAATCAATTATTTATAGCTAAAGGATTGTTCTTTTAACCAGTATGAGGATAAAAAATGGTTTTCTGAATTAGAAATTTGTTGGGAATTGTATTTTTTTATATTCATAATTTAAATGTCTATCTATTTTGTGAAAAGTAATGATGACTATATATGTATTTTCCAAATGTCTTATATGTCTCGGTGAACATGACCATGGACAAAATAACTCAATGGGACATATTAGATATTATAAACTTGGTTCAAAGCAAAGCATATTTTCAATATAACAGTTGGCAATCAATTAAGAAGCTGATTATATATTTTTTATTAAATAAATATATAATCATTGAATATCAATATGAATAAAAATACCAATAAAGATGCATTAAATGCTATTATTATAAAATTTGAGATATACTGATAATATATAAATATTATATATATATATATATATATATATATATATATATATATATATATATATAAAATAAAAAAGTGCACATAAGAAATAATTCGTGGGGTAATGAATTAAATGAAAATGCATCCACTGATTATTAATTAATCCACTTTAATAAAACGTAAAGATATATATAACTTTTGGTCATATTATATTTTTCCAGCGCCAAGTTAAAGTGATCATTTATCGGACCAGCCCCAGCGGTGCATTGTCATTTCATGTTGTTTGGGCCTATAATCCAGGAGAGAACTTTCATCTGGGAAACGAGGGACTGCCATTTGCGCGGTATACAAACCTGTTTCCCTCATTGTCATAATATCCCGAGAAATGCCCTGTCTGTCAAATTAGGATGCATGACATATATTAAAACAGAGCGTGTGTAGTTTTGACTTACCACATCTCAACTACAGAGCACACATCTTTGATCTAATCTTCCGTATTTAGTTCTAAGAAAAGTATGTAGATGGCGCAATTTATATGGTACGGACTAAACCCGGCAGTCGGACGTCGGATGCCAACTGGTCGTCAAGCTTGGATGCCTTCTCCGGATGCTAGCAAACAGAAAAAAAAACCATAACATAATCTGTGTGTCAACAGTGTAATTTATGTATGAACGTGTATTGACATACATGTGTGTATTAAATAACGACATAATTATATTCTTTATATTGTTATTTTTTTTTTCAAAATTATTTAAAATACGCACACAGCTAGGGCGTCTCTCTGATAAAGCAGCGGATAGCTGAACAGCACCCATTTCCATAGTGCATCTTTCTCTTTCGTTCTTTCTCTCTCTCTCTCTCTCTCTCTCTCTCTCTCTCTCTCTCTCTCTCGTCATCGTCAGTCAGAAGGTCATGGGTTCGATTCTCGAATTATCAATTCGTTTAACTGATCATATGAACAACCCAAAGATCATTATAGCATGAAATAGAAATTATGATGTTGTTACTGAGACACTATAGTATGAAACTGGCCAGGGAAGTCCCGTAATCTTATTGATTTTTCGATCATTTAACAAGATTGATTACTGTACATTCTCTGATATATGTATATATAATACAGATGCTTCGTCAATTTTTTAACTGTTATACTTTTTAACTTTATATATATTTTGAATAAAATAATTGGAATTTAATAGTTAAAATAAATATATAATTTAATATATTTAATTCCCAAGCTTATCTAGGTCTTATTAAAAATTTCCCTCAATAATTTCTTTAAAATTTAATAAAAAAAAAACTGCAGCTCTGTAAAGGTAGTCAGTTATTCGAAAACCGGACATGGATCATTGATCATATGATGATGTTTTAACAATAAACTGGTCCCGGTACAGACCCGACTAGAGCCCGGTAATCCGATTGATCATTGGATTAACAGGATACCCAGTTAACGGGGTAGGTTTTCTTTGATGTTACCTAAACAAATACTGAATTGTCTAATTATGTACCTTTTGTATAGCCACAGATCTTAACTTTAACTATGTTTTATGGAATTATAGAATAATTTACAATGGTAAAATACAGTTAGGTTTACTGAAATTACAAATGATCATAATCTAAAATTTGCTTGGTAAATGACACAAAACATGCACACTCATTTGCATGAAATACACAAAAAAAGCAAGTAAAATCGAAAAACATAACATGGTTATTCTTAAATTGGGTCTCATTTTTTCTGGAAATATTTAGAAAACTTCAGGATCTGTCATATGGTGAAAAATAGGTTAACTGGGACGAAATGCGAACTCGATCTGTAAGTGGTCATTATGCGCCCACAGACCAAACATTAGGCCAGTATCTGTAAGCATTGCATTGCGAAACTAGAATATTAGCAAAAGTTGATAATCATTTATAAATTTAAATTGGAGGGGTATATACCATGTTTCATAACAATCCACCAAATGCTTCCTGAGAAATAAGCTCCTAAGTTTTTTTCTATACTAAGCTCTGTGACCTTGAAAAGTAGGTCAAGATCACCCATCTTTGAACTTGACCAAGATTTTGTAAATATAATGCAATAGCACTGAAGAAATGAAGTTCCTGTGTTGAATACCTTTGGAGATATCCTGCACAGAAGGCCAAAATTGAAAAAATCCGATAAAATTTCATTAAAAAATCAGAAATTGCAGGTGACGCCACCAAAATTGTGCAGCACATACAGACCATCAGTCCCAACGATCATAGTAAGTTTTGTGAAAATCCACACAATGGTTCCTGAGATATAAACTTCTGAGTGTTTTTCTATAATCAGCTCTAAAATGTAGAAAAATGAGTCAAGGTCACCCATCTCCGAACTTGACTGAGATTTTATCGATATACATCTTCACTGATGAAATAAAATTCCAACGGTGAATCCTTTTAGAGATATCCCGCTCACAAGGTAAAAGTTAACAGACGCGGAACGGACGGACGGACGGACAGACACCAGACAGACAGATGGACAGACGGACAGCTTGGGTGATGACAATAGCCCATCAGCTTATGAGCTGAGGGCTAAAAACGGCTGTACATGTGTATTTGTCATGAAAATTTCTATTTTTCATGAAATATTCTAAGTTTAGGAGCCATAAAACAGTCAAAAGTAGGTCAACCAGGACGAAACGCGAACTCGATCTGTAACTGGTCATTATCTGCCCACCAACCAAAAATCAGGCCAATATATGCAGGCATTGCGAAAAAAAGTCCGTACATGTGTATTTGTCATGAAAATTCTATTTTTCATGAAATTTTCTTAGTTAAGGAGCCGTAAAAAACGGTCAAAAGTAGGTCAACCAGGACGAAACGCGAACTCGATCTGTAACTGGTCATTATCTGCCCACACACCAAAAATCAGGCCAATATCTACAGGCATTGCGAAAAAAGTCCGTACAACTGTTTGATTTCGGAATGACGGAATGACGGAATGACGGACATGGGTAAAACTATATGCCCCGGCCACTTTGTGGCGGGGGCATAAAAATGTGAACTGTGTGACTATTATTAGGCGTCTTTTTGAAGGATGCATGCATACAGACGGTGACGTGTATAATAAGATGTCGTCTAGATATGATCAGCGCTCATTTTCATTTGCACGATATACAAACTTTGATCTAAAATGTTACATCGTTATTGATCACTGTTCATTAAATTAGATCCCATATATAAGGAAACAAGATACTTACGTAAACAAAATATAATATTAAACATAACATTATGTAGTTGTCTTAATGAGGGGTGCATGGCCCGCTCAGCATACGATGGCGTCTAATATACGATGGCCACTATCTGTAATTCTGTCTTCATTAACACGATATAAACACGTACAGAAAATATAATACAAAACAAAATATTTCTGTATGACTTGTAATTAAGCGTCTTCCTGAAGGGTGCATGCAGATGGTGGCATCTTTAATACGATGGCCATTTTCTGTAAGTCTATCTTCACTCACACGATATAAACACGTACAGAAAATATAATACATGTACAAAACGAAATATGGCTTTTGACGATTATTTGTGATTAATTAAATCTCTTCCTGAAGGGGTGCATGCAGATGATGGCGTCTATAATACGATGGACACTATCTCTAAGTCTTTTTTTCATTTTTCACGATATAAACAGGTAAAGAATATATAATACAAAACAAAATATTGCTTTTGACGCACACTTAGGCGTCTTATCGAATAGTGCATGGGCACGCTCAGCATACGTTGGAGTCTATATAATATACGATGGTGTCTATATGAACAGCGTCCATTTCCATATTTTCCAAATTATCGGCGTCCAGCTGATACAAAGGCGTCTATATCTGAGCAGCGTCCATCTGAGATGATCCCATTACGAATATATTATCGTGTTGAACTGATTAATATTTTTTTTAATTTTTATACCTTACTGGGATGAGTAATGTTTCATTCTTTTAACACATTTAATTTACACGTTCTTTGCTTAAAGGACATAATAATTAATGTAATAAATTTTTTTTTATCTCTTTTTCTAAGCTGCATGAAATTGACCTATTGTTATATAGTTATTATGAATCACATTTCTTCAATGCACAATAAAAATTCTGTTTACTTTATTTCTATCAAATATTTCTATCTATTTGAAAATCAAGTATTTAGTCGAATTTTACAGTGGATCATAAAAAAATGATCATAAAATGTTAATAGGTATATTTTACAGGCCACCTATTGAACGTGCAAACTTTTGGTCGAGGTTTGAAGCATTCTTAGAAACGGCCAAAGAAACTAACATTGGGCAGATTTTGATCACAGGTGATTTAAATATTGATATGCTGTAGCAAACTTCAAGCGCTGTTCTAAATGGTATATTTTCAACATTTAATTTAACTGTTTGATCGTGGAACCGATACGAATAATAGAAACCTGTGCGACATGTATATAGATATTATTGCCGTTCCTTCTGTTGACATGGTGCTTGAATCTGGTTTTCTTCCTCCGTTTTGCAGCGATCACCATCCAGTATGGTCTAAATTGAATTTTAAGGTAAAAAGTATAAAACGTTTGCTAGGAAAATCTACCAGTGTGACCTAGCTGATACAGAAGGCCTTTAGAAATCTTTGGCCAAATACAGTGTAGACGAAACAGGTGACTTGGCCGTTGAAAAATGGACGCATGAATTTTAGCTATTGTAAATAAATATATTCCAAATAAAAATATTACAGTCAGAGCTAAGGATAAGCCATGGATCAAGAGTAATCTTCGGCAATTCGTAAGGGGCAGGAACAGGTTACATAAAATGGCTAAAAAGACAAATTGTGCGGAGCACTGGGCCAAGTTTAGGAGGGCACGTAATATTGTATAATAGATCACGTGCGGCTTGCGAAAAGCGAATGCTACGGAAAACTTGATACAAAGATAAATACTCCAGGTGTTTTAAAACCTAAAATGTGGTGGCGAATTGTCAAAAGTTATTTTAAGCAGGGATCTGCTCAAAGTACAATACCACCGCTTCTTGTTGATGATCGAGTGATCGCTGATGATTGCGACAAGGCACATTTTTTAAATCAGTTTCTTTAGTAAGTCAACCGTTAACACTGGTGCAGGGTTACTTTCACAACAACGTGTGCACGTTTACGAGGTTTTTGGAGAGTAACCATTTCAGAACAAGATGTATCTGACGCATTAATCAATCTAGATGTAAACAAAGCATGCAGACCCGATGGGATCACCCAACGTATGCTTAATAATTCGATCACTAAATATTTAACGTTCATTTTTAATTGGTCACTTACGTGCAAAACGTTTCCTTGTAAATGGAAGCAGGCGAATGTTGTACCATTGCATAAAAAGGTAGCAAACAGGATATGTGCAATTACAGGCCTCTCTCACTACTTAATTGTTCAGGAAAAAATATATGAAAGGTGTGTATTTAAGTATATCTTTAATTTTTATACAAATCTAATAAATTAACTAAAGTACAATCGGCATACATGCCACATGATTCATGTACTAATCAATTATGTGAAATATATAATACGATCTGCCAAGCAATGGACTTGAGAAAGGACACTCTATTTGTTTCACTAGATGCCTCAAATGCTTTTGACAGAGTCTGGCATGATGGCCTGCTACATAAATTATATATTATGGGCATACAAGGCTCCTTACTCTGTTGGTTGTATGATTACTTGAAGATATTAAAGATATACTCTTATGTCCTACTCGGACGGGGCTTCAACAGATGGTTAAAGAGTGTATAGCTGAAGAATTTGATATGTTATATAACGCAAAGAAAACAAAATGTGTTATTTTTAACAGGGTGTATCCAGCTATAGATAAGTTAAGATCGTTTTAAATGGTGTTGCCCTAGAATGGCAGGATTCTGTACAGTACTTGGGGAATACAGTAACTTGGAACTTGTCAGATAACAATGACGTCTTCGGTAAAAGAGTCAAAAATTATTGCAAGCTTTAACACCTTAACGGCGAATTTCAGATGTCTGTCTAGCAAGGTTACGAACAGGCTATTTCACTCTTATTGTTGTTCCTTTTACGGCTGTCAAACCTGGTTATTAAAGCACGAGTCAATTGATCGATTAAGTACATCATATAATAAGGCTTCTGCGTCACCTATGGCACTTACTATATAACTCGCACAAAAATGTTATACATGGATTGGCGGGCTCTCAGGCTCTAATAAATATAATCAGCTCACGCTTTATAAATTTATTTCTGAACATGCAGGATGTTGCAAATGAATTTGTAAATTTTCTGACAAAGGGAGCTCATTATACCTCAGTTGGTGTACTTGAAGGCAACTTACGATATCTGGAAAGTCAGATGCACAACCATGGGGTACACAGCGACATTAAAAATATTTAGATACTTAAGAGACAGTTGATGATGGTAACAACATCCATTAACTTAGATTTCCTGTCAGAATTGATAGAATGCAAAAATGGGATATGTACCTCGCATTTGACCTCCGATGAGGTTAAAACGCTAATTGATTTATTATCAACCGATGTTGTAATAGGTATGGACTGAACTTTCATTTTTCCTTCCTTTTTTCTGTATATCTTTCATTTATTTCATATTTCTTTTCATTGCATATAATGTGCTGTAATTCCTTGTACGAATAAAGATATATATTTATATATATATATCTATATATATATATATATATATATATATATATATATATATATATATATATATACTTGTCAATTAGAAAGCAAAGGGTGGTTATTAATGGGAACTCTTCATCATATTTGCATGTACCAGCAGGACTACCGCAGGGCTCCATTTTGGGGCCTTTACTTTTTTAGTTTATGTTAACGAAATTGCAGATTGTGTTTAAACCAACATCAGACTGTTTGCAGACGATGCTGAAATGGGCTGAGCAAAGGTTTGTTAAATTAAACCAAACAAAACAGAGTCTATTACTTTCAGCACAAAGAAAAATACAAATCGTTCATTATGCATGTATGGTCAATCGGTAAATTAATATTAAGTGAACAGGGAAACTGGAAAGACTATATCAACAATATATGTGATAAAGCAGGAACGAGAATAAATGTATTAAGATCATTGATGTATGAACTAAACAAAACTGCATCGGAAACCTTGTATAAATCTTTCATACGGCCTGTAGTCGAATATGCTCGTGATATCTGGGATTGGTGTACACATCTGGAAGCTGGACAACTTGAACGTGTTCAGTTGTCTGCGGCAAGGATAGTGACTTGGGCCACCAGGGGGCACCAGCAATGAGTTTATATATAGAGAGACCGGTTGGCAACCATCAGCTGAGGGACGAAGAATTAAAAAAATAAATTTCACTGTATCAATGGCTTGGTGCCATCCTACCTGAGCCAGTTAATTTCTGAAGAAATGGGATATTCAAACAAATACGATTTACATAACAAAAACAACTTGCGTCCGCCTGCATTCCGTACTTCTTTGAGGAAGAACTCATTTTAAAATCTTCTATCGGTTTATGGAACACATTAGATCAATCCACGAAAGAATGTCCGTCAATTGCTAGTTTTCGGAGAAAATTAGAAGGAAATTTACCAAAGCCACCCTTATATATTTTAGCCTGTGCTATGGGAGTCGAGCAGTACAAATCTTCAATCCGCGCATGCGGCTCAGTTGTAGCTGTTTGAAATATCATTTTTCATTAAGCACAGTGAGAGTATATATTCATTGTTCATGTGGCCGTGTTGATGAAACGCCAAACCATTTTCTAATTTGTTGTCCACTTTATTCTAATTGCAGAGATAACATCTTGACAGAGACTGAGCATAGAAATGTAAATACTATGTTAAACGGTAATGTGAACTTGTTTTATGTTCGTTAAACGGTAATGTGAACTTGTTTTATGTTCGTTAAACGGTAAAGTTAACTTGTTTTATGTTCGTTAAACGGTAATGTGAACTTGTTTTATGTTCGTTAAACGGTAATGTGAACTTGTTTTATGTTCGTTAAACGGTAATGTGAACTTGTTTTATGTTCGTAAAATTTTTCAAATTGTTCAGGAATTTATTGATAAGTCAGGACGCTTTACGAGGGGATAGTAATTATATTTTGTTTCTGATCGGATACAATTGAATATCTCTGTCAAATAGTTTGTATCTCTGTCACATACTGTTCAAAGTGAACATCACGTATAGTTTTCATTATATAAATAACAGTTAGACACTAATGACCATATTACTGTAACTGTAAAAGTTACACAAGTCACATTTCAGATCTGACTAGTTCGTGCTTATATTGAAACAGTTGTCTTCATCTTCATTTTCATGTTCAAGTTTTCTTTATATGTACAACTTGATGTTATATTCTATATTGTTGTGCACATTTTATTTGAGGAGAAGAATTTATGTAGGGATTTACCCTATTTTCTTATGCTTATTTTAGTTTGCAATAAAAATATTGTTTACACCAAAAATGGTTTAAAACTGAAGAAATTATATTTAAAAAGCTAACTTTATACATTTTACATGCATTTTAGATGTAACTTTTTGGGTGCCAAGGACAGTTAAAACTATAAACATATACAATAACTATAGTTTAAAAATATTTGTCTAGAACAAGAGAATCTCACAAATAATGATTGTAAAGAATATATAAACACTTCAACTCTTATTCGAAATGTATAACAGTGAGTATCTCGCATATTATTAAATTTAATACACGTGTAAACATGTTTCTAAACACCCATGTTTAAATAACATTGAAAATACACGTTTTATAATTCATTCCCCCTGTTTAACCTACTTGTGGGTAATTTGGTATCCGAGATTGACGTTCATCCGGGCAATCCATTTTTCATCCGTAGTAGTAGTCGTATAGATCGAGCGACCTCTTATAGTGTTAGGTCCAGAATTGGGGTCAAATACGTAATTGTATTTGTATTTAAATACAGTCAAAAATATGTATTTGTATTTATATTTGTATTTGTTTTGTGCAAAATGATAATATTTGTATTTTTATTTGATCTCAATATATGATGTATTTGATAAAACACTGTACATTAAAGTATCATATGTCTTCTTCACTTACTCATATATACAGACTAGCACGGCAATTCAAACCTTCTATACTGTACAAATACATTTTTATAAATACATATTCATATCTGCCATCATTTTAAAATTTAACATACTACCTGACTTCTGAGCAACCCAAAATACAGCATCAAGTCAAGTGTTTAACTTCTCACTCTGACCCCTAAATATACACAAGTAGTACATGAGTAGACACTTTGAATATGTATGGTGCTGGAAATAAAAAAAATATTCTGCATAACCTTCATTTTCCTATTAGTATTTGTTTTTGCATTTGATGTTTTGTATATATATTTGTATTTATCTTTACTCACTCGTATTTGTATTTGTATGTGGAGGAGACCAGTTACCGTATTTATATTTGTATTTGTATTTGACACACTTTATTTGACACCAACCCTGGTTAGGTCCCACTCCTAATGGAGTATTTTACATATTCTATATTCTATATTGCCATGATCTCATGACAACCGCCATAAAATGTTTCAATAATAAGACACTATTAATTAATAAAACCAAAATAAGGTATTATCAGTAATAAAGGTTCTCCAAATAGTGAAGTTCGGTGGTCGTGAGTTGCTGAACATTATGTTTTTGTGATGAAATTAAAAAAAAAGAAAAATGAGTCCTATTGGCTGAGGCGACAATTATTCGAGTGTGACTAGTTATTCGATGTCCAACATCCGACTTCTAGGTATTAGTCCGTCAAATTCTTATAGGCTGGTTTTCTGCTCTCTTTCTCACACTTTCCTTTCTCTCTTATTTTAAATTATACCTGTTATGAAAAGGATTACGGAATATTTTGTCACCAAAAACTGTTGATTCAAATAACACTGAAAGAACTGACATTCTCCTTTTTTGATCAGTTGATGTGTATTTTTGAGACTATATACCGGTTTCCGGCACAAGGTCAAGGCCGCGTTTGGACTGTCAGAATCAGAGAAAACAGGGGCGTGACAACTTGTGTTTTGCACCAAAACTTGAATACAGGTACGTCATAATTCACAATGTGATGTATACAGAATTAAAGGACAGGAGAATCATGTACCAGAGAGATTGTTAGATCGTCAAAGGGTTAAGTCATTTCAGGTTTAAATGGGGCATACACACGGACTGTTTTGACTGTTGTTATTAATATGAACCACCCTAAACCAGTGTAAACAGTGAATGACCGATCAGGTTGCTATAGTATATACACTGGTGGTGGACAGGTTGATGCAAGTTTTCTTGATGACCAAGTACAGTTTACCACTTATTTTCACCGGCTGACCAAATTCCTTTCAGTGGCCTAAAACTATGAGTTTGTTCAGCAAGTAGGCAGAAATTTCAAAATCATTACAAACTGATGAAGGTTTACAAATCATTAATATTATATAATAAGGTAATTCACATATTGTGTAGTTTAGATTTTTTTAAAGCCTTAGCTCACAGCTTTTAGCTTACTATATATTTGCAGGTATTATATTATAATTATAAATAACGGAGCGAGTATAGAATCTGGTCTACATGGACGAGGTTATGGGTGCATACGGACGGATGTAATGATGTTTAGGATTCATGTAATGGAGAAGTAAGAGGCACGCCAATGTCATATCATCAGGCATGTCATGGCTTATGTTGATTACTACTAGTGTGAGACGGTCCAGTCAGATTAGACCCATCTTGGAAATGAAGACCGGATTCTATACTTGGGCCTAAATAACATGTATTATTATGCAAAAATAAGGGTTATTTATTGTTTATATATACAATTTTTTAATAAAAGCACGATGAAATTGAACAAATGTAGTGAAAACTTGTGTATTCTGCCATAACGTCGTTCATAAAGTTGTGTACATAGTCAGGTAAACTAGAGCATTCAAACATATTTACATGTTTTAAACCTCATTTACAAGGTAAAATCATTAATATTATCTCATATTAAAACCTTACCTCAATATATTTAGTATAATTCTTTTATAGAAATCCACTATAAAAAGTATAATGTCCAGTGATACTTAAAAACAATCCTGATATTATGGTATATCAATGATTGTACAAATAAGCCAATCATAATCGTTCTTACAAAATAAGGAGTAATAAGTAATAACATATTGCAAGTATAACACAAATTTGCTTTTATGCGGTTAATTGTACATGTATATATGTTGTACAAATATGTTTGGTAAGGCCTAAAAAAAAAAAGGTCTTTGTTTCCGATTACATGCCAGAGAAAAATAGGGTAGGTAGGTCGGGAATTTTTTTTTTTTAATTTTTTTTTATTCAGTTTATGCGACATATTTTCAGAATAAAATGGTAAATAGAATTATGTTAATGCATATCTGTGCCAATCCGTGTACGGTATGATCAAATATTGACCCATTAGAACCATTTTCTCTTGGAGAAATAGGTGTTTGTTCAATCTCTTATAGACGTGAAGAGAAGTAACTTTCAAGGAATGATCAGCTGGTCGCTGACAAATAATTAAAGTTGGCGATCAGACAGGTTTACCTTCTTAGGCCTACATGAGCGGCCGGCCATTCATTCGCCCTCAGAAATGCGAAATGACACTGTTGAGGCATGATGTAGTACACACGCATTAAGCTGGGGAAAAATAAATTGATCATAACATCAGTATATTTGTTTAAAATAAGAAATGTACATCGGCAATCCGCCGGTGTCAAATTGGACATCGCAGTTATGAATATGCTCTTATCCTTTACCGCCGAAATATAAAGAAAATATCGCCAAAAATGAATGATCACCACGTGTGACCGCCAAATTTGCGTTTAACTTTTCGTTACATGACCGGCCAACGTTCATTAAATCGTTCGTTTTTACTCCTGCCAGCGCCCGAGCGCCGGTTCAGGTGATCATTGACAGAACAAATACGGTTACCCGAATAGGTAACCACGGTTACATGCAGTGACGAAACGTCATGTCATTGGTTCATTTCAACTCATTTGCATAGCCGAAGACGGCACTGAATTCCGAATATTGCCGACTAGCGCCCGTGCATACAAGCGGGCCATTAATGAGGCCTTACGGAAGATGCAAATTTTCGGGGCTTAGGGCAAATTTGAACGATCTCGAATCGGTTCTCAGACGGGTCACGGCTATCAGACATTCGCGGAGGAGGCCACGTTCATAGCTTGAAAGAAGCTGCTTATTTCTCCAGTGGAACACTTTTGATATTTATCTGCTTCCTATAAATTAAAAAAAGTTGTTGCGCAGAACTACGTTCTAAGCTGACGAACCCGCTTATGAATATGACCTTCCACACGCCGTTTTCGCGGGTATATTTGAACTGTCAGTGACGATCTCAGAACATCGTAGTTTGTATCTGTATGACAGATTAAAGTTGTCGACATTAAGTCGTACTTCACCTAAAAAATTCCACACGCAAACCTCGACTTTTACTGGTTTTGCAATATGAATCCAAATAAAAATTTTAGGGTCGCACAGTAAATCTAGGGTCGGTCGGGTAACCGGAAACAAAGACTTTTTTTACGCCTAATATAAGAATGTACATACATATATTAAACAAGAATGGAAATAGTGAATGGCATTTCCATATGCATGATGATGACGAATAACCACACTGTTTATGAAAGAAGTATTTCTATTGGTTGAAAAGAGACCTGACATATGATTTAAACATTTAACTACTACAGCGGGGAAAATTAGATTTAAATTTGGATATGGATTAGTTTGAATCGTATTTAGGTACGTAACACTACTTACATATGTTATGATATAATATATGGATATTAAGTATTTTCAGCTAGTATTTACCAGGTACAATAGCATATTTAGTACCACCCCTGGTTTCAGTCATACATATCAAAATATGGCTGACATTCATTTTTGCACACTGCTATACTGTCCCAAAATGGTATTTTATAATCCTTTTATAAAATAAAATATTAATAGAAATACATAATATTTATTGTTAATAATCATTAGAAGGCCCTTTTTTGTATATATAGAGGAGAAAGATAAAAGAAATATGGCATATTTTGCGATTTTTATACTCTGATGTTAGCAACGTACTGAATAATGTTATGGCGGATGAACCAAATAAACATTGATATATCCAATTTACAACACATTGTCATTAAAAAAAACAGACAGTTAATTATATATCCTTTATTTTATTATACAAACGAATGTCTCTTTTGCAGATATACAAAAAATGTATAACATAATACCTATATCTAAACTGTCTTATGTAGCTTTACAAAAAACACCCAAAACTACACAGTTACCATAAATAATTAGGAGCAAGTTTACAATTTAGACTGATGTTTGATTCGATGAAAAAACTATTAGTGTCTATGTCTTTATGGTGCTGAACTATTCTTGTCTCTTGTTTGTATATCTGCCATGTGCATCTGTGCCTTCATCTGGTTGTTGAACCTGTAATGAGAAGATGAATTATTAGTACTCCTAACGCAATTGTGAAGCTCTTCCTCAGGTCTCAAACCAGCAACCATGTCTTATCAAGTCCTATAAGCTACCATCTGCACCATGCAAGACGAGTTGGGAATGAGGGGTCAAGTGGGGATATTTAGGTCTACTGTAGTGTTGAAGTAAATAGAAGGGATTAGAAAAGTTACTTCAGAATTTAAAGATTAATAAAACATTTGTTGCAGAATCCACAACTGTGATACAATCACAGTTGTTGGAATGACATGTACAGTTAGGCCTTGTAATGGTGATGTGATAGAAGGCACAAAACAACTCTAAATGTGCTAAATATACACATTAAAATACAACTTTTGTTGTCTTTTGCAGTAAATGAGTCTTTCTGGCAACATTACCTCGTTCTTACCTCAATATATTAATGAAACATTATTTCCTAAAGATCCTTGTAAGCCCATCATGATTTAAACATAAACTTTTTGAATTTGTTGTGAGCAGACATGGATCAGCTAGTACCCTGCGTGTACCCCTATTAATGCCATTTTTTTCCAGTCCCAACAGCAATAATATCAGAGCAGGGTCCCAGGGTCCCTGTTGCAAAGGGCTGTGGGACTCATTCTTTACAATGCAGGCTTCTTCTCTATGTATACATAGGATTCTTAGTAAAATTATGGATATGTAGGGCATTTGAGCATCACACTGATGCTACAACCTTTTAGAAGTTTCATAAAACATCAAAGGACAACAAAGGTAATTATTTTATGTTGACCCTAGATAAAAAGTCACTTATATGATTCCAAAGGGGTCTCCTATTTGGTACATTATGAGGTGTTTTCAAAAGGTTTAATCTCAAGACGTTGATGGAGAGAAGAAGAGGGAATCAGAATAAAGTGTCTTGGGAACTCGTCAAGCACACAAACTTAACTATAATGTAATTAGAGCAAACAAAAAGGACTGTTACAGGTATTCTCTTTATCCTCAAATGATTCCTCTATAGAACGCATTATACCAGCTTCATTTAAGAAACCAAGTGATGAAGAGTCTTCTGCTTCAAAATTAACCCTACTGAACTATAAATAGTACTGCTTTACCAGGCAATGCATGATGTGGACTGCACGTTGATAGCCACAGCATAGGCGATTTGTGCAGTACAAGACAAGTTCAGCAGGAACTAAATGACCTAACTTGACATTGTTTGTGCGTGTGAGAATTGGTCATAGTTGTTAAATAAGGGTTAATTTTTGTTAAGCGTTTGCGACGTCTGGGTGCAAAAGCTTTAAAAATCAACCCTCAGCCATTTGTTATCTATTATAGCATACTCCCTGCCGCGCTTTGTACTGAAAAGGTGGAGTAACTGGTTAATTTGTAAACCATAACCCTTGAAATGCACCAAATATATGTGGGATAGCTGTGATTTGTGTGTATAAAAATGCCTGGAGGGAGCAAGACAACGGATGTGGATGACATAGGCAGGACATGCATATAAACCAAGTTGTGTAAACATAGGAAGGAATCATGACAGATAACAGCATGTTGAATCATGTGAAGAAAGAATTAATTGTACATTATTACAGGGTAAGAAATACACGAGAAGGATATAGGATACCATTAATGTACAAAGCAGTCAGTTGGATCTGTTATTGGAACATATCATGGACTTGTAGTGGATAAAGGCGTCCTGAACAGCAGCCTGAATCCTGTACTTGTACCAATAATCAAAATATCTAAATTTTATATATTAGAAAAAATTCAGGATCTGTTTTTGTTCAAGAGGGGAGTCAATCATGAATGTTTATTGTCCATTCCAACTAGGGCAGTAATTAGGATATGCTGATATTTGTGTCCATTCTGTTACATATGATTGTGTTTTTCTTGTAAATAATTATCAGAGTACCTGGTTGATTTAAACACAAGTAACTAATTAAAATAAACTGACTTTTTATATGAATAATGGCAAAATTTGATGGACCCCCTTAGTTTGACAGACTTTAGTAAAACTTGAAGAATGGATAGGTTGGTCCCTCTGTCTTTTTCTATATCTACTTGTTGTAACTGCTCTTGCATTCACAAATATGAAGTGACTATAGAAATGACGACTACACAGAAATGAGGAGAAATTTAAATGACTTATATGGCATGTTTTTCTTTATAATCAGTCATTCTCATTTGTTAGGATTCCAGTTGATTTGTCATCACAGTCGTTTCGTCACCCATTTACATTCAGTTGATTTACAAGGTTAATTCATGTTATAAATTAAGGGTCACATAAATGCAAATTATGTCGCATTGGTATCCAGTTCCATGGATACTCCTGCCACATAAAAAGCTTCAAGAAAACGCAAGAACTTGAATCCTGTACTGCACATAAAAATTGTATAAAATCAAGTATTGTGTGTTTGACAGGGAACCTTATGCATTTTGGGGCAGGAAATGTAAATGTTTTTGTACAAATAAGCAATTTTCTCCGAAGTTCCTGCTTTAGTGCCAAGACTGTACTCCCTTCCCATAGCTTCCCTGTGCCTGACAGCTCAAGTTTGGACAATCACCAGGTGGCTCATATGATGCAACGTTTTCCATACAGAGTATGTATCATGTCAGCCGCCGGCTGCATTTGATGGCAGTCCTGTATAATGCTTTAGGCCTGTGCACCATTATTGTTTTGGCAGATACTGTTTTCAGTCGTACACCGCCGCCGCCTCCACCGCATAGGTTTCTGGAGAACTCCTCCCTAACCACTGGGCCAAATTTTTTAAAATTGGGAATTATGATAGGGTCACATGTGAACTGATGCGCCCTAATTTTTGGTTGACCTCTGACCTTTCATGTCTGCCCAGCAGCCATTTGTGTGCCTGTTTCCACACATAAACCCACATATCCTAGGAACTGTTTGACTGATCAGGCTAAAAATTTTCACAAATGTAGCCCTTGGATAGCTTTATAACATACACTAAAAATGGTGGCACCACCTGCAACCATTTTTGCACAGCGTCCATCTGTTCATCTGCCTTTGGATAAAATTACTCATACATCCTGGATAGCTTTCTTGATTTTATGACAGCTGGCACCACGTTCAGACATATCTCAGGACTGGTTTGCTGTATCCTCCTGAAATTTTGCATGTGTATAGATCTCACATTGCTCTTTTATCATACGCAAAACTGGAGGTGCCACCTGCAACCATTTTTGCACAGCATCCGTCTGTTTGTCTGCCATGTGATAAAATCATCCATATCTCAGTGGTGGTTTGACTTATCTACCTAAAATTTTGCAGGTTTATACATCTTGGATAGCTTTTTGATTGGTTGCAGGTGGCGCCACATACATTTTTGTTTATGCTGCAGACATTCAGGCTTATATCTCAGGACTGGTTTGACATATTCCCCTGTAATTTTGCATCTGTATAGATCTCGCATAGCTCTTTATTATACACAAAACTGGTGGTGCCACCTGCCACCAATTTTGCACAGTGTCCATCTGTATGTCTGCTGTGGGATAAAATTACTCATATCTCCGCAGTGGTTTGACTTATCTGCCTAAATTTTGCATATGTTTACAACTAGTGTAGCTTTCTGGATTTTGTGGAAGGTGGCGCTACCTACTTACACATTTCAGCTGCAGACATCCATGCTAATATGCAACATTCCTCACTCTATTTCTCCTTTCCATTCAATCCATGCCTCACTTTACCCATCCCACTCTGATTTTGGCAGATACACATAGTCACTTGTCGACTACCCATTTTCTAGTTTTCATATGTTCTCTTCCTTGGTGCAAAATAGTGGTGAGAATTGAACAGTAATGTTTTCCAGTGGTCAGATATACAATACACATAGATTTACTGAATATTAATCAATGGGTATATGTTAAATCTCCCAGATGTATATGGAGTGTTAACTGCAGGGGCAATCTATGGACTCCATCATGGGTCAGCCACTAAAAAAAGAAATTAAGGAGTCCATTCCTATGGGCTAGTATCATGTGTGCAAATGATAAAGAAAACAGATTCTTTTATGCGATGATAAACACTAGGTCTGATCATAGTTGTATGATTAATGCTTGGCAAAGCACCCCTGTGTCTGTGTTTATCAGTGATTGAGTCATCAAAGGCCATATATTCTAGGTATATCCTTAAGCAGAGTGCGTGGCTATATTATCTATCCTGGTTGAAACATGTCTAGTAAAGTAATTAGCATCATTGGTCACCACCCAAAGATAACAGCTGGCCCCTGCTGACCCTAGCAATATTTATTGTCCCCTGCTCCACTGATGCGAGGGACATTGTTTTGGGTTTTACTGTCTGTCTGTCCATCTGTCTGTCTGTCTCTCTGTCCGTCCGTCAGGTTTTGTTTCCGTGTGATAATTTTCCCAAATATTATCTGATTTCATCCAAATTTGGGTCAGTGATTGCTCTTATGCATACCCTGGTTGGGATTGGTTTTGGAGTGTCTGGCTTCTGTCTGTCTGTCACTTTGTCTGTCTGTCTGTCATATTTTAGTTTCTTTGCGATAACTTTCCCAAATATTATCCGATTTCATTCAAATTTTGGGCAGTGAATACTCTCATGCTTACCATGGTTGGGATTTGTTTTGGAGTGTCTCGCTTCTTTCTGTCTGTCTGTCCGTCCTTTATCAAGCATGAAAAACAACAAGATCCCAAAGCGGGGGACATTAATTCCACAAATTTGCTTGTTAGTATAGGCACATCCTAGGCAACCACAACCACCAGAACATGTGCATTATCTTCTCGTACATAATGAGGCGGCAGAAATGATTGTACATTACCCTTTTATTGTCTTCTGTTACTCTTGTCATTGCAACTATTTTTGTGTTTGAAAAGCTTTTATTTAATTTTACTACTACATGTAAATATTATTACTATTAACCCATACCTGGTCACTGACTGATGAAACAAATGTGACATTGCCATATGTTTTGAGAAATGTTTGATTTAAGAAAGGAATAATTTGCAAACCTATAATAACTATTTAAAAGAAATCAACCCCACAGAAGTACTTAACATTTTTTGATCTCTTATCTCCTTTTTCTGCCTGGCAGAAAGTATTTCTATCCAGCAGAAAGTGTATCTGCCCTATTTCTGCCCTTGGCAGAACAGAAATACAATTAGGCAGAAACCCAACCATGCTTGAAAGTAGATTGTGTCCTGGGCAACAGCATGTTATAATCGAGGCATACTTTTGCAAATGTGAGGATGGAACATTTGTTCATCATATCAGCTCATTTTAGTGCTATTTCAGCCCTCTGATAATAGAGACTCACTGACCAGCATCGGAGTGCCCTAACATCTTGTATGGCCAGCTGCACTATAAGTCTCAAAGAGGATGCAAGCATTTTCATAATTTTTAGTTCAGCTGACTGAAAGTCATCGGAGCTGTACCAATCACTCTTTGTCTGTCTTTTAGCTGTCCAGTTGTCTATTAACAGGGCACAAATCATAACCGCTGACCTTGAAATGTCTAACTGAAAACCATGGACATCCATAAAAAAATCTCCTAAGAAATCTGAAATTAAGACACTGCGCCCTATATCCTCCGAGCTATGGCGCTTATAAGTACCCCCAGAATAATTAAAAATTTGATACAAAAGCTCCACCATCTGAATAACTAATGCATAGATTACCATGATTATTTCCATGCCTACTGATCATTAGTTTTCATCAGTTCCTAAAGACTGGTGGTGCCACCTGTATTTTTTAGCTCAGCTGACTATAAGTCATCTGAGCTATAGTCGTGGTCCATTGTCCGTCCGTCCGTCCGTCGTGCCGTCCGTCCGTCCGTCGATGTGGCACGTTTTGAAACCGTAAGACCTAGGAATCTAAAATTCAGCATAATGTTAGATGTCCCCAAGATCTCCTACCAAGCTGAAAACTGGGTCTTTGCGACTTCGTTCCTTTGAGAAATTAAGGAAAAACCTCAATTTTTTATTAAAAACCTATTTTCACACTTCAGGACTGCCTAATATCAAAACCACTCATCTGTTTTCCCTCATATTTACCATAAATATTCTTCTATATAGTTCCTATGTACATGCCAGAAATTATGTCTGTATTATATAATTTAAAAAAGTTATGGGCCCAAACATAATGCATTTTGTAAAAAATCAGGAAAGATATTTGATCACTTAACACAAAACTTGTTAAAGCTATGGACTTTTTTTCCAGTAATATAACTTTAATTTATCAAAATTAAATTGTATACCCAAAATTAGATCAAAATCTTTTAATTTTTTTAAAATATTAACAAAAATAAAAAATTGGTACCTTAAATTTTGCCCAACTTTGACCATGGCACGTTTTTTTACTGTAAGTACTGTGGATTTAATTTTCGCAGCATGTTTTTGTTAGCATTTTGTCTGTTAACACCAAAAATTTGAAACCAGTTGATCAAAAACTGTAGATTTTATTCAAGTCTTCAAGCACCATGTAACAAATTGTTTACATCAAGCTAGTGTAATGCAGTTTGCAAGAGCTCAGCTCCCCAGCTTCAGCTCTCAGTTCCTAGAATTTGGCATACAATTAGATGTCTCCAAAATTCCCTACCATGCCAAGAATTTGGTCACTAGGACTTAATACCTTCGAGATATTAATGAAAAACTTCATTTTTCCATTAAAAACCCATTGTTACACTTCAAGACTGCCTAATATCAAAACCACTGATGTGACTTTAATCATATATAATATACATATTTTTCTATACATTCTCTATGCATATGCCAGAAATGATGTCAGTATTGCGTAATTGTTTTAAGTTATGGGCCCAAACATAATGCACTATGTAAAAAATCAAGAAATATATTTACTCCCTTAACAAGGGGATTGCTGAAGCTAGAGTTTTTTTGCCAGGGATGTAACATTATTTAATCAAGATTCAATTGAATACCCCAAATTAGTCCTGAATTTTTCAAATTTTATATGTTATTAGTATAAATATAAAATTAGTACCTTAAATTTTGCCCAACTTTGACCATGGCACATTTGTTTCCTGTGAGCACGGTTGATATAATTTTCATATCATGCACACAAGGATTTCAGCTTTTTAGTTTAGAAAGCTGAAAGAAATTGGCCAAAAATTGTAGCTTTTATTAATGTTTTTATGAGACCATGTCAGACCTTAACTCTCTCCAGCCCCTCTTGAGTCACCTGTATGTTGACCTTGTTGAACTTCAGCAAATTATGCATGCTTGAGGCGAGCCATACACTGTTGCAGGTAGGCAGCTTATGGCCAGCCACAGTTGATCCAGGTGTCCAACCCAACTCATCTAGTAGTTTTAACCAACAACATAACAATTAACAATAAATTAATAAATTTTTATTGTTTTTTAATAACAAATTAAAGAAAAATAAAAAAGAATTTGTTAGTTTATAATAACAGGAAATCAACTTGCAGTAACTGATGATAAAAGAATCTTGTATCGATGGATAGAATGTCATGTACTCCAAATAACACCATGCAGTCACCTTTGGTATTTTTCAGTTCAATTTTAATGATAAAAAAGTAAATCATATTATTCATTACTAATCATTAGGGATCATATGAAGGAAATTAATGATAGACAAAGATGCAGTTGATATTATTAATCTAGATTCCTACTGTGTCTAGTGTGTACATTGATGTGAAATTAGTCCAAAATGAATATATTACATTTTTTTTTAATATAAATAAAAGCCATAAAACCAGGTACTTTTGATCATAATTTAAATGTGTGAATTTTGTATATTCTGGATTCTCAACATAATTGTTTGGCAAAAAACGGAATAAATGCCAGTAATGGTGGGAAAACTTTGCAATTGTATTAAAATACGAATATGAATATGTACTCCATTATAAAATGTCTTGCATAAAGAATTGGAATTCAGGTAAAAATGAAAGTATATGAATACCAGTGCAAATACTTTCAAAATGTATTCATGAATGCATTCATGAATATATTCTTTAATATTATTTTAATAATCATTTCAGTTATATTTCATTTTAAAAAATCATAAGATTATCTTATTATTTTTAATAAAAATTATATTTGGGACAATATTTGTAATTTTTTTTAAATAAATAGTTAAACTCTTATATCATATGTTCTGCTTATAAGTTATATGGCCAAGTCAAAATCTGTGTGATAATAGTACTCCATTTGTTAATAAAATAAATGAAATCAATCCTCTTCCCTGTCTCCAAAGATAATATCATAATCATACATAAGCTAAACACCAACAGCTCTTAATAAAGCTTATATTTATTACCACACCAAACAAGCATATGCCTCATTCCTAAATCATATTTTTTAATCATATATAACAGCTGAGCGCCGTGACCCATAGGTCCCTTGTTTACTAATTTTTAAGCATTTTTTTTTTATTTTTGAGACCTTCAAATGAAGCAGTCTGAATGTTAACAAGGCACAACCTATAATCACTACCTAGAAACTTCCAACTGTATATCCAGGGAAGTCTTAAGTAAATCGCCTCAGAAACCAGAAACAGCATGATTTGAGTACCCTATAGGTCAGATGGACACAAGTCTTTGCAGTTTGACATAGAAACTAAATTAGCATCTAGGGAGTTCCCAGTAAAATCTTCTTGGAAACCTGAAATAAGGACTATGGGCAAATAACACATGATTTTTAGCACTCTGGAAGTTATTCTATCCATTATCAATAATTAATACATGCAGCACCTGTTTGTCAAAATCAGCTGAGTATCATGTCCCATGGGTCACATGTTGAAAATGCCTCATGACCTACAGGTACGCTGTCACTTAAAATAAACCATCCAATCATTTGATATGTTTGTAAACTTTCTAACATCTCTCATGGGTGAGAAAATTTCCATTTTGACCCAGCGTATTGGTAAATTCCCTTGCATGTTTGTTGAAATTCTGACCTCACACCTTGCCTTATGGGTTGCACAGCCACCTTGTCTGGCACACAGCAGTTGACCTGTTACCATGGAGATGGATTTACACTTTAGTTTGTGAGATGGCATGTATTCTTTTGTGATAATTCATCACTCATAACCTAATGTATTATTACCAACTGTTTACCATGGTAATTGGTATTTATGCAATAGGATGGATGGCTGTTAGAATGCATTCTTGCCTAAGACTTGTGTCATGACTCAAGTACAGGTTAACCAGCCTTCTGTGTTGTGTTTTCACTGCTAAGCTCAGTTCATCAGAATTGATCCAAAGTTTGGTGATGTCCAGGATCGGTCAATAGACTAACAGCTTAATGTGGTGAATTAATCAACCAGCTAACCAGTGCTGCCCAACTTAGAACGCCAGTCCAGGGAGACTGACTGTTTAATTGTGGTATGCCAATCAATCAGTTATATCAGTTATTGGTTGTTTTCTTCCATAATTGATTTTATCAGTTGCATTTTGGCAAAATAATCATATATGATGATGTATGCACGTCCAAAGAAGTTATATTATCCTGATAAAATATTTTAATTCTGTTAGAGATATAAGAAATTTGGGGCACTCAACAGCAAACAGCATTAACAGGGATAAAAATACTTTGAAATTTTCACCTTTCCAATGGAAAGGCATCAATACAGGTTTGCCTTATTTCCGAAAAAAAAGCCTTTCCGGTAAATGTGTGTCCTACCATCCAGTGTAAACTTGATTCTGCCATCTTACATGGCATCCTTGATTCACACTCGCATCCAAAAAGAACTGAATGTTTTAAATAGTAATTAACATTGATATATCAGAAACACGATTGTGCAGTGAAACAGAACAGAAAAATATAAGAGATGAGGACCTAAATGCCGGAGAGTATAAAAAATTAAAGACCATTTTTATAGGAAAATTAGGAAATATAGGGAGTCAGTGGAACACCAGTTGTAAAATATTTTGTTTTTATGTCATGTTTGTTACTACTTATCAGCTACTAATGTTGAAAACATCTAGGTGCTCAACTTTCCAACAGATTGGTATAAAACCAAAAATGCCTTTCAGTGCACATGTTCGCCTGTCTGAGACAGGCAGAAAGGCATTATTTCAACCCCTGATTAATGTGTATCCTTGTGCAACAAACAAGTGTCAACAGCCCAGTCATGACCTTGCCCTTTCAGTGTGATGTGTAAGTCATACTGAACTTCTCCGTCAATATTTTAGATATAATTATATCCAACAAATTTCACAGTAATGTAGATGGTACATAAAATTATTGATTAATAATTGATCATTGGTTGATTTTATCTTTCGGTCACTGATTATGATTTTACAATCGATGTATGCACCACCATTGCTGTTTAACATACCACCTGACTCTGTCCCAGGGGAGTTCTTTGCTGAACAAACATTAGTCAATACTGCTACATGATGTTTTAATCCACTAAGTGATTGTCACTGACACTGATAGATCTGTTACTGTAAGTGAATGGGGTTTATGGATCTGTATCATAACTCCCCCCCCCCCCCCTTCCCCTGTATAAAGAAAAGACCTGAATCCATTTTGAGCTCTTAAATTTATTATTTATAAGTACGCAGTGAAGTTTTATGATGATGTATCATTATGTCATCTTGAGGTAGGTATTGTAGTAGATTGTGTCCTTATAAATTATCTTTGAAATTTGTTGACACTTTTAGTCATAAAATAATGCTAATTTATTAAGTGTGAAATTCAGGAAAAGGCTTTAAGCCAGGCATTCACCTACTTTTTCTATATAGAACATATGTGAATTCTGGTTAACTATGTACTAATGAATGAACTCTAGATAATTCCTGTTTAAAACACTTCTTATAACACCTGTGTAATGAATACATGGGCTTGTTAAGCCTTGGTTTAACTACAAGCTGTTACTAAACTCATCATTGTTGAAAAACAGAAATATCATGAAAGGTAACGTGGTTGGTTGCCTGTGTGCAAAAGTTGAAAGGTCACTAGTAACATTTACTACTCTTTACAAAACTCTGGTTTGTCTGACTTGCCACCAGATGTCCTTGTTGAATGTGTATGTGTTATTTCTACATTCCCCCCGCATGTTATAAACACATGGATATAAACCCAATGAACAGCCTGTGTGTGGTCAGAATAGTGTTTTCTTGCCTATTTTTATATTAAAAAAAGCTCAAGGGATGATTAACACTCAATATATGTAGTTACAAGAATAGTCCCCTTTAAATTTATTATTCCGCTCAATATTCAATAAAGCTTTTTTTGTTAACACAGTGAAGTTTTATGTTTTATCTTGTTTAATCATCTTGTTTGTGAAAGAAAGGGACAAAATTTGTTATCAAATATATCTATTTGATTTACCTAATTATAATGTGACTGTGTTTCAGCTATGGTTTTAACAATTTTGTGTGCAGGATTGTGTGATAACAAATATTTATACACAGTACCAGGATTCTGATTAATTCATCATTAGCAACTGCATGCATACTTTCACCTCATGGTCTGATGTAGTTCATATATTTACCACCAGATGGCACTACCTGATATAAGAATGAGGGGAAAATTGTTCTTGATATCCTAACCAGATGGCAGCACAGTGATACTTAGTTTGCCCATCCTTTCAGCAAAAAAATGTTCAAAGACTTCTCTGTCTTATTGTCTTATACCACTGCTAACTGTTTTTCACATTTGTAGAGAATTATTATCTGTGTGTACTGTACCACACTGTCCTAACTGCACTGGTTTGTCCCTGTGGATGTGAGCCTGTGTAGATATCAGGTCTCTGAGCCACTGCAATATGAGGTTTCAGCCAGTGGGAACATGTATTACAATTTTGGGGGGGAGGCCTAATCAATCAGGACATCTTCTGATTGAGAGGTGTTATGGTCTGATGCACGGGGTCCCACAAGTGCTGCATATACCAAAGGACATGAAGGCCGATGTATAGACTAAGTCCAAACATGTCGCAAGTTTTAAATGGACACCCATTTTTGACTGGCACTTAATTATATGACCACCTACAATTCCTGACCATTTTTCTTTGACAGAAAGGGTGGTTGCTCATAGTAGGGCCCACTATATATGTATATATAAGTATATATGTATATATAGATATATGTGTGTGTGTATATATTTATGTCATGGCCTAAGGCTAAGGATTTAGACTGGAACAAATCCCAATCGGTGGAGACCAGACCCTGATCAGGATTCAGTCCAACCCAAATCCCGATCTTCACTTAATAACGAAGAGAATGACTTCCCGTCTAATCAGTTGAAGGTTATATATGGCTACCCATAACTCTGAGCCAGCTCATAACTTTATATACTTGCTAACTTCATGTCCACAAGACTCTTTTCAATGATCAACTCAGTGTTAAATGCTTTATACTTATAAAATGTTTTTGAATATTTTAGATACAGATTTTAATTAATTTGAATGAAACATGCAGGATGCATGTAGGACATACAATTCAGAAAAGGTTTTATTCATCAGTTTTAACATATTTTGCATTTACAAATGTTATGTTGTGCCACAAAATCAGAAGTATTCTTTTATTCCGTTAAATAATTCATGTCCGGTATCAGTCATACTAATTTTCACTTTTTACACCATGTTTTTTAAGTTTGGCTTTGCATTTATATAAATTTTGTAAAAAAAAATAGATTTTAAGTTATGAGCAGCTGAACAAAGGTGAATTTCCCTTAATTTAATCAGAAGTACATGCTTACGGTGTTATTTAGTAAAGTGTCGACTCCCAGTCTGAATAAGGATTTGGGCTGGACTAGATCCTGATTGAGATTTGAGCTGGTCAGAATCCCGATCAGGATTTGGTCTTCACCAATCAGGAATTGGTTGAAACCAATCGGAACTTGGTCTAGACCAAATACCCATCATGATTCAGTCCAGCCTAAACCCCCATCTGGAACTGGTCCAGCCCAACTCCCTTTCGAGGTTAAGGCTAGAATGAATCCTAATTGGGATTGGATGAATCATCGATAGGTCCTGATCAGGAAATGGGACTTGACATATTTACATGCACACATGTATACTTGTATAAATAAATCAGTGAAGGATTTCTCTAGTCAGTTTTTTGCCATCTTTGACTAGGCCTTCAGCCTTCAGGCCTCCTAGATGCCTGCAGAAGTCAGGTTGGGAAAGTTTGATCCATGATAGGTTATTATAATAAAACAAAAACTCAGTAGAGAAAAGAGTAAAATATTAATATTTTAGTATTGGCCTGTGAATTGTGAGGGGCCTTAGAATTGATTCAATTATCGATTTTTTACCTTTGATACATTTCTTGATCGAGTTCATTAGTAGTAAATTTCAGACTTTTTTAAAAAAAAAGGCAATTTTACTAAAATGGATGTTAGTCTATTTCAGCAAATAAAAGAAAAATGTAGCTTTCCTTCTGTTAATTGCCAGCATACATGTTTCTGTGGGAGTGGAGTAGTCCACCAGCAAATGTTGAAAGTAGATTTAGGGCACATATACGATAAAGAGCTTCAACGTCACAACTCCTTTGTCAAATTTGAGAGCTCACTTAGGACTTTGGGATGGTATATGCAAAAAAATAATACTCAAAATGAATTGATTCAGAGCTTAATAATCAAACACAATATAAATTAATTGAGGGTTGCAATTTAGTGCATCAATTTAATCCATTGTTACACTTGAATAAAAAATTTTTATTTGTTGAATATTTCAGGCTGGTCAGTGCCCAGTATGCTGCTGTCCATTTGATGCCAGAAGATGTGCTCAAGAGTAATACGGGATTGGCTGTCTGAGTTTAAGGTAAATACAAAAATTATGATACTTATATTCATATATAATTTAGTAGAAAATAATTACTGAGTTTTATATTTTAAGAGTCCTAAAGACCAGAGACCTGTTTTTTTAGCCTGAGCTGATTAGTTTAAATGTGTCTCTAACTGACTTGTGTAGTCTTGGGGTAAAGCACAGGGCTCAAAGCCAGGAGGTAATGTAAATTCAATCCTCAGCCAAGGAGCTGTGAGATTTTCACAGTCAGCCCCAACCCAGGGTGAGCTCTCAGCAGGCGCAATGGGAAGTCTGTACTCCACAGTCGTGTATCACAAACAAACAAGTGCATTTTTGGGAAGTTCCTCAGTGTTATGACCAATTGATGGGATTGATTATGCACCCAGGACCTGCAGGTGCAGTAAACACCAGGCCTGGGTGACATCAGGATTTAAAATAAAAATAACAGGAAGATGTGCATACCAAGTCAGCATTAAATATGCACATCTGCAGAGTTCCATTTTGGTGTGGGACTACATACCAGGGTATTTAGTTATATGTACCATGGAAAATCAAAACTGGATCTATGAATCCAGTTATGATTTTCCATGGTACATATTATTTAATATAATTCATTCATATCATAATAGATATAATATGTGTAAGCTTGGTTATTGTATGGTGGAATTGCAAAAATGGAAGCATCACAAAAAAAATGATAAAGTGAAAATGGTGAAAAGTTAACCTCGTCAATATGAAGTCATCCACAGAATCTGCATACCCTAATGCAAACTAAAATCATAATGAGCAGTGAATAAACTTTGTTTATGTCATGTGCACATTTAATACACACACATATTCCAGTATGATTCTATTTAATATCATGACACAAACTACTTCGTTGTTTCATTCAAACTTCATGAAAACTCACACATTATCCATGACATGCACATGAATGACAGAACTTTGCCTTTTTCTTGCTGCACTGATATCAAACCAAGCTGATTCTATACTCTCATTTTAAGATTTGTCCAGAACCTCCCGGGATGTTGCATTTGACTATTCTGGGTTACGGATACATTTTGTGCCTGTCTGACTGTCTGGTTGATAAAAATCATGTCTTTTTCCTATAGCTTGCAGAATGTAGGTCACTGTGACCTAATTTTTAGCGAACCTGTGAGCTTATGTGATGGTGCAGTGTTGTCCGTAGTACGTCATGCGTTGTGTGTACCTTAACCTTAGCTATCTCAAAAACAGCAGGAGCTAGCATCACCAAATTTTTTTGCAAATAAACAGTCATCTGAAAAACTCTATCGGATTTTGTTTATTTTTTTTTCTAGCTGCATTTTCTGAGTTTTTATAGGGAAAAAGCTGAAAAAAGCTTTAAAAATCTTCTTCTCTGAAACTGTCCAGCCAAATTGTCCAATATTTCACAGAAATGATCCGTGGAACAATCTTTCTCAAGTTTGTTCGAATGGTTCCAGTTTGGAGATTTTTGGCTGATTTACAAGAGGTTGCCATCTGTTCAAAAAAGCACACTAAAATTAAAATCTCAGAAACAGCTAGAGCTATCATCAGCAAATTTTATACCAATGTTTGTTACATATGTCATATCTGAAATTGAGGTATTGGTGGCGCCACCTACATTGATCTGTTTTTTACAAGCGAAAATGTAATTGATGCTTCTAGCTTATACACTGTTTTATGATGAAACTGTTAAGCTAATTGGTTTAAACTTTACAAGAATTATTCTATGGTAGGGTTCTGTCAGTTTTATAAGAATAGATTGGGTAAATGCAGCTTTGAAAAAGCAGTGTAGCCAATTGAAAAAGGCTTTCTGTGTTTGAAAACAGATTTGACAACATGCTGTGTTTCAGCAGCCAATTCAAGAGGTCACTCAGAACAACCAGGTGGGGTCCAGACATCACCATGGCAACTGACCTGGCTCTGTCTGGCGTCTAGACAATGTGTCTAGACGTCTAGACACAGCTTCTACACGTCTAGACACAATGTCTAGGTGCGGAATTCCCAGATTGTTGGAACTATATCTTTCAGCTGTTTGAAAAAACTTGGTTTGCATTTTAAGCTAATCGGGTTTATCATCAGGTCACATGTGAACTGCTGCACCCTCATTTTTGGTTGACCTCTGACTTTCCACACTGCCCAGCGTCAGATTTGTGCATCTGTTTCCACACATAAACCCACATATCTTGGGAACCGTTTGACCAATCAGGCTAAAAATTTTGCACAAATGTAGCCCTTTGATAGCTTTAAACACACACTAAAAATGGTGGCGCCACCTGCAACCATTTTTGCGTCCGTCTGTTCATCTGCCTTGGGATAATATCACTCATATCTCACTCATATCTCACTCATATCTCAGCAGTGGTTTGACTTATCCACCTGAAATTTTGCAGGTTTATACATCGCGGACAGCTTTCTTGATTTTTATGACCGATTGGGCCAAAATTGTGCATGTGTATAGATCTCACATAGCTCTTCATCAAAGGCAAAACTGGTGGCACCACCTGCAACCATTTATGCACAGCGTCCATCTGTTCATCTGCCTTGGGATAAAATCACTCATATCTCAGCAGTGGTTTGACTTATCCACCTGAAATTTTTGCAGGTTTATACATCCTGGACAGCTTTCTGGATTTAATGACTGGTGGCGCCACCTACATTCATGTTTACTCTGCAGACATCCAAGCTCATATCTCGGGAACCGTTTGACAGATTGGGCCAAAATTTTGCATGTGTATAGATCTCACATAGCTCTTCATCATAGGCAAAACTGGTGGCACCACAGGGTTTGATCTCAAGATTTTTTTGCACTAGCCCATCCGGCTAGTGGCTGTAATCTTGCACTGGCCCGCACCAATTTGCACTAGCCCCCTTTTTGGTGGTATTTTTTAAGCAGTATTTCTCTAGTATGTAGTATTTTATGTAGTATTTTACTTTCATCAAGAATACTATAATGGTCTAAATAAAAAAGGTATTTGAATATTTAAAAGTGTTTAGTGATACTAGCACATGCAGCTTTGAAGCTCAGCTGTTACTTAAAACAAAACTCGTCTCTCCAACAGTAAAGCTGGTAAAACAAAGTAAACATAAGTGTATTTCCAAAACAACTTTAATGTCTCAGGTGACCACTTCAGCTGGGGCAAACACTTTCACCCCTCAGCATTGTCTGAATCACTTAATCATACATGTAAAAGCAGTTGTGTAAAACATCAGACCTCATTTTCTTTTCAAGTATATATTGTCACTTTCTCATTTTTTTTAAACCTCTCGTGAAATTTTTTTTAATTTTTTGCTGTAATTAATGGCTAAGAGAGCAATGTTGATCTCTATCAGGTGTACGCCTAAACAAGAAACGCTGTTCGGTCAGGTAAGATCAGTTTACTTCAAAGACTATAACTAAAATGAAATTTACAAAGGCAGTAAACAAGAAACACAACCTAACAAACACGGTTGCAAAAATTTTATGCATGTTTCGATCAGCTGTGGCTGGTAGAAACGATTTCCCTGTTCGCCAAACCCTGTCATTGTCACCACAAACTGATGAAATCACGCAATTTTTGCAGTACCAAACATCTGATTTATGGAGATTGTGCGTTAGACAACATCAGTTGCAGTTTCCAGTAAATGGGCCCGCGTCATTTGCTCAATATACTCACGGTGCCAACGTCAACGTAGCTGAAAATTATAAACACCGAAAGTGACACGGTGTCAGTGAACATTTTCCCGCCAAAATAGTCATGAATGAAGTCACATAGGGTGAGTTTTTACTACGAACCTCTTATTGGCCCTCTGCTTATAACATGTGACAGCTCCGCCAATCACAATATCTTTTGTGTGGGCCAGCCTGCCTCGGCATGTGTTTATGCAAATCAACGTGTCACATGGTTTTAACACCCACATCAGCCGGTGACAGTGTGAATATCGGAAAAAAACTTTCATCAAATGCGACAGAGAAGAGCTTCCGCTTTATTTGCAGTCAAATCAGAACCTTTTCTAATTGCTCGATGTTTTAGCAGGCAGTTTTGCCCGCTGTTTCGCCCGAGTAATGAACATTAGTAGATTTTTTCCCTGGCATTTTTCTCCACTCGCGCACGAGTGTACCGATGGTTCCACGCATATACGTACAATCAGACTAATTTTTATGGCTCAGATTAAACGATCGGCACCATCGGGAAATACCTTTTTATTATAGATATTAAGAGCATCTAGGAATAACAGAAAGACTGTTTTTGAAGCACATGAAGGCGGATTTTTACCTTGCCAGATGCGTATGTGGCAGATTATTCCAACAAAAATTATTTACAGACTAGTCCAAAAAAATTTCCAGCTGCTGTCGAAAATCTCGATCGGCTGGGTTAGCCCCAACACAGTTTTTTTAAGGATGACCAGTTTATATGAAACATTTATGCAAAATTTATACATTGAATATTAAATGTTGTTTAAAATGAAGTTTCAGCCTGGTTAAAAAAGGTGGCATACGCGGTAAGCTTGGTTAGAATAAAAAAAAAACAAATGTTAACATTTCTCAGGCTACTAGCCAGTCGGGCTGAAAGAAACCAGATTGTACCAGCCCGCCTAATTTCACACTCGCCGCGGGCTAGCGGGCTAGCGTTAAGATCGAACCCTGCACCACCTGCAACCATTTATGCACAGCATCCATCTGTTCATCTGCCTTTGGATAAAATCACTCATGTCTCAGAAGTGGTTTGACTTATCCACCTTATCACGGATAGCTTTTTCGATTTTATGACAGAAGGCTCCACCTACATTCACGTTTACTCTGCAGACATCCAAGCTCATATCTCTGGAACTGTTTGACCAATTGGGCAATAAATTTTGCATGTGTATAGATCTCACATAGCTTTTCATCATAGGCAAAACTGGTGGTGCCACCTGCAGTCACTTATGCACAGTGTCCATCTGTTCATCTGCCATGGGATAAAATCACTCATATCTCAGCAGTGGTTTGACTTATCTAACTGAAATTTTGCAGGTTTATACATCATGGACAATTTTTTCGATTTTATGACTGGTGGGGCCACCTACATTCAAGTTTACGCTGCAGACATCCATGCCAATATGCATCACACCTCACTCTATTCCCCTTGCCACTTAATCCATGCCTCACTTCACCCGTCCCACTCTGATTTCTGCAGATACACATGGTCACTTGTCAACTACCCATATTCTAGTTTTAAAATGTCCTAGTCTGAAACTTGCAGGTCCGAAACCTCCATTTTGCTGAAATCATAATGACTAAGGTAGATATGCAGGATGTAAGAGGATCAATATTGAATTTTAAAAATAAACCTCCATTCATACTCCCAAACTTTGCACAGGTTCGCATTAGGCCTGTAGGCCTTGTTTATTTTTCTGTTAAGGTGCTAAAAATCAGGTTTTCAACCCATAGCTCTCAGAATATACTGTTTCAGTGGTTTTGTTCGCAGTGTTTTAATTTTTGCACTTTCAGCGGGAGCTGGGTTTGTGCTAAATTTAGAACACGCCTTATTTCAGACAACCTAGACATGTCTCAGCTGAAATCCCCTCCCAATTTTAGTTATTTAAAGAAACAACTGTGAAACAAGTAGCTTTTGAAGACCTTTTGAACCCACCTCCAAATGGCTTTTAATTATTATGGAGAACGAGACGTGATTGTTGTTCAATCATTGCAAGTTGCTTCTAGTTAGGGCCCCGCTTGACAAGCTGTGCCCTATAGTGATCACCGTGTCAGTCCGTCCATCCGTCCTTCCGTCAGTGACACTTTCTTTTGCGCGCGATAACTCAACAACAGCCTACAACAGCCTACTCCCAAATTCACAAGGATGATTGGTACCTATGAGGGCTCCAGACCTATTGAATAACAAACCTGTGGGAATTCTAATATGGCCACCACAGCCCGATCGCTGATTTTTTTTGCGCACAATAACTCAACAACAACCTAATGTAGCTTTTCCAATTTAACAGGGATAATTGGTACCTATGAGGGCTCCAGACCTATTGAATTACAGAACTGGGGGAATTCTAATATGGCCACCACAGCCCGATCGCTGATTTTCTTTGCGCACAATTAACTCACCAACAACCTAATGTAGCTTTTCCAATTTAACAGGGATCATTGGTACCTATGAGGGCTCCAGACCATTTGGATTATACCGACTTGCTCAAAATCAAATATGGCTAACAGACTTCATTCAGTGATTATTTTCTATTGCACACATTATTTCAGATATATCTTCTTTAATATCATTTGATCCAGTAGGATTTTCTCCCTCATGCATATTGATAAAAAACCTGTTTCTGTTTGTAATATTTTTCAAATTTAACTTCATTTTTCACCCATATGTAAACTAGTCCAGCACTAGCAGAAATCTAGGGCCCTCTGAGGACCATTGTCCAACCACATCTAGTTAGTAATCAGTTGTTGCTGTTAAGTAATTCTACAATTTACCCAGATGTCAGACAACGTGGCTGGGTGCAAAACCATTGCATCATCACTGGGATTAGTCACAGTTAATTACATATTTTGTACATCTTGCGGTCATGGTACTCATGCAGTTGCCCCTAGCATGTACATGGTCACCCAGAGCTTGTTAGATGAGAGGTAGTTTGGGCTACAAACCTGTCTTTTATATAATTGTTTCAAATATTTTAATAATTTGATACAAAATGAATTACCTGTGAAAACTGATTTGCACGAAAATTCAAATTATGCTAATGCCATATAAAAAAAAAGCACAAAAATTCAGACACGTCAAAATAACCACTTCCACAGTAGGTCATTATGACCTCATTCCAGGTTTTCAAGGAGATTTGCCCCTAACCTCCAAGGATGTTGTGTTAGAAGATTCTAGGCTCAACAGATGCCCTTCTCAAATTATGTCTTTCTGCTGATAGCTTGCAAAATATAGATCAAAGTAGACCCAGTTGTGGCTCTGTTGTTAACACTGAGCCACAAGTTGCTGCCTTGATTTATCTAGCTGACCGGGGAAAGCATGCACTGTAAGACAAGGGTGAGCCCAGTGGGGTGATTGTTTCAGCCAGGGGTGTGCAGTTCACATGTTACATCATCACTGCTAACATCCTGACCCACCCAGCTGAAATGTGACACATGCACCTGGCAGGCTAAAACAATCCAGTGCATAACCCTGGTAACAACCAGGTGTAGCCAGTGGTCTTGTGTAGCTAATGGTCCAGTTACAAGGACACTCACAGCAGTAATGATGTAACTGGAGCACTGAACCGGCTCACCTAACTCAAGATAAGATACATGTATTTAAACTGGTTGCATTGTCAGAAGATGCATGCATTCCTGACACTAGATAAATGAAGGTAGGGGCTTGTGGCTCTGTGTTAACAACAGAGCCACAACTTGGTGTAAGGTCACAGTAACCTGATTTCATGTGTCAAAGTACATTTGCCCAGGACCTCCCTGAATACTGTGTTAGAAGATTCTAGGCTTAATGCAGGAGGACTAGCCACTAAAAATGGTCCCTTTCATCCATCCATCCATCCCTAAGCCCTGGCTTCTTCTTTTACCAAATAAATCAAAAACCCTTACTGCTTCATTTGCCAAGTTTTCCTGTCATTCTGATCACATGATTGACATGATCATCATAACTTGCAAGTGGTGCCACCTTCCTTCTACTAAGTAAATTAAATAAGATCGGCTGTCAAATCAGATTCAAGGATCTATTCTTTGGAAATTTAAAAGAATACCAGCCTATCTTGAATGGAATTATTTTAAAAATGATATTCCACAGGACTTCATATTTTGGTGAACATGACGTTTCTGATTTCATATATGGTGCAAAATCTTATATATTTTACCTTTTATCTCATGTACCACTGCACCAATCATTACCAAGTTATCAGACAAATTGTTCAAATGACTTACATGTCATTACAACCTTGGCACCACCCCTGTTGGACAACTATCCACAGTCAAAAATGGTCTTTCCCAATTTTCTTCAGGTAAATTAATAAATAAGGAACTCTTTATCCTCCAAATCATATACAAGGATTCCTTGGAGCCAGGGGGAATTAAATGAATACTGTATTGAAGGGTATTATTTTCAAACTGATGCTTCCACAGAACTTTGAATTTTGCTGATTGCCAGATTTAATCATTTCGCATCTCTGCATACAGGCATATATACTGTAAAATCTATTACTTTAATTTGTATCTTAGGAACTGCTGCTCTAGTCATACCAAAATTTAGTACACATATTTGATCACGTGACTGCTATGAGAATTTACCCTGCAGATCATACCAGCTGTGGTGGCTTGCAGACTATGAGGTGAAATGGCATTTTCTGCTTGTTCCTGAATTAATTGGAAATATTTAAACTTAATCTGTCATACCTTGTCATGCAAAGGTGAGGTTGGAGTCAAATACACCTTGCCAAATACAATTACACATATGCTAGGTTGTGCCCTCCAAATCCAAATACAAACACAAGTGAGTGATTCTTTTTCTTTTTCTTTTCTATTGTAATAATGTCTTAGAAATATCATTTTAGCATATTTTTTCTTCGTTCATCAGCAACATCATTATTGTAAATAATACAAAGGAAATAGGAACAAAAACACTGTCTTTACAGTAATCAAGAACTATAAAAAATGGTGAGTATTGAGTGATGATAAATACAAATACAAGTAAAAAAAACAGAAAATATTTTTCTTTTAAGTGCCAGATATATATTGCATGTGTACTTGTTATGTATACTTGTATTTGTGTATCAGAGTTCTTTCTCACATAATATAGTCACCAAAAAGGTCTACAAAAAACCACTATCGGATTGAAAGAACAGAAATACTGGGAGCTGTCACTTGAGTTGTTCATGAGTTTTTTTAGTATAAGTACATTTATTAAAGATATATAAGTAGAAATGATCTGCGGGTATGCAGTCTTTCCTCCACAGTATATTGAGATGTTTATATATATATATATATATATATATATATATATATATATATATATATATATATATATATATATATATACAGTCCAACCTGTCTGAACGACCATCAGTTTTCCAACCAAACTGATATATTGACCTGCCTATTGACCTGCCTAATGCGGGCACTCATTAAGCGACTCGGTTGATTGACCATGCGTGAAGTTGCGGTCCTTTGCATTGTCATTTGTTTTAATGGTGGTCGTTTGGGAGGACCCTGGGCCGACCCTGGGCTCCGAAGCCCCGGCTAGGCAACGTGAATGGCATATGAATGGAGGTCCCCCAAAGTTAATCTTTGGCCTGTGCCCAAGTGATTTGTCTTTGAGCTATTCAGTGTGTCATGAAAGGCGTTATAACAAAGAGTGGATAATCTATGATGTTCCAATGAAGCAAGTGATGTTAGTAACCTGTGACGTCAGCAAAGTGAAACAAGTTTGAGTCGTTCATATGAGGGTTTGTAGCTGACAATGCAGTTTTCATTATAACGCGGGGTTTATAGAAAGCACATAGTTATTAAATATGTTCCACTAGAGAAATAAGCAGCTTCTTCTAAGCTGTGAACGTGGCCTCTGCCTGGAATTTCTGACAGCCATAATCATTCTAAGAGCTGATTTGAGATCAAACTTGCCCTATGCGGCCTGAAAATTTGCATTTTCCGCAAGGCCTCATTAATGGCCCGCTTGTATGCATGGCAGCCAGTCAGCAATATTCAGAAGAATTGCCGTCTTGGGCTATGCAAGAGTTTAAAAGAACCAATGATATGACGTGTCATCACTGTAACCATCAGGGGAGGATCCAGGATTTGGAAAAACGCAAGGGGTCCAACCCAGGAAGACTAATGAAAATCCTAAACAAAAGGTCCCCTGCTCCGGGAAAGGGGGTCCTGGATGCAAAATTTTCTGAAACCCTTAAACCCCCCCCCCCCCCCCCCCCCCCCGATTTGCATCAGACCGTGGTTACCAATTCGGGTACACTCATAAGAACAAAAGGGACGAATAAATCAACATTTGTTAGTCAATTAACTAAAGGTTTAATGCAAATTTGGCGGCAACACGTGGCGTTCATTCATTTTCGGGGGTTACAACAGCGGTAAATATTGAGAGCATATTCACAAGAGCGATGTAAAATTCAATACCAGCGGCACGCCGGTGTAATCTAATATAAAAAAAAACCTGTATAATTAAAAACTAAAGGCTAAGATTCTTGTTTACAATAGTAAAACCCTCATTAAATCAAAAGTCCACCTGAATATGCAATTGGTTTTTGATATACCAGCATTACAGATTTACTGACAATGTGAAGCATAAGCCTATTTATTTATATTGCGCCACATATCCAGTAATAAAACTGCTCAAGGCGCATTACATAAAATGGCAGACTGACAGAGTATATCCTTGCCTTTCATGTAAATGGTCTTTGTTCTGTAAACGACAGAAATGAATTGAAACGGAGTTGCTTAAACTTGGCAGGCCTACTAATATGCATTCTTTCGTCTTACATGTCATCTAAATTTGTACAATTCCTAAATTTTCAGAACTTGTGCCCAGTCCCTAATGGATGGTCACATTAGGCAGGTTCGACTGTATATAAATACATAGTACCATATATATATATATATATATATATATATATATATATATATATATAGAGGAAGGGAAATTAAATATGTTGGACTTGAATGATTTATTTACAAAATTGCCTCTTAATTCATGCAATATATAAATGTGACCATTTATTTAATTTATACCATTTCTGGTGTTTGCATATTCTTTTAATTGATAAATGCTAATTTGGTACCAAAATGCCCTTGACAGCATGTGTTGTTAGTGTAAAATCTTTCTGGCATATTTCTCGGAAACTTATAACATGGAGTATCTCTGATTTCAACTGATATGTAAAAACACAGGTTCCTTTAGGAAACTGAAATGTGAGTCTTTTGAACATGTTTTATAAATGCTTAATTGGGCTTAATTAACACCCATTTCTATGTTTGATCTAAATTTATTATTAATTTGCAATTAAGAATCTTTAATCAGAACTTGCAAAATCTTATAAATTATAATTCATGATGAGAAAATGCAAATTACCATTTATTAAATTATTTCAATTACCAGCATTGGTTCAAGGAGCTTCTTAATTGTACTCAGATACAAAATTAACAGCTTTTTCTCTAAAGTTCATTTTGACAATTTTACTTGGGAACAGAACATGTACTGTACATTTAATTGTCTAAATATTACATGAAAGATCTAATTATACATTTAAATATATTTCAGATAAATTCACACTTGTTAATATATCAAAGCAACAAACAGGTAGGAATCATTAGAGATCTCACTTTGGTTTAATTAATTTATTTATTGATCAGGAAAAGAAAAATGAAAATGTGCTCATACATCATAGTTAGTTTGAAACAAGGTTAAATTCTGAAATCTGGAAATTAAAGGCCTCATATAAGCTTCAGTATATTTCCTTCATAATAAATACTGGTATAGATAAAGTATATGACATCAGTTGGTTTTTCCCTGAATCCAACATCTGGTGACCACTTTATGATCTTATGATTAGCTTAAATGTTAAGTATGCTTGATCTAATTCTAAGTTAATAAGATGAAAGAGCAGGAGGCTTTGATGTCTGCTGTGCTTATTTATAATATGATTAGGCCAAGGCTGTGGGGCCGGTAATGCTCATTTGCATTAGAAGTCCTTGCACTTCCTGTTCATGAATATTCATGTGGACATTTATGACTTTAGGAATGCATCAAGGCAGTTTGTTTCAAGAGATACTTTTAGTTACAAGGACAAAATTTATTTCAAACCAAAGATCAGTGTTGAAATTGATGATAAACTTAAACCCTGGAGATTTCCAGCATAATTCCATGATTTAAATGTCCCCCTTTTCCAAATGCTCAATGGAGGCACTGATTGAACACGACTGATATTCTCACGTTAAGTTCATGGCTCTTTTATCTTTTATTGCTATTTTGTCCATAACTATCATTTCTGGGCATTAAATTAACTAAATCTTACCAGACTTTTATTATATAATTTAAATATATATATATATATATATATATATATATATATATATACATATATATATAAATGTGGTTGCCTTTTTTGTTCGCGAGGGTTTTAATTTCACAATATGTGCACAGGGAAATAATTGTTAATATGAAACCCTTGAAAAATAAGATGCCTCATAGACTTAGATGAACAAAAGCGGATGATGCATCTCCACAGCTGGAATAGTTATCATACCTCTGGAAACACGGTTTGTTAACCATCAGCCCATTCTGTGCATGGTATTGGAACTGGTCCATGCAAACACACATTATTATAATAATATAATGACTGTTAGTGAAACAAATGAATGAGATAGTTGGGATTTATTCATATCATGTATCCGGGTTTGATTTTTAGCTCAGCTGACTGTAAGTCAACTGAGGTATAGGAATGGCGCTTTGTCCGGGCGTCCTGTCTTTCAGGTGTTCGTTAGCAGGGCACAAATGGTAACTGCTGGTCCTAGAAACTTCTTAGTGAACATCCAGGGAGGTCAATTAAAAATCTCCTTGGAAACCTGAAATTAGGTCACTGCGACCTATATCCTCCGAGCTATGAGGCTTGAAAGTACCCCCCAGAATAATAAAAAATATGATACAAAACCTTCAATATCTTGATAAATAATGCATGGATTGTCATGAATCTTGCCTTGAATATTGACCATGACTAGTTTTGTCTGTTCCCGAAAAGTGGTGGTGCCACCTTTGTTTTTGTTATTTTAACAAATATTTTTCTATTTTTTTACTATAAAATGACAACAATCATGTTAGTTTCTCAGCTGTGATTGCAGTTAGCATCCCAAAACCTGGTGTGTTTATTGATCCCAAGTGGATTCCCTATAGTAATCACCGTCTGTCTAGCTGGTTGACTGTCTGTCTGTCCATCCGTCCATTCACACAAATTTGTTTCCAGATGATAACTCCACATTGTATTGACACATGGATTTCAAACTTGACTTACATATGGCCCTATATGATTTTGGGGTCAGGAGGTCAAAGGTCAAGGTCACAGTACCCACTTATTTAGAAAGATTGTGGATGCATTTTAAGCCAAACTTTCATGCTAAACATTCCATCTTGCACATATAGCTGAGCTGCCAATAGGGGAAAGCCTGATTGATTTGGGGGTCACAAGGTCATGGTCACAGGGGCCCATATGTCCACATATTTGTTTCTGGATGATAACTCCAGTTTGGATGGACATATTAGTTTCAATTTTGACTTATATATGACCCACCAATAATGTAAGAACCCTTTTGATTTTGGGGTCATAAGGCCAAAGGTCAAGGTCACAGGACCAACTTCTTTAAAAAGATTGTTGATATATTTTTAGGCAAACATTCTGTCCCAAACCTTCTATCTTCCAGATGTTGCTCACCTGCCAATCGTGGAAGTAACTTATGGATTTTGGGGTCACAAGGTCAAAGGTCAAGGTCATGGGGGCCATCTATTCACATATTAGTTTCCAGATGATAACACCAGTTTGGTTTGAAATATTGGTTTCAAACTTGACTTACATATGGCCCACCAGTAAAGTAAGAACTGTTGATTCTGGGGTCTTGAGATCAAAGGTCAAGGTCACAGGACGCACTACTTTAGAAAGATTGTGGATGCATTTTAAGCCAAACTTTTCATCTCAATCCTTCCATCATCGACATGTGGTGCACCTGCCAATGGGGGAAGTTTCCTTTTGATTTTGGGGTCACTAGGCCAAAGGTTAAGGTCACAGGGCCCATCCATTCACACATTAGTTTATGGATGATAACTCCAGTTTGGGTAGACAGGTTGGCTTCAAACTGATCACAGGACCAATATTTTGGAAAACGTCATAAACATAAATCCTTATAGACAAATGCAGCTGAGCATCGAGACCCATGGGTCCCTAGGTAACTGTTCAAGTTAAGTGGTGTTTCCTAAATCATTTGGTAAGCTGTAGCGGATCTGGGCTAGGTGCCTCTACCCCCCCCCCCCAGACCTAAGGTACCCACAGTACCTAACTGGTACCATAAGGTGTGTCTTTTCAAGTTCAACAGTCTATCAGCCAGATCCTGAAAATAATTAGGCCAAAGGAGGTGCAATTTCTATCATTATTTCTTTCTAAAGCCATTGATCCATAGATTACAAAAAAATGCATGAATATTTATTAAGGTGCAAATAAGATGAATAATAATGATTATCAAACTTTATTGTATATTTCTTTTCCTGTCTAGCAAGGTAAAGTTTAAGCTGAAAGTGTTTATTTGATAAAAAACAGGACTGTTAACATATGTTTGGGGTAAAAAATGTGAACTTTTAATAGAAAATTAGCATATATTTGCATTTAGCCAAATTATTTGTGTGTAGAAAAAATTTTAAAAAAATATCTTTCTTCTGATGAATTTTGGCATTCATTTCATCCTTTTATGTACAAAACTAACAAAGCTACAGCCTAAATCTTTGTAAATTTTATCATTTTACTGCGAAAATAACCATGGTTGCCATGGAAACAGGCTTATATTTTTTCTAAAGCTACAACTCCCAAACTGCTTTCATGCATTTTTGTAATTTATAGATCAACGCCTTTAGAAAAAATGATAGCAATTTTTCCTTTTTTAGTACTGGAGAACCCCTTGGGCTGATATACTACAACATGTCTTCCTCCTCCTTTAGTTATCCAGTGTTCAGTGGCATCGTTTGTTGCATATTCAGGCATATTCAGGTGGACCATTGACTGATAACCTCATCAGGTTGATCAAAGGTATACAGGTGCATGAAAGACCACAAACTGATCTTTTTTTAGATGTTCCTGCTAGAGACATCACTTTCTGCTGCTGAAGAAACTTTGGATTGAAGGCTTCAAATGTTTCCAGTCATTTAAACTTACTGTTGTTAAATTTTTGCCCGTTCAGTAGGATATGTTTGGATTTAATACTGTGCATGCATAGTTGCCTTTTTTGTTCTTGAGGGATTCAAATTCATGATTTTCGCAAAAAGGTTATTATTGAAAAAATTTAAGCTTAGTGAAGAAGAGCTCCCATCATCGAAGGCAAATTTGAAAGTAAAAGGTTGACCTTATGAATAAAAATAGCTTGTGTATGATCTAAGACCGATATTCTTAATTTTATCATATCATTCCAGTTGTGTTTCCAATTTCAAAATATTTTGTTGTTAATATATTTTATGCACACATATAATTTAATTGACATATTAATTATTTAACACTGTGTGCAGGTCTTTTGTATTGTGAGATTGCTGAAACGTAACATTGCAAAATACTAAAAAAAAATGAAAATCTCGAAATTTTATCCACGTGAATATGAAGCCAACCATAGTATATGTTGCCCTTGTCACTTTTATGGTGAGGACTTGACTGGAATTGTAAAGGTATGGTTTCATGATTTCTGAAGGCATGACTTAACAGATATTCCACTTTTTGTAGATTCCTGAAGTGATACCCACAGAGGGATGGCTTTGATGACAAAACCAAAAATATTTAGGCTCACAACAATTTCTAAATCCATAAGAGTATGAGTCACCCAACCGGTGAGCCATATAATGATTGACTTCAAAGCTTCCTAAAATTACCTTTACCCTGTCAGTAAGCTCCCTAATTGGCTCTAATCAGCCAGAGCCTCATTTACCTGTAATAGCTCGTTAGCCAGCAGTACAAGACCTACTCAACAAGAACTTTCAGTGAGCTAATTAGCATATGACAGGCTCTGTAGGTAGATGTAGATATGCCCTCCAGGCTCGCATCTCTTGTTTTGCAATTCATGGGTTTTACTTACAGTTGAACTCTCCTTGAACTAAAAGTAATGGAGTAACTGTCGTACAGGTTTAGCACAACCCCCCCCCCCCTCACTCAACAGCCTATCAAGTCAGGAGGCAAAAAGGTAATAGTCACAAATTGTGCAGGAAATAAGTCTCAGGTTTGTTTTTAAGGAAAAAATCATGTTTAATTTGAATGTTAATTGAGTCACAAAAATCAGTGAACAAAAAACTGATTCCCCTAAAATGCTCAGTTTATTCAAGATTTTGTCTTTTTCTTCAATTTAGCTGCAGTTTTTACACAGTTATAAAGTTAATGTAAAATATGATTAATTAGGGCCCCGCTTGAAAAGCAATGCCCTAAAGTGATCACCGTGTCAGTCCAGCCATCTGTTTGTCCTTCTGTCAGTCAGCGACGTTTTCTGTCGTGCGTGATATCTCTAGAAGAACATGCTTGATCTTTCTCAAATTCACAGGTTTGATTAGTACCTATGAGGGCTCCAGACCTATTGAATATAAGACCTGTCAGGATTCCAATATGGCAGCCAGAGCACAATCGAATGTTTTCTTCCAAGCGTGATATCTCAACAAGATCATGATTGATCTTTTCTTATATCCACAGGGATGATTGGTACCTATGAGGGCTCCAAACCTATTGAATTACTGCCTTGTCGGAAATCCAATATGGCTGCCAGAGCACAATTGTGATTTTTTTGCACGTGTATCTCAACAAGAACATATCTATTAAGCTAGATATATTTTCTTGACTTTAAGCAGTCTGCTTATAAATAAAAAAAATATCTTGAGGATTTCTTGTCAAGACAAACTTTACTTTGGATAAGAAATATAATCTTTTCAAGAAAATTATTTTTTTGGCAGTGGATAGAACGTATTTTGTTTTGTCTTTTGCAGGCTCTTCCTGACACAGAGCTTAATACATACGCCAGCACTGTCAGAAATAACGACGATCTTATATTAGCATTATATGAACTTCTTGAAGATGACTTGGCGAATGAGGTTGGTGACTGATGATAAACACATCTATGCATATTAAACACTTTGTTTAATTGAGCAAACAAGTGTGATTTTTTCTAAGTGTTTGCTAGATTTTCTAAACAAGCTAAGATATTTGTCATCATAAATTGAGCAATTTTATGGCAGTCAAAAGTTATTACACAATTCATGCTGTCACAGCTAGTAAGCTACACCTTAACTTTATCCCTTGCATAATGAAAATTGTTGTTAAGATTTTTTCTTCCTACAGAATAGTATATAATGCCATTTGTTTATCAGTAATACAGATAGTGAGTTATGCATAAGGTAAATACAGGGAAATCTCGTTGTGTCGAACTCGCTTTAATAAAGTTGAATACCCCACTTATTTCGAAGTAAACAACTCTAGTTAAATTATTAGAAAATAAAACCTGCTTGTGTCAAACCTGGGACGTGTGTCACTTCAACTTTGACCCAATGAGGTTTCACTGTATTTGAGAGATTACTGCAGAGGATCATTTGTAGATACTATGATGGAAATGTATGCTCTTGACATCATCTCTCAATACAATGAAACACTTAAAATGCTTATCTGTAATTCAGGTCATTGAGCCAGTTTGTCATCAGCTGTTTGACTTCTACCGATCACCGAGGATTGAACTCCGTCGTTTCAGCCTCGATTTCCTTCCATCACTTATCCAGGTCTACCTGACGAGAGCGTGTCGACGGGAACAGAAGGTAAGCCACTTGAATTAACGCTGGTCCATCAAACTGGCCTACTCAATTTTTTATGCAATATTTTAAAAATTATTTCCTTACCCTAGGGTTAGAATGAAATCAGTTTTTTTTCCGCTTCCACGGAATGGGGGACATTGATTTGGGTTTGTCTGTCTGTTTGTTTGCCTGTCCATGAGTTTTTCATTAATGTGCTATTACTTTCCTAAATATTATCTGATTTCATTCAAATTTTAGTCAGTGATTGCTCTCATGCATACCTTGGTTGGGATAGGTTTTAGAGTGTTTCTGTCTGAAAAATTATTATCATCAGCTCCAAAACAAACAAACATTCCCTTTTTGTTCCTTATTCACAACAAAATTATGACATGTGGAGATTTCTACAAGGAACAATGAAAACTAAACAGAGGCACTAATTTATGATGCAGGAACTCCAGTACTTTATTGTAAGCATATACCAATTGTCAGTAATTTTAATGTCTGCCATGATTCATGCCAGACTTGGGTCCAAATACATTTAAAGTAATGGATTACAAATACAGTTTCTTTTAAAATTAATCAATTACTTTTGCAATTACTTTGGTGTTTTAGTATGATTTACCTCATGCAAGAACAGCAATTGGGTTAGAGATTGGTTTGAGCTCTTAACACTCTTATTAACGGTCGTAACAAATTTAATAAAGGCACATCAGCACAATCTATATTATAAAATGAATCCAATAGGATATGTACAAAGAGTCATTGTTAAGTGGTAATGTCATATTAAATTAAACATGTCATTGTCACCACAAAACAGATCCAGATTGTGGTATATTACTGAAGCTTGTTGTTAAAAAAAGAAAACAAATCGCCTTAATATTATTATAACGACATAAATCTGTGTATGTGGCTTTGGGTTACCTCTAAACAGATATATACCTGGCCATTTCAATAAGGTATGGTAAGAAAAAAAAAGAGAAAAAAAACTTAGTTAAGCATTATTATGTAGAAATGCTTGGATTTATAGCTTTTGGTTACCACTAAATGGATAGAAACTGTGACATTTCAATCCAGCTGGTTCTGTATTTTTATTTACATAAAATTCATATGAGCCTTTCCATATCCTTTGTTTGCATGTAATTTGTCATGCGCTTTGGCGAAGTGTGCGAGTCAATAAAAATACACTTTATAATATTGTTAACAATATGCAACAGCTTTTGTTAGACCGATTCAACGTTTTAGATCTTGTATCTTTCATAGGGTAAATTGAAATAATATATCATTGGTTAAAAGTATTAAAATTTATCATTGAATCAAATCAACCAGTAAGGTTTTCCAAAAAAAATGGGGTTAACCTGAAATTAGGTTCAGGCTACCCCAAGGAATAAATTGAAAGTGATTTCAGATAACCAAGGGTAACCTGAAGTCTTTACATTGGGATAGTTTTGATGGGAAATTGTTTAATTCAGTCAAAATTCACAAGTAGCCTGAGATAATAAAAATATTATTTAAAATGCATATGTGCCTCTGAAGTACATGATGAACAACCATGGGAAACTGGTTAATAGCCAGGTATGCTTATTAAATTTGACAGTTTGATGAATTAATTCATATGAGACAAATTATATACCCAAAAGTAATTGAAAAGTAATAGTTTGAAAAATTACTTTTCAAAAGCAATCGATTACAATTTCTTTCCAGGATTAGAAAATGTAATCGATTACAGTTACAATTACTTGAAAAAGTTATTGTAATTCAAATACAACTCTGGACCCAACTCTGATTTACACCAAATTATTTACTTTGCGCCACTTTCATGTTGATTATAGACTGATCATGGCTTCATTATGGTACAGCTGAACAAAACGTTCTTCCATGAAAGACTTTCCATGTATATGGTTCTGAGAGCTGTTTATAAGACAAAAGTGACATCACAAAGATGTCACAAAGGTCAGTCGCCTATACATTGGACATCAACAGCTGGAATGGCTGGTTTATTTCTCAGTTCACCAGTGATGAACATATCACAAACACTGATGACTGTTCTGTCATATTTTGGATTATTTGTCTCAGAGGAATCTATGAAAATACATCTAAGGTGCAATACATATTGTGATACATCTAAGGTGCAATACATACTGCAATACATGTAAGATGCAATGCATATTGGGTTACATCTGAGGTGCAACACATATTGTGATACATCTAAGGTTTAATACCTATTGCGATACATTTATGGTGCAATACATATTGCGATACATCTAAGGTGCAATGCATATTGCGAAACATCTGAGGTGCAATACAGATTGTGGTACATCTAAGGTTAAATACCTATTGTGATACATTTATGGTGCAATATATATTGCCATACATCTAAGGTGCAATGCATATTGCGATACATCTGAGGTGCAATATAGATTGTGGTACATCTAAGGTTTAATACCTATTGCGATACATTTATGGTGCAATACATATTGCGATACATCTAAGGTGCAATGCATATTGCGATACATCTGAGGTGCAATACAGATTGTGGTACATTTAAGGTTTAATACCTATTGCAATACATTTATGGTGCAATACATATTGCGATACATCTAAGGTGCAATGCATATTGCGATACATCTGAGGTGCAATACAGATTGTGGTACATCTAAGGTTTAATACCTATTGTGATACATTTATGGTAGAATACATATTGATATACATCTAAGGTGCAATGCATATTGCGATACATCTGAGGTGCAATACAGATTGTGGTACATCTAAGGTTTAATACCTATTGCAATACATTTATGGTGCAATACATATTGCGATACATCTAAGGTGCAATGCATATTGCGATACATCTGAGGTGCAATACAGATTGTGGTACATCTAAGGTTTAATACCTATTGCAATACATTTATGGTAGAATACATATTGATATACATCTAAGGTGCAATGCATATTGCGATACATCTGAGGTGCAATACAGATTGTGGTACATCTAAGGTTTAATACCTATTGTGATACATTTATGGTACAATACATATTGCGATACATCTAAGGTGCAATGCATATTGCGATACATCTGAGGTGCAATACAGATTGTGGTACATCTAAGGTTTAATACCTATTGCGATACATTTATGGTGCAACACATATTGTGATACATCTAAGGTGCAATACATATTGCGATACATCTAAGGTGCAATGCATACTGCAATACATCTAAGATGCAATGCATATTGCGATACACCTGAGGTGCAACACATATTGTGATACATCTTGTGAGGTATCTGATATGTATTGATTATACACTTCCTTTTTAATCTGTGTATCATTTTCTGAATCTCAGAGATTTACATTTAGTTTTGTTCACATTTGCTGGCTGATCATGGACTGAATCACTGACATTTCTAATAACATAATACATTTCTAATCCAATTGATCCTGTGACAATATTACTTGTCAGTATTTACTTTTCTCTTAAATTTTGAAAATATAACAAATTTTACATTGGGCTCTAAAGGGTGTATGAGCTTGAGCTTCAAAATAATCAACCCTAAAGTGTAAGGTTTAAGTATATCCATACATGTTAGCAGAGATTGTGTTAACCCGATATGACATTTACTGATGTTGAGTATTGATTCGTATTAATATATCTGTAAACTAGTCTAGCCCTACAGGTGTTTTTATATATATACATTGGCAATATCTAGTCATCTAATCATGAGAAACATCAGACTGTCATAACAGTCCATCAGTACATCACGGTTTGTCCCTCAGTACATCAGAGTTTGTCCCTCAGTACCTCCCGGTTTGTCCCTCAGTACATAAGGCCATCCTTAAAAATTTCTGTGTTGGGGCTAACATTGGTCCAAAAAAGTCATCAGGTAGGGAGGAAAAAAATATTTTTTTTAAAGGAGGATCTGGAGTTTACTTCACCTTTTTTTACCGGATATTAGTATATGCGAGGTTTATGTCAAATAACATACCCGTACTCAATTCATTCCTTGCCTCAATACCATTGAAACATGCACAACAAGGTATCTCTGAACAGATTTTGTGTTTTATTACAGGCTTAAAATCCTGTACTTGGGTTTAAAATGTTTTAGTACATGCTTTGAACATGTACATGTCAAACATTCACGTATTTGAAAAATTATCAAGTACTTTTCCAATAATGGTCAAGCATGTTATCATGGAAGCATTATAACTGATGTATATCCCATTGCACAGGTTCGCATTAGGCCTGTAAGCCTTGTTCTGGATTTGCAGACAATTTTATTTTGTGTTGTATGCAAGTGCCAGAATTGTAGAAATGAGTGCAGTTTGAGATTTCCTTTGCAAGTGAATAGGTATAATTAAGAAGGACGGTAATAAATGAACACTTTAGTAATAGTCAATGCCTAATAAGGTAGTAGAATATATAAAATGTTTATATAAATATATGTAAAACTGTACTTTTTGAAAGATGAAACCATATATTGGATGTCGGTACCCTGATTAGGAATTTTATTTCTTCGGTGTTGATGTATATACAAACAAAATCTTGGTCAAGTTCGAAGATGGGTGACCTTGACTTATTTCTCGACGTTTTAGAGCGAATTATAGAAAATAACCGGCGTGTGTTAACATTTACCATGTGAGGAGGATATCTCCAAAAGTATTCAACACAGAAATTTCATTTCTTTGGTGCTGATACATATCAACAAAATCTCGGTCAAGTTCCAAGATGGATGACCCAAGGTCACAGAGCTTATAATAGAAAAAAACTTAGGAGCTTATTTCTAAGGAACCACTGGATGGATTGTTTTGGAATATAGAATGGTCATTGGCCTTGATGATCTCGAAAGTGCTGCATGACTCACAAAGACTGGGGCCAGACTTACAAAGTTCATACCTCTCTAGTTCCAATTCACAACTTGAACAAAAGATATATGTACAGATATACATCCATGTGAGAACAAATATTACATGAATACTTGTTGCTGTTACCACCCATAAATACTGCTCTTTTGGCGGAGGGCTTTTGTCAGCTTTTGCTGATATTCTAGTATTTTTCTGTAATTAATGACTGAGCGAGCAATGTTGATCTCTATCTCGTCTACGTCTAAACAAGTAATGCCGTACGGTCAGGAAATATCTGTTTATTATAAAAGCTATTAATAAAATGAAATAAATTTACAAAGGCATTTAAAAAGAAACACAAAAAAAAATACAGTCGCTTATATGTTATGTCTGTTCTGATCAGCTGTGGCCGGTAGAAACGATGCGTCAGACACCTCGCAAAACCCTGTCATGATCGCCACAGAACTGACGAAATCACGCAATTCTTGTAATACCAAACATCTGATTTGTGGAGATCGTGCGTTACACATCGTCAGTTGCAGATTCCATTTATTGGCCCGCTTCATTTGCTTGATATAGGCCTACTCACAGTGCCACCGTGAGTGTTGCTGAAAAATTTTAACCAGCATAAGCGACACGATGTTAGTGAACATTTTCCCGCCAAAATAGTGATGAATGAAGTCATATGGGGAGAACTTTTACTACGGACCTCTTATTGGCTCTCTGGCTATGACGCGTGACCGCTCCGCCAATCACAAGAACGTTTGCGTGGGCCAGGCACGTGTTTATGCAAATCAACGTGTCACATGGTTTAAATGCCAACATTGGTCAGTTGACAGTATGAATGTCGAGAGAACTTTCATTTAATCAGTTAAAGCGACAGCGGTAAGCTTCCGCTTTATTTGAAATCAAATAAGAACCATTAATAATTGCTCAATATTTTTTATCAGCCTGTTTCGCCAGAACAACAAAATTTGATGGCGGTTTCCCGGCAGTTTTTCTACTCTCGCGATCGTTCCACGTGTATATATATAGGCACAACCTGACTAATTGTTAGGGCTCAAATTAAACGATCGGCGACGTTGGGTAATACCTTTCATTATGGAAATTAAGTGCATCTAAAAATGTAATAGAAGGACTATTTTTCTAGCACATGAAGGCAGATTTTTACGGGCCCAGGTGCTTGCGGCAGATCATATAAAAATATTAATTTGCAGATATGTCAAAAAAAAATTCCAGCCGCAGCCAAAAATCACGACCGGCCGGGTTAGCCCCAACACAGAACTTTTTAAGGATGGCCTAATGGTTTGTCCCTTAGTACATCACGGTTTGTCCCTCAGTACATCACAGTTTGTCCCTCGGTACATCACAGTTTGTCCCTCGGTACATCACAGTTTGTCCCTCAGAACATAATGGTTTGTCCCTTAGTACATAATGGTTTGTCCCTCAGTACATCATGTTTTGTCCCCAAGTACATTATGGTTTATGCACTTTCAGCAGATTAAGTTTTCCCAACATAAATGATCTATGGTATGTCCATAGTGGTTTGTCCCTCAGTACATCCCAGTTTGTCCCTCAGTACATCACTGTTTGTCCCTAGGTACATCACGGTTTGTCCCTCAGAACAAAATGGTTTGTCCCTTAGTACATAATGGTTTGTCCATCAGTACATCACAGTTTGTCCCTCGGTACATCACAGTTTGTCCCTCAGAACATAATGGTTTGTCCCTTAGTACATAATGGTTTGTCCCTCAGTACATCACAGTTTGTCCCTTGGTACATCACTGTTTGTCCCTCAGTACATCCCAGTTTGTCCCTCAGTACATAATGGTTTGTTCCTCAGTACATCACAGTTTGTCCCTCGGTACATCACAGTTTGTCCCTCAGAACATAATGGTTTGTCCCTTAGTACATAATGGTTTGTCCCTCAGTACATCACAGTTTGTCCCTCCGTACATCACAGTTTGTCCCTCAGTACATCACGGTTTGTCCCTCAGAACATAATGGTTTGTTCCTCAGTACATCACGGTTTGTCCCTCAGTACATCACAGTTTGTCCCTCAGAACATAATGGTTTGTCCCTTAGTACATAATGGTTTGTCCCTCAGTACATCACAGTTTGTCCCTCGGTACATCACAGTTTGTCCCTCAGTAGATCACAGTTTGTCCCTCAGTACATCACGGTTTGTCCCTCAGTACATAATGGTTTGTCCCTCAGTACATCACAGTTTGTCCCTCAGTACATCACGGTTTGTCCCTCAGTACATCACAGTTTGTCCCTCAGAACATAATGGTTTGTCCCTCAGTACATCACAGTTTGTCCCTCAGTACATAATGGTTTGTCCCTTAGTACATAATGGTTTGTCCCTCAGTACATCACGGTTTGTCCCTCAGAACATAATTGTTTGTTCCTCAGTACATCACGGTTTGTCCCTGGGTACATCACAGTTTGTCCCTCAGAACATAATGGTTTGTCCCTTAGTACATAATGGTTTGTCCCTCAGTAGATCACAGTTTGTCCCTCGGTACATCACGGTTTGTCCCTCAGTACATAATGGTTTGTCCCTCAGTACATCACAGTTTGTCCCTCAGTACATCACGGTTTGTCCCTCAGTACATCACAGTTTGTCCCTCAGAACATAATGGTTTGTCCCTCAGTACATCACAGTTTGTCCCTCAGTACATAATGGTTTGTCCCTTAGTACATAATGGTTTGTCCCTCAGTACATCACGGTTTGTCCCTCAGAACATAATTGTTTGTTCCTCAGTACATCACGGTTTGTCCCTGGGTACATCACAGTTTGTCCCTCAGAACATAATGGTTTGTCCCTTAGTACATAATGGTTTGTCCCTCAGTACATCACAGTTTGTCCCTCGGTACATCACGGTTTGTCCCTCAGTACATCACGGTTTGTCTCTCAGAACATAATGGTTTGTTCCTCAGTACATCACGGTTTGTCCCTCGGTACATCACAGTTTGTCCCTCAGAACATAATGGTTTGTCCCTTAGTACATAATGGTTTGTCCCTCAGTACATCACAGTTTGTCCCTCGGTACATCACAGTTTGTCCCTCAGTACATCACGGTTTGTCCCTCAGTACATTATGGTTTGTCCCTCAGTACATAACAGTTTGTCCCTTGGTACATCACGGTTTGTCCCTCAGTACATCACGGTTTGTCCCTCAGAACATAATGGTTTGTCCCTCGGTACATCACAGTTTGTCCCTCAGAACATAATGGTTTGTCCCTTAGTACATAATGGTTTGTCCCTCAGTACATCATGTTTTGTCCCCAAGTACATTATGGTTTATGCACTTTCAGCAGATGAAGTTTTCCCAACATAAATGATCTATGACAATTCTTCCTGATTTGAAAAAAAAACACTACTTAAAAATATGATATAGGTAATAAAGGTAATCTTATATGAAACGTAAAACAACTTGTGGAGTAGTTTGAAAGGAAATTGGTTTGCTTTGGGTGCTATGTTAATGGGACATTTAATATGTGATGTCATGTTTTTCATGATTTTCTTTATTCTCTTTACCTGATTTTATTTTCCAGAAATGCAGCAGTATAGAAGCTTTCCTTTTAGCAGTTTATAACTTGGTAAGTACAGAATTACTTTCTCCACGGATGTCCATGTTATCATGACAATAACAAACGTTGGATGTAGCCTAGTCAGTAAGGCATTAGACTTCTGAGATGAAGGTCCAGGTTCGAACCCTGCCATTGGCTCAGTGGCATAATGGTAAAAAATCTCATTATAGAACCTCCAGAGTTTCGCTCTAATGTCTTAATGTCAGATCATGACTTCTGGATTATTTCTGACCCCATGGATATAAAAGTTAAACCTGAAATCCAGAAGGCTTAATAATAACATATCATCCTTATCATATGGATACCTTCATCCTAATTCAATAGACAGTGCCACCAACTGGTCATGGACCTCTCCTTTAAAAAAATAATAACAATAATAATAATAAAAACAATAATAATAACTAGATTCTTTTTATCTTTTAATATATGACAGTGACAGATCTCCACCTGTCCCTCACCCCACCCCTGATTATCCACTGTTATAATTAGAGTTTGTATAGCTCTTTTTCATTTAACAATATCAAAGTGCTTGATGTAAGTATGTTTTGTAAGTACGCCTTTGAACTTACTGACATCTCTTGACTGTATTAGATTTAAAGGCAGAGTGTTCCACACTTTTAGAGCCACACAAAGAGAATGCTCTGTTTCCATATATGTCTTAAGGTTAATTCTATGCACTGCTAGCTGTAGACAGTCTTGACATGAACAGAGGTTTCTGCTTGGTGTGTACATTGATATCCATTAACTCAGAAATATATATATATAGCTAAGTGCATGCCAGTCCTTTTAGTGCATTGAAAGCAATTAGGAGATTCTTGTAGGTGATCCTCTGTCTCACTGGCAGCCAGTGGAGTTGATCAAGTACAGGTGAGATATGTTCATGTCTTGATGTAATGGATGTCATTACATGATGCTCATTTTATCATTTTATTTGAAAGATTAAATATAAAGTTAACATCAGTGCCTGATACATACCCTATATCACCAGGCAGGATATCACATTTCCCCATGGTTTCTGTCGTTCAGAATGGTCCATTAACCTAGTTATATCATAGCCACATAGACTAGCTTCTGTGGCCTAGGTGTACAGTGCAGGACTCTGAGCTGGAAGGTCATGAGTTTATATCTCAACAGAGGAGTGGAGAGATTTTTCACGGGCTTCCCCCACCCAGAGCGAGAGCTCTGCAGGCTTAATGGGAAGGTTGTGTCCGGCAGTTGTTTAATGCCATAGCTGCCTGGAATATGTAAGAATGTTTGTCTGACTTGCAGGATCATGGGTCTGTTCACCCTTTGGTCTTCAACCACTTGACATGTTTTCCTCAGCCATGTTGTGAAGGTTTTCGTGTTGATCATTGTTTTAATGTTCAGTGTTACAGAGTGACTTATTCTCTAAATGCAGCTAGTTTTGTCAGCTTTTGTGGAATCATTCACGTAAACCATTCCATTTGAAGTGCATTTGAACAAAAAGACCCCCAGGCCACTCTATGTCATCTGTGCTTGTTCACACCTTTCTATAAGGCTTTACTCGTGAGCTCAGACACTGCTTGTTGAAGCCGAGCATTCACAAATATTCCATGTTGTCAAACACTCAAGGTTGGTTGCCTTCCTGCTACAACATCAAAAACAATAAGCCCAAGCTTATAAATACATTAATCACACAAAATGATGCATTCCCGATCACCTGTGCTACTACTGTGTACACAAGACAGCCCTGTCCACTCGTACTCGCTGACTGTAACTTCTACAGATATGCAGTATTGATCTTATTCTCCATATACTGTGTTTAGACTTTTGTTTGCGATGGTTTTAGAATTTCCAATTTGCGAAAGAAAAATTATTGTGAAAATAAATAACTTTTATACACAGATGAATGCTCATTTTTAACATAAATGTGTTTTATTTAATTTATCCAAGCAACACACCTGCATATTTAAATTAGAAGAGTAACATATTGATTTCATAAATAACTAGATGTGGTTGGACAATGGTCCTCAGAGGGCCCTGCGATTCTTCTAGTGCTGGACTAATTTACATATGGGTGAAAAATTAAGTTAAATTTGAAAAATATCACAAACAGAAACAGGTTTTTATCATTATACATGAGGGAAAAAATTCATACTGGATTAAAGAAGAAATGTCTGAAATAATGTGTGCAATAGAAAATCACCAAATTTAGTCTGTTAGCCATATTTGATTTTGAGCAAGTCTGTAATTCAATAGGTCTGGAGCCCTCATAGGGACCAATGATCCCTGTAAATTTGGAAAAGCTGAAGTATGTTGTTGTTTAGTTATCAGACACGAAAGATAATCAGCAATTGGACAGTGGCGGCCATATTAAAATTCTAACAGGTCTGTAATTCAAAAGGTCTGGAGCCTTTACAGGTACCAATCATCCCTGTGAATTTGGGAAAGCTTCAGGAGGTTGTTGTTGAGTTATGGCACACCAAGGAAAATCAGCAATTAGTCTTAGGCAGCTATATAGGAATTCCGACAGGTCTGTAATTCAATAGGTTTGGAGCCCTCATAGGTACCAATCATCCCTGTGAATTGGGGAAAGCTGCAGCAGAATGTTGTTGAGTTATCGCAAACGAAAGAAAATCAGCGATCAGGCTGTAGGGGCCATATTTGAATTCAGACAGGTCTGTTATTCGATAGGTCTAGAGCCAACATAGGTACCAATCATCCCTGTGAATTTGGGAAAGCTGCAGTATGTTGCTGTTGAGTTATTGCATGCAAAAGAAAATCAGCGATTGGGCTGTGGCGGCAATATTTGGAATCCGACAAGTCTGTAATTTGATAGGTCTGGAGCCCTCATAGGTACCAATCATCCCTGTGAATTTGGGAAAGCTGCAGTGTGTTGTTGTTGAGTCATCGCGTGCTAAAGAAAATCAGTGATTGGACTGTGCAGCCGTATATATTAGAATTTTGACAAGTCTGTAATTCGATAGGTCTGGAGCCAACATAGGTACCAATCATCCCTGTGAATTTGGGAAAGCTGCAGTATGTTGTTGTTGAGTTATCGTGTGCGAAAGAAAGTGTCAAGGACGGATGGACGGAAGGACGGACTGACACTGTGATCATGTTACCTGTAAACTTATGTTAAGACATTATAGATAATATCAGATCTCTCAAATTATTATTTGCCTTATTGGAAAAAGATAACATAGTAATGGATAACTTAGCGTAGGTTAATTACTTGTCGCCAAAATGGAACCCTCATGAAAAAATAAAAAGTGAAAATTGCAATTAACCAAAACACAGTATACACAAAAAATATATTAAAAATTCTTTTTACCAACCATGATGGAAATTAAAAAAAGTGTTTTTTAGCTCAGCTGACTGTTGGTCACCTGAGCTATAGCAATCACCCTTTGTCTCTTATCTGTCGGTTGACCAACCAGTCATCATGAAAAAAACCCCATGATTTTAGCACCCTGGAAGTCAGATGGGCACAAATTGTAACTGTTGGACCGAGAAACTTCAACTAAGTTTCTAACCAGTATCCGCACATGCCAGGTGAAATCTTTGTAACATGAAATTGGGACACTGTGACCTTTATTTTGTGAACTATTGGCAGTACCCTGAAAGTCAGACAGGACACATTGTTACTATTGGACCTAGAAACATCTTCCTAAAATCCAGAAAGTTCTTTGTGAGGTCTCCTTAGAAACCTTAAAATAGGTCAGTGTAACCTAAATTCTACAAGATATAGGGGGGGGGGAGAACATGATTTAAGCATCTGAAAGTCATATTAGCACAAATTGTAAACATCAGAACTAGAAATATCTAACTCAGCAGCCAGGAAGGTTCTGGTAAAATCCTTTTTGTTAACTGAAATAAGATATGTGTGACCTTTATTTTATTAACTACTGGCAATAATCAGTACTTTAGTACCCTCAAGAGTCAGCCTGTACAAATTGTATCTGGTTGGCCAAGAAACTTCATACTTGGAATCCTTGGGGTCCTGCACACTGCATAGACTCAGAATTAGCCGTGACAACCCGACTCAGTAACAATAATTAATAATTGGGCTGGTAAGCCTAACTTGAGTTGTAGTACAAGAAACATCAAGGGATGCATAACTGTGGTCTTTCATCATGTTGCATTCATATTTTTGTAAACAGCCCATAATCTTAACATTATGCTATGAATGATGATTTTACAGAAGAGAATACATGTGAACTCACAAATAAAACTGAAAATGTCTCTATGGTTACGAGTAATTTCCTGTATCACGTACAAGTTAGCTGCATCAGGTAACCCATGTGAGCCATGCCTGTATTCATGCAGTCAGAAATTCAACAAACATGCATTGGGGTTTACCAATGTGCTGAGTTAAAATGGATTTTTTCTCACTCATGATTGGTGTTCTTAGTATACTAAAAATGCTAAAGATTTGTCTGGTTTATGTCAATTGACAGTGTCCTTGTAGGCCATGAGACTTTGTCAAAAATGCCGAAAATATTTGCATCCTCATGGGGCCTTAAAATGTGTTCCTCAGACCTAGATGCAAAGGCACTCTGACAGCCAGTTATCTGGTCATAATGTCAGAATAATTACATTGCCTGATATGGTGCTCAGTCAGACTCACAAGAATAGGACTCTACTGCTGTTTAGGGTTTATGGTTATCACATTCTGACCCCCACAATGCACCGTACCTTTTACATACATACACCAGTGGTGTAGGTAAAAATATAGTGAAGAGGGTAATGCAGTCTTTTAAGATATGTCGGATTAAGTAAAAGTGAACAGTTAAAATTACATTCACATGGGGTTTTTTTGTGGTAATGAATTCACAGATTAAGCAGTATTTTGTAAGAATATGCATGTGAAATATAAACAGTAGATGTTTCCTTGAAATATAACAAATTTTGATTAGAAAGTTTGACATTTGAGGATGGTTGTCCCGGCATTCCTACAGTGACAACGGGGAAGAGGTTAGTTTTGAGTAGATACAACCTCTGGTGGAAGGGTTGGGGTCATAATATTCTCTTTTGAAACCTGAAGTAAACTAAGTCACTGCGACATATTTTGCATGCTGTGTGAAGTAAGTGATCCATGAGTCATGATGCTCAGCTAATTTTTAAATATAACAATCAAGACATTTTTACCTACAATTCACAACTATTGGTTATATTTTTGGAGAACAGCATAATATTGGTCAAACTTTTGATGATGAGAGAATAGGTTTGACAGAGATCCTTTGTGAGTTTGAATAGTCACATTAATGTCAGCTGTCAGTCTCATAATCCATCTTGATATAAAACAGAACAGTAAAGGTGGCACCATGAGTGTCATACATTATGTGATGCTTTCCAAGATGAATAATGGTAGTATATTCAAGGCATTCCATGTATTGATCATTGAGTAACTGAAGCTTTAGTATGGACTTAACTAAATAAAGACTTATTATTGTGACATTTCACATTTGCTGGTCATATTTTTAGGAAATACTTGGCCTAATTTTGTTCAAACCTTTCATGTTCCCCAGAAAATAGGTCTGATAGATATATTATGTTATATGATATATAGTGTTTTCATCTCATAACTGTGGGGAAATAAATGGTAAACTTAAATAAGTAAATATTAAAATAGGTATTAGGACTTCATAGATCCCTGAAGTTCATGGTGAAATTTCTTGGACCCCTGAAATTAGGACAGTGTGACCTGTATGCTGCTACTTATAGACAATAACATAAGTTTGAGCAAAGCACTCTGGAAGTCATTCTCCTCAGTGTTCTTAACAAATATTTTGCATTTTATCCTAAAAATTGAAATTATAAACCAGAAACTTAAATCTGTCAAAATGTAGAATTGACACAAACAAAATAGGTCCAACCACTCCTACAGAAATGTCCCAAACAATTTGAGTAAAATTTCAAACATAAAGTGATTACTAATAATAATAGCATAGATTGCCTTTATGTCAAATTCAGCTGAGCTTCATGGCCCTGGCTCACTTCTTGGACATTCAGCCATCTTGAAGTGAACCAATAAGTTTTCAAAGGAAAACTGAAGTTTCTGCTTAATTTATTGAAAAAAAAATGTGTAAGTCACATTGAGCTGGTTTCAGTATGTTAATAGTTCTTTCCAGGAATATGATGAATTTGGATCAAACTCAACAGAAATATTAATCAATATAATATCTCGTCAACCAGCTTCTGTGGCTCAGGGGTAGAATGCAGGACTTAAAGCTGGGAGATAGTGAGTTTGATTCTCAGTCTTGGCGCTGAAATTTTTCACAGTTGACCCCCTCCCAAGGTGGGCACTCTGCAGGCTTAATGGGAAGGCTGTGCCCAACGGTTGTGTTTCACTCACTAACGAGTGCACCTATCGGGGGCTACTCAGTGGAATGACAAAGCAATTGGGACGATTACACACCCAGGGCCTGCAGGTGCAGTAGTCACTAGGCCTGGTTAACGCCAGCATATAAAATGAGAGGAAGTGTGTGATAATGCCCTGGTGTCACGCAGTCTGAAACTGGAATGGAATTCTGCAGGTGTGCATGTATTTAGTTAAGTGAGCATTAAAAAAATGGAGGCAGTTACCTCCACCCAAAAAAAATTTAAAAAATAATATCTTGTCTGAGTTTGATTTACTGCAAAATCAATGCATATTCAAAGAGGACAGAGGTCACAAGATTTTGGTGGCATCATGATGACCTACCATAAATCTGATGCATTTTCATGAAACTCTTTATTAAAATTAGCCAATACAGTTTTTCACCTGAATTACATTCTCAGCAAAATTCACGCATATTTAATGAGGTCAGAGACACAAGATATGGAACCAGTCTATTATGCATGCACCATTTGTGGTGCTCTTGTATATGATGTGTATCTTATTGATGACCTCACCTGATTAGATGTGAATGCATCAGATAATTTGTCAGATTTCAGATCCAGTTACAAGCTAAAGTTAACATTTCACACATTCCAAGCCACCTGGTACTTTGGATAAAATTTTCCAGCTGAAATTTTTGTACTTGCAGGCATTTGCATTAAAAAAAAGACAGCATTTGTTTCTGCAGTATTGGGAATCTCAAAGGATTGTAAAAGATACTCGTCAGTAAAGTCGAACCCGTCACCCTTGTGTGTATTGACCCATGTTTCTGATTTGTCAAAGAACATGGAACGCTCTCAGCGCAAGTTGTACGCTGGACCTGTAAGTCATTGTTAAACATCAGCGGTTTTCTTTTCTTTGATGGCAGCACAGCGACTGGATATTTACAATTGAATTCCCTTCAAGCACGATATTGTTTCCTTTGGAATCATTACAGGCTTGTCATCATTGGGCTCTTAAAATCGTCATCCTTTTCTTGTCATCTCTTGCTGGCAGTCTTTGTCGATACAGAACAGATGACTGATCTCTTTTGGACGTTCATTAACTGCTACTTTAATGAGCATAATGCTGATATTGATCTTTATACAAATTATCATTAATAGTGGTGTTCCAAGTTATTGATTATATCATTGATTGGTCGTTTTCATTCATAATTGATTAAATCAGTTGCATTTTGAATAATCGATCACAAATGCACCTACAGAAAAGTCATATAATCCTGAAGAAAACATTTAAATCCTGTCACAGATATAAAAAAGGTAGGACACATAGTAGCAGGCAACATTTAAACTGAACCTTGACGTGTGTGGTGAACAACTGTCAATATAACCAGGCCATTACCTTGAACCTTCAGCGTGATGTACGAGTCATCCTGAATTTAATTGGTCAATATATTAAGTATATAAATTCTGTACAGCAATTGTCATTGTGATATAGAAGGTACATAAATAATTGATTAATAATCGATCATCTTTTTTTTTTCTAAAATCATCGAACATGGTTTTACAACTGATTCCTACCACAAGTCGTTAGTGTGTTGTCTGTCATTAGAAATAATGATACTGTAATACCTACAAAAGCACTCGTTCCCAGGTGTCAGTGTGATGTTGTATGAATATATTGAAACTTTATATTCAGCTTTCATTTGCTGCCCTGTTGTTATTTTTCAGTATTCATTTTCAGCCAGATTTTGCCTGTGACTATTTACTAGTGCACATGCATGTAAAATAAAAAAACATCAACTAAATGTTCTCAATTTATCCCATAGAAATTTTGATATCAACCTCTGTGAGAGGCTCTTAAGGTATCAGCACGCACTTAAAAAAAAAACTATTTCTAAAAGTAATATTGTACCCTTAAATTATATATTATTTTTAATCGGGTATGACATTTTTGCTGATGGTATATATATTTAAAAATTTTCAGTAATTTTTGTATGATATTACAACAGTTTAAAATTTAAAAAAAATAAATATATGCTATTTTAAGAACCCAGTAACAGCCAACCAGTTTTTAGCAGGCTAGTATTAAGCTACTTGACAATATAACAAAATTGTTCTTTTTTTTTTTTGTTTTGTTCTATCATGTCTCTATCTACTTTAAAACTAAAATTTTAAATTTTGATTCAATAAAAAATTTCAAATTTCAATTTTAATCAAGAAAGAAACATGATAGAATAGCAGTAATGCTACCTTAATTAGCAATCTATGTTTATATTTGATCCTGTCATTGGAGATTCCATATTATAAGTAAACTAACGTTAGTTAATTATATTATATATACAAATATTTCCAAACACAAATCATGAATACAAGCATAGTCAAACTATAGGTGCTGAAGGATGCATGACTGGGATTTTTTTTAAAGGGGCATATCAGGAGCAATATTATTCCTATTTTTTTAACACTATCAGTTCATTTTTGCTTTATAAAAAAGTTTGCCAGCAGAACCATCCCAGCAAATGGTCTTATTTCCTTGCATACGGCTGTTTAACACCTTGTTAAGGCTCTACGTGTTGGTAAACACACTCCACGTATGTCTGTTTACCATAACAAGACCGCGTGACCAGAGGTCCGATTAAGAGGGGAAATATGTGGTGTTTCATCCAACGGGAACATGTTTGTATAAGTATTATATTTTTTGGGCCAAAAAAGTCAGGGCATCTCCTGATTGACATGTGTTGTGGCTCAGAGCTGCACACAGCCCCACGCACTGTGTTTATGTTGACACCTGCGATCGTGTCCATTCCACTGTTTTTAACACTCGTTTACAGGAGAAAGCAAACGGTTTCAAGGCAAAATTTTGGGATGTACAGATTTATTTTGATGGGAAAAAGCTATTTTTCGTGTAAACTTAAAATGCTTTATAGGTGATTGGGCCCCTTAAAGAATTTGCATGGAGTAAATTTATCTACACACAATCATTTGTTTTAGGGATATAGCCAGCTAGTGGTTAAAACATTGTATTTAATTCAGAGCAGAGGTTTCTGGTTTGAACCTTGCTTGCCTGTGCTTCTAAGGCAAATTTATGAAATCTTAATAGAATATATCAGAAATATATTATAATATCGATAGAATATTAGAAATATATCATAATATTGATAATATATCAGAAATATATAAAAAATATTGATAGAATGTCAGATTTTATAATAATATCAAAAGAATATCAGAATTATAGAATTGATAAAATATTAGAAATTTATTTTAACATATTGGTAGAATATCATAGTTCTGTTATATTATTGACATAATATCAGAGATGTATTATAATATTTACAGATTATCAGAAATTTATTATAATATTGATAGAATATCAGGATTGTATTATAATATTGACAGAATATCAGAATTAAATTATTATTCTAGTGTTGATGGAATAACAGAAATTAATTATGATATTGATAGAATATAAAAAATATTATAGTATAGATAGAATATCAGATATTTATTATATAATATTGATAGATTATCAGAAATTTTTTGTACTTACAGAATATCAGAAAGTTATTATAATAATATTGCAAAATTAAAAGTACAATGAAACCCTCTCAAATCCATATAAATATGCCAACCACAGTGCCCAAGCCGTCAAGCAATTATCAGGGATGTTGTGCATTCCTGAAAGCACTGGCCCCTTTAGCAGTGAGCGGTTATGCTTTTTGATTGGCAGGAACAGGAAGCTCTTTTGAACATCTGTCAGCATGTTATCCTTGAACATTTTCTTGTTTTATGTCACACACAGGCTGTTCTAGAGATCTGACATTGATTTTTTACCATTGACAAATCGATCTCTCATGTTTCTTATGAATGATTGGTTTAAGTAACATAAAATGGTGTTTGAATGCATATTAATTTGAGAAATAGTAAATTGTAATTTTTTTCAACGATTATTCAAAATTGATCATTTAATTTATGTATAATACATGATTCCTTTTAATATATTTTAATAATATTTTTAATATTGATTATAATATATTTCTCTGTATCTATGAGAAATTGTGCCATAAATATTTGTTTTATAAAAGGTACTTTCTTTAAGGTGTCACAACTTTCTCTTATCACATTTTGCACCAAATGATGGTGCATATATTTATAGCTAAGCACAGAATGTTTGTATGCCTGTCATATGTAAATTACAAAGCAGTTATTAGAATTATCTGCATCAGGAGTGGTCCCTAGTAATGAGCTGAAACAAGTTTTGAGGCAGTAAGACGGTGCATAAAAAATGATCCATTCCATGTGAAGTAGCATGTTACGTCAGGCACGCTGTCAAGATCATCAAAATGGGTTTTCGGATGTTTGCAGAAACTGTCTGCATCAGATTTCTTTGATCTACATTCTTGACATGGAACTCCGTTTGAAGCCAGAAGTTCAGACATGCAACAAAACCACCAATGGCAATGCTTAAAGCCCTGGGTCTAAGCAGTACTGTATTCTATGATAAAAAAAAAATCATTACTGCCTTCACTGACAAAATTTTAGCTAATACACATGACAGCATTTAAATGTGGCAACAGGGATTTAAAATGACTGCATGTTTTTCAATTGTTTTGACCTTTCAGCTTTTTAGATGCAGTGCCCTGATCACCTTTCAGATATGACTCAAGTCATGTTTACATATTTTTTTTATGAATGCCTGTGTCAGGTATGTATGCAAGGAATTTTTTGTGGCACTGATGCAATATGCTAATGCATTGTAACTTACTTAGTCTGTTAAAGGTCAAAATTTCATCTCTGTATATGTGTTTTAAGCTCTGAGCTGACTATAAGTCATCTGAGGTATAGCAATGGTCAGTCGTCCCTCCATCCTGCCGTCCGTCTGGGTGTCCATCCCTTAACAGAGCACTTTTTGAAGTTAGATGTACCCGAAATCTCCTACCATACCAAAAATTGAGTCACTACAGCTTCAATTTTCCATTTTAAACCCATTTTTACACTTCAAGACTGCCTAATATAAAAACCACTGATTTTGTTTTTGATCCTATTTAATATAAATATTCCTCTGTATTTCCAATGTACATACAAGAAGTTATGTCAGTTTTGTGTAATTTCTTGAAGGTAGGGGCTCGAACATAATGCACTTTGTAAAAAAATTCAGGAAAGATATTTACTCATTTAACATGAGAATTTTTGTAGCTATAGAGACTTTTTTTCAGGGATATAACTTTATTTAATCAAGATTCAATTGTGTACCAAAAATTAGATCTGAATTTTGCAAATGTTTTGAATTATTAGCATAAGTATAAAATCAGTGCCATAAATTTTGCCCAACTTTGGCCATGCCCCTTTTTTTTCCCTGTAAGTACTATTTAAATTTCACAGCATGTATACACAAGGATTTATTCTGTTAAAATCTTAAATTTGTTAATATATGCTCCAAAATTAGGCTAGTTATTGGTTTTTTTAGGTTCTTATTGTATTAACTAGTTTCATTGTCAAGCAGCCCACTTTGGGCACTTGAGGTCATTCAGTGGAGCTCTTTCTGCGTACCTGATCTGTTCTGGGTCACTGGGGGAACAGGGTTCACAGGTGTACAGTTATTCTCATATAACCCCCCTTCCCCCCCCCCCCACCCCACCACCACCACCACCACCAAGTGTAATGCAAAAATTGTAATTGTCTGAAATGTATTTCTTTAATTGTAAAGCTTTTTCCACTCCATTGTTTAAAATCGTTCTAAATCAAGGAGTTATCCATAATGCCATGAAGTGGTAATGTTACATTGTTAAAGAAATCAATTTCCATTTAAATAATTCAAACAAATGAAAACATAATTAAACCCATCAATGAGTATAATTTGATAATATATGAGCCAAATGAATAAATAGAGGTGCAATTTAAAATTATAAATTCTTAATCAAATTATATTTTAATATATTTATTGTTTTGCAAATTCATAAAATATATTTATTTTGTGGTAAAAATTAAATACATGTGTATAAATAATGTGTTGTTATCTGACAAAATAAGGGATAAATGGTGGTGCAATTTAGAATTGTGAATCAACTTATTTATACATATGTAAAATTACAAAAATTAAAATTTATAATCTTGAGATTAAAGAAACCATCATGAAAAGAATGAGGATCTAATGCAAACATTTGTTCATTATTTTCCTGCCTCAGCAGACTTATTAATAACATTAACAAATTTTTTGTTGGTCAAATGTATCCTTTCATATAAGTCTCAGGCACATAATGTTTTTTTCCTTATTGCATAAAATTATTAAATGGTTTCAAGCCACAATTTTCATGTATTACACAGTACAATGTATACTTCTCAGATTTTGCTTATAGTTTATGCTCACTTGAAAATGGATTGTTTTCTATTTTTCAGCGTTTTATTTCAGTTGATAAATTAAATTTGTATTATTATACTTCAGCTAATTTCCATTTTCTTCCCTATTTTGTAATTGAAAGGTGTTCATACATTCAGGTGGCTATTTTATGCACATATTACTGTCAAAAAGCTGAAATAGTGATACTTCTAGAAATATTTGATCATGGGAGACTCCTGCATCTTTGATATAGTCCATAAATGTGAACAGTGTTAGTTTGGCAAATAAAGGTTAAATATTTGATTATCACCAGTTAGCAGGGCCATTTCCTCCTAGCTTTTCAAATGCTAATATTTATGTATATATGTATGTATATATATATATATATATATATATATATATATATATATATATATATATATATTGCATTTGCTAAAATTTTAGAAAATTCAGCTGAGCGATGTGACCCGTGGGTCCCTTGTTTGAATGAGGTCAGACTTGTTTCAATTTAAGTTACTTAAATGTGTTCCAGACTTCAAGATGCCTTTGTATGGGACTCGAAATCATCTTTTAATGGAAAGAAACAAATTAAAAGACCACACAAATACTACAAACAAACTAGACCTGTAAAACAATATTAAGACAGGAAACACATACAGCTGTGATATACCTTACCGTTAACATAGTGCTTTTTACTAGGACGGATGCACTATATTATGTCGATATGTCACTTAATGCTAAGGATAATGATAAGGTTTTGGTAATCAATGGATCTGACAAAAATACCTTTATCTATGAATATGGCAAAAACAAAAATTAAATGAATACAGGTGTTATAAAATGAAACAAGTAAAAGAGCAAGTATCAAAATTATTTTGAATGTTTATTGCAAGGAAATAATAAGGATAGCGTCTATCAAGGACCTGCTAAGAAAATTAATTGTGGTTGAAACAAGTAGCTTCTCTGCTGGCTCTGTCAAGAGTGTGTGATAATTTTCTCAACCAATTTCTGTTATATTAATAACTTCAGTTAGATTATGCCATTTATATATGAGGTACTGAGGTACAGAGGTACTGGGACTCAAGGACTTTCATTGTCCATCGAAAGTCCTGTAGCTTGAATGTTATTATAAAAAGCAAGAAAAGATGTGAAGACTGAGGCAAATGCTGAAAAACAATTAAAGATTTTGGAACCCAAGGGACAAGAGAAGGCTGATGACATAGAAAAGAGAGGACACAAAAAAGAGACAAATAAGATAGAGACAAGAGAAGGCAGGAACTAAAACAAGAGAAAGATAAAAGACCAAAATGAGGAAGGACTTATGGGACTAGTGAAGACTGATGACATATAAAAGAAAGAGACATTGGACTGAAAGAAGAATAAACTATCAGGTAGAGGCCAAAACAAGACAAAACAAATGACTGAAACAAGAGAAAGATGGAAGACAAAAACAAGAGAAAGCATTTGGACCTAGGAACTAGAGAAGAGTGATGATGTAGTGAAAGAGAGGGACACTAGTAGAAAGAAGAGAATATTGGCAAGAAAGACATGATGATACTTGAAACAAAAGAAGGCTTTATTGAAAGAACAAGAGACTACGTACAGGATGAGAGAAAGGGCAGAAGAAAAAAGCAGCCTCACATATGTCTCTTGATATTATATTCACCCTAATGACTAGTTGAAGCATTGAGATTCAGTTAAGACTTAATTATATAATAAGGGTTCTTAAACTAAAACTTGTTGTGACAGACCAGTTCCCTGGAAATTACCCAAAGTTGTTAGACAAGCTGTTCAACTAATCCTCATTGATTCACTTTGGAAATGTGGATTTAGTTCCATTTTCCATTGCAAATGTATTCTTGGATAATCTTTCAAGTTCTGTCAGTGTGGCCATTTGAAACTCTTAAATTGGGCAGGCCTTGAATTCTGAATTTCAGTTTGGGAGTCATAGTTAAATCTGACCTTAAGAACTTAATTGACACTGATATTTAAGGACCCATTGTAACATGTGACAGACCATTCACATGCAGCAGTTAAGTCACCAAGAAGTTTTTTTTTAATTAGGATTTCCATTCCTTAGTCTAGTTCATGAGCTGGAAAAGCCAATATTTTTACCAAAACATTTTCTGCATGCAATAAAAATTAAGTGGCTTGCCTGTCACTCCCCCTCATGTTATTTTTGCTATCTTTAAACAAATCAAATGTTCACTGAGAAAGATTATCTGGTGCTTGTCTGTGACAGTTGTGTCTGCACCAATCATCGATGTTCAACAGTTACAAGCGCCTCCCATTAAACAGAATGTAAATCGGCTCTGTACTAAATGAGCCAAGAACATTACCTCATCAAATAAGCTCCACGCAGACATAAAGACAGGGCTGCGCTCATTTCATTGAGTTGCATTGATTTTCTGACCCACCACCCTGCCACCCCCCAAGGATCTCTGAAGAGAAGTGGTACAGTCTGTATTGATGGATGGAGTGTATTTGAATAGAATTGTAGGACACTGTAGTGTCTCTCTTCCACATCCTCTGGCGATGACACACAGCATCACCTGTGCTGCTCTGGATGCTGTGAAAGACCGTGATTGACGGAGCGCTGTGCCAGGCGGGCGTTTCTCATAGCCGGGCACTGCCAGGTCCAGATCAAGTTCTGGAGCTAGGTGAGATCACTGTTGTGTTCACATGGTCGTTAAATATCATTATTAGACAGATATTGTGTCAGCATAGAAAAATAGGAATTTTCCACATAAATATTGTTTGGCAGTTAATATTTTGACTTGACCAATAAATGGTCATTTGGCTTTATCAAATTTTTTTCTTTAAAGTCCATAGCTGCAAATTGCTCAGACAAAACTTCAGTACTACAGCCACCATTTTTATCCTGTTGTCCTAGCTAAAATCCACATAGATGTTTTTTTTATAATGGCCATCGTTGCTGTTGTCTTAATTTGTAGGTTTTAAAATTAGATAAATGTGTTACAACTATAAATATAATAAATGTGTTATAAAATGTAAAGGGTTATATTCAAACTGGTCAAATTTGTAAAATTCAAGCATCACATGATAAAACAGTTTGTCTTTTCTTGAGGTAACAAAAGAAAAAAATTGTTATTGTTATATGCATGATCCAGTGTAAATATTTCTAATGTTAAATTGCTTCTTGCCCATCAATCTGCATGAAATTTACAATAAGGTGAAAAGCAAGAACAGAACTGATGGCTTTTGAATTTAGTGCCTTCGTGATATATTCCAGAAAAATAAATGCCTGGTACGTCATCCATAACTGTTATGTACAATACAATTCAGTGATAAATAAAGAATTCTTTAATAACTAACAAAACATCATGAATAATTGCAGGAAATATGCAAATTTCAGTAATTCTTGTAACTATACATGTCTTTTAGCAAAGCATTTGATACTGTTGGTCAATTGTTTAGAACTGCTACTAGGGAGTCCTATCTCAATATTATCAATAAAGATTGGATGAATTTTGAACTCATCTGCATGGTTCATCTTAAAGTGTAGATAAGATTTAGATGTCATTTTAGGAATAGCTGCAGTCAACCCCCAGGCTGTTCCAAACAATAGAATTTTCAAAGCCTTTATAAATTTATATTATCATTGCTCATCTTTGAAAGATGGTATTAATTGGGCAAACACTCATAGTACTTGTATACATTCTGAGTGTAACAAGCAGATTTTCCATGCATTTCAGCTTAATTCTTCAAAATTCCTTCAGTTTCATATATAATGTGGTACTAAAACAACACATAAAATATCTAGAACAGAAAGGGAAAATATACTTAGGTGTGAAGGTTCTCTTAACAGCAAAATAAGATTAAAGAAAGGCAGTATCTCTGATATAACTGTAAGATAATGGTTTGTAATATTCTCAACTTGGAGACTTACATTGTATGTAGCTGTAGCTTTTGACTGTACCACGTACACGCTGATCATCAGCAGACTGGTGTGCTTGACAACTGTTAGATGTATTAATGTAATAATTGTAAAATCAATAAAACCATATATAACAAGCAATAAATCTCATTGTAAGACTGACATATAGGGCTCCCTGACATTACAAGATATTCTCTGAAGC